>JAKWIX010000329.1:26749542-27052042 GCA_027704785.1 Solanum chmielewskii
GGGAATTGTTCTTGGCATTGCACAATTGTTGATTGATTTTGTTATATGTTGGGTTGACTTGTGATGTTCAATATATGTTTATATTGAGTTATTGGATGTTACGCGCGGTTTTTACTTATTTTTGCCTTTTCTCATGTATTAATGATTTTTATGAACAGGGACCATACTTAGTACATGTGTTATGTACTAACCCATATTTCTTCCCTTCTTCCCAAACAATGTAGGTTTGGGCCATTGAGGTATCTTAATACTAAAGCAAGAAGGCTTTGACTAGACTCTCCAGGTTTTTGTAGGTCTTGTAGTTCGAGGATACTACTACATACTCTATCCTAATCTTACTTGTATTGTCTAAAGAAATTATTTTCTCTAGTATTGTTGAAGATGTTAATGTTAGCCCTATGTGGAATCTATGAATTTGTATAAGGATTATGACCAAATGTTTACTTTAATTAGATTTTTTAATGTGAGACAATGATTTAGAATAAATTCCTATGTATCGTTATGTTGTTTAAGTGAGAAGCCTAATTAAGCTTTCTATGTGAGGGGTCTATTGAAACCTCACTAAGTATATATAAAAGTATTAATTTTCCGCACTTTTGACCTATAATATGTGATGACTAATTCTTAGAGTATTGTCTTAGTCCTCTTCAAGGACGCCGCCGCCGTTAATGTCTTTGGTATACTTTTAGTCATTACAATCATAACCTTCTTTCTTGGTGACCCATTTAACGTGTTTCAGTGTCATATTTATATTCATACTTAGAAGGTTACAATCTTAGTTCTACGGATGCTAGACTTTTATTAAACAATCATTGACATAAAAGAAAAAGGTGCTTAAACCTACTAAGTCTAAAGTTCTCACTAACATACTTTAATGTATCAAGAGAAGGAACATAATCTACAAATTAAGGCAAACAACATCATAGCTTACCATATATTAAACAACATACAAGGCTTCTATAGGGACAAGGTATTGAGTGTTATGGGGGTAACTTATACAGAGAAGACGGACTTGGCTTTATACTTATTGAGAGAAGTTTCTTAAGTATGGTACTGTAACTGTCATAAATGAACTAGGTTTATATTGAACATTATCACTGTTGTATTTTCTTACAAATAGATTAATTAATATGTTTGAGACATTTAAAGTAATTTCGATTGAATTTGAACTCAATTGTTAAGGGACGACCAAGACGTTTGATGATTAGTAGCTTATGTTCTTGCATTGTCTTATGTGTGTGTAACGAGTTTTTGTGGTCCTTCTATGATTTACAATAGTTTTTAAAGGCAGAATGATTATTTTTGTAATGATTGGAGGTCAAACGTCCAAGATCTTAGAAATATAGAATTTTGATGTCCTTGTGAGTTTGGAGTGTGTCTTTGCATGTTTTATGTGTTCATATATGTTGAATTTGATTGGATATGTTTCTCACACCTACTCTTGCATGTTAAGGGGTTGAACGTTCTGTAACGACTCAACCTAAGACCCACAAGGGGTCCTACCAAAGGACCCAACTCATGGTAAAAACTTCCCAAGGAACTGTCTACCTACTGTTAGCATCAAGACTCTGTAGGTTGTGAGAAGCCCCATCGATGGAAGGCAGTCGGTCCACAAATAGTGGATGGAACTAAATTCTTGAAGAATGACACTGAAACAAAATTGACACCACACCAGTACGGCTTGTCGTTCAAATGATGGGGCGTAGGTGGGATCGTCTATGGTGCCTGCATTTTGCTGCCACCTTTACCGTTAATGATTGGGGTATTTTGGGAAATTCACCGAATGTCTTATTTAATAGAAGTTTGGTTTATTTAGGTATATTTTGGTATTTTTAGAGTATTTAGGTCATTACATTCTCATTTAGACCGTAGCACCTAGATCAAATCCCTTTCCCTCTAAATGTTCATCAAAAAACCTCCATGTGAGATCAATATTAAGATGAAGCTTCACCATTGATCATTAATGGAGTTTCTTCTTCAATTCTATTTGGATTATTCTATTAAACTATGAGAGTTCTTCATTTAATAGTTTCTATAAGGTCAATTTCAAAGATTTTTAATCATTAGGATATGATATTATTGACGTATAATAGATATTTTCCAGTTAAAATCACCATGAGCCCTTGAGCTCCTAAAATCTCTATATTTGGCTATTTTCGGGATGAATTGGTTATGACTTGGTAGTAGGGAATTCATCAGTATATTGTTATGAATGAGTGATATATGTAATGATCATGATTGTATTGTTTATTGGCTGCCTCAATTTTATTTTGTGAGTAATTTATATTCTAAAATTTAGTATGTATTAAGCTTATTGAATCGAATTGGTGATCATGACTATTGGTAAGAGCCTTTGAGAATTCAGTTGGTTGATTTTGCTATGGATTGATTTTTAAGATTACATTGGTAGAAAGCTACCCTAACTCTCTTTATATTATGTAGTATAACTCTTGTATTATGTGTCTTTATCGGCATTATTTTATCAATTGTGAATTATTGTGGCCTCATCGACATTACATTATGTACTATGTCATTATCATGTATAACTTGGCTATGTGATCATTTTAAATGACTTGATGACTTATGTATATATGTGAAGTTAAAGGATGTGTTCTTCTATCTAATCATGTGTGATCATGATAAGTTATAGTAATGTCTTATGTGTGTATACTAGAAATGGAAGTGTGAATCTTCTTTGTTGACTATATGAGAGTTGTGATGATTTATGTTAAAGATTTTATTAATGTGTGTAGGGTGACTTGTAAGTATGCTTAGTTGACCCTACGTGCTTCTTGAAATATATGCTATATGTGATATAATGGAGTATGTCTAGGTAGACTTGTGTTCCTTACTTGTTACATCACAAATTAGAACATGTGATTGCATTACTTGGTATGAAAGAGAAACTGTGTGTTGAATGAATATGTGGTTGATAAATTTCATTGAAATAATTAAAGAATATCATTTAATAAGAACCTTTTTACTGAATGGTTGTGATATGATTGAAGTTGAAAGTCATTATGGTATCCTTCTTATGTGAATGGTGGACTTAAGGTTGATAGTTTGTAGCGACATGATATTTTCCTTAGGAAAGTCATTGAGCTTTCCTTTTAACCATTTTAGGTAGCCTTAGTGACCCCTCTTTCGTCAGGTATAATGTGATTGGGTTGTGAATTTTATATGGAAACTCTTAGTTTTCTCCTCTATGGAATTAGTCTATGAGAACAAAAGCTAGCACCAAGTGAGTATGCTTTCGTAGTTTCTCTAACAAAGATGAAATTAGAGAATAAAGAAACATTCGATATTCCTTAACCATGTGCCTACATGGGATGTGTCCTCGTTATATCATTAGGAAGTAGAACACCCTCGATCCGAGTAGGTATATGACTCCAAGTTGTATGCATAGACACCATGGTCTATGTCAGTTATTGCGTTGCTCATCATGTTGATACATGCTAGTGTTTGATATGTACTATGAAGTTTAGGTAGTGGAATGGGACGCTATCTAGACATTGCACAATTATACTTTGAAGATGCTATTGTGTGAGTACCGTAGGTGTTCTTTAAGACCATTATGTGAATGTCCTTAAACTTTGAATGTATCCTTAATTTTTAAAGTAACCTAAGGATTTAAATTAAATGCATATTAATAAAAAAGGTACCTATCTTTAGTAGCTTTGGGATTGCTTAGGTTGGTTTGGAAAGGGTGTATGGGCATTCTATTCATGTCTTACTTGTGTGAGTCTTAGAGTAATTATTGGTATGGGGTTTAATTAGTGAAATGAAAATAATCTTACATTAGGTAATCTAAAGGATCTCTCCAGTATTTATGACGGGATTGTATGGGCGGTCACTTAATAACTCACTAAAGTGAACCTTATAATTACCTTTTGCAGGAGGGTCTCATGTTTATATATGAATTTGTATGGTATGTGATGTATTGGAATAACTTACTTTATTAAGTCCTAGGGATCAACTAGATGTGTCTAAAGGGGCTGTATGGCCAACCGCTTCATAACATACTTAGTTTAGTCTTAGGATAACCTATAGTAGGGGGTCCACGTTAATACGCTTATGTATTTTGATGTATTCTTGATATTGTCTTGTTATATGTAAGCTATACATGAAATTATAGTGAATTCAGTTTAAGGATACTGTAAGTTTGTAGTAAATCTAGTATAATTTGGACTGTATGTCGTAGTATGATTATTGCCTTGTTTGATGTCTCTTAAACTATATTATGAAAGTTTTATATCAAAATATCGTGAAAGTGTTTTTCTATACTAAATGTCGATCTTTCATAGTTTTTGGATGTCATCAATACTTGGTACATCTAATGTGTTAACCCCTTCTTTTCCCATTTTGACTAATGTGTAGGGAATTGGATGTCTTGAATGGCATGGAGGATGAAGATGTTTCTAAGGGTTGTAGATGCAGTATCGGTGAGTCCTCATTGACTCGAGGACAAACCACATGTTCCTTTATGTATTAGTCTTAATTTTCATGTTTCGTATAGGCTTTATTCCAATTGTTGTATATTCCAATGTATAGATGGTTTAATGAGACAATGTAAAGGTTTAGTGCTTTAAAGAAAATTTTCTACTTGTGTATGTTATTGAAGGAATTCTTCTTCTGTTAAAAAAGCTTTAAATTCATACTTATTTTTGAGTGTTTATTATGTGATAATTCATACAAGTTTCTTAAGTGAGACTTTTAGGAGTCTCGTACGTTGTGTGGTTACTAAAAAATGATCTAACTTCTAGGGTGTACTTGTGAGTCATGACAAAGTTTGTATCAGACCGTAAGGTTTGACAGTGTCCTAATTTATTTCATTAACCATATTCAATAGGGTTTTTTTTCAAAATGTGAAGCGTGCCACATTATTAAAAAAGGAGGCTATTGGGTGCCAGGAAAACTTTCACTTCTTTATTCTTCTAATCATGCCAAAGATCATTGTATATGGTGTCATTCCCTTGTTCGTTTTGGGATGGTCCTTAAAGAGTTACTTTTGTGAAGTTTGGTTAGAGGGATAGAAAAAGATGAGATGTGACTTATTAGATGGAACATGGAAGGATGTGTAGGTGACCTTAGGTTAGTTGAGCTACCTTTTGAAGGGTAGTATAGTTGGAAGAAATGGTGAACTATAGTGCTTGAAAGGTGAAAGAGTAATGGGTGAGATTTTTTGAAGTTGTTTAGATCCATTTTCAGAAAGGAAGGAGATGAAGTTAGAAAGGATAATGGTGAATGTGTCCTAGTAATGGGGATGTTTTTGTTAGATGATGAGACTTTTGAGACTGTTTGGTTTGTCATGGATGGACTAGATGTTGTTTTAAAAGGCCTGGTAGATTGAAGAGTTTGGGAGAATGTGTTAGTGAAGTTTTAGGTTCTTGAGGGAGTTCCTTGTAGTATGGTTATGTTGTCCTTAGATTGGGTTTCTCCTAAGTGGGTAGTATGTTTAAGAATATGGTTGTTGGGAGTGAGATGTCCTTATATTTTCCTTATATGCTTATTCAAGCCTAAAACAAAGAGTTCCTAGTAACTTGGTTTATGTTGTAGTCTTTTGTGAAAAAAATTAGTTTCAAAACATTCTCCTTATGATAAGCATGTTTTAGGTGGAATTCTTGTTGAATGTTAAAATGTGTTTTCATGCGTCATATGTTTCTCATTGTTTTCACATCATTGAATACCACTTAAAAGTAATCGGCGTAGTCGTCCTCTTTGAGGACTAACACTAGCCTCTTAGGTTACATTTTTATATTCATTAGTCAAATTTAACAGAAAGTATAAAACATTTCATTACCTATAATTGGAGGTTTACATACACCTCTACATACACATAGTATATATATCGAGTATACATACACCCTTCGTATAGGAGGATTACTTAGTCTTCTATTTTTATTTCATATAAATATATAGAACAGAACGTAATCTCAAAATAGTTGTCTCATCTAATAACATTTAATAAGAGTATATCAAATGGGTCCTAGCCCATACATCAATACGATTAGATAAAATATAGGTCATACAACGGTTATTACTTAAACGAAAAGGAAAGAAACATAATAGTCTTTATAATAAACCAACATTATAGGCTTGATAGTGGCATTGACATCGGAATGGGAGAACCTACCCATCATGGATGATTAAGAATTCGAAGTCTTCTTCGAAGTTGTCTCAAAAAGCCCTTCAGTGACCAGAACATAAAATATTGGGGAAAAGGAGGAAATGGGGTTAGTACACCACTTGGACAAACATGAGACTATCTTCGCACATACTTTGAAATCATGCTAAGAATAGGGACATTTCATTAAGTATGCACTTCTCATGAAAAACCGTTATGCATATTAACCAAGACCATACCAACCAATAGGTCATGTTCATTTAGTCATATGCATGAACATCACAAGAGCAATAACATCATGTCTAGTCAATTTAACACATATATCATATAATTGAATACATAGTAAAATTACTCTATCATCTAGTCATAATAGCAACAAGCATGAATAAGAGTGCATTTCAACATAACTAAAGTAAGACAATTACCCATACACCCCTACCAATTCAACAAATTTAATGACCAAAAGAAGCCCCATAACCTCACTCAATCATATAACCCAACAAGAATCATGACTTACATCCTACCTCCTATAGCATAGCATTTACGACTATATATATCTTACTTGAACAATGTAGAATTCATAAGTAAAACTAATCAACATATACTATCAACAATGTGCAAGTTCATCATATGCATATCATATACTATCATAAGCATATTTATACATATGAACATCCTCCTAAGACTTTCCTCAAGGCTAACTAGTGCAATCTTTAGGTATAGTCCCATACCCCTATCTAGACTAAGCAAAACCACGTATGTTGTCCTCGTTAGAGTTCATTACTTCAATTCATTTTACCTTTTGGGAACATCTTTCTCTAACAGACGTAGGCCACATTAACTAGTATGGAATCTGATGTCATGGAACCCTACATTGAAATTAGGCGGACTACTTGCCAAGGTAGTACAAAAACATGAACATAGCAACTACGCTGATCGACTAGCTAGGATTCCTATCAGGGCAACATAGTTCAAGATATAGGAGATGCAGTTGAACCCTTTTTATTCTACGTGCATTATAGTCTCCAATCTCAAGTGTACATTAGTGATCCTACCTTCCCTATGTGATAAGGGAGGCTCCTCACTCTAGTTCACTCCGTGCTAAGCTAGAGTCCCTTCTAAAATGTATTTAATGTATTTACTATTTTTCATAGCTTATTGTAGCTCATAGAATCTAACCCTTGTATAATCATCTTCAGCACCATCAGCATCATAACTCAATAAGAATTCCATGAGTATAATCCTTTCATTACAATTAATATACGTGAGGTTACCACATTTACATATCACGTGATAATAAGGCACATTGGTAAATAATTTACCATCCTTATAACATTAACATCTTAAGTGAACACATCACAAACCATAGTAAATTTAGTTTAATTAAATATTATAACACCCTATCAATTCTAATACAAGGCATACTCCAATACAACATCATAAATTAATCACAATTAACCATAATTTGAAGTAAAGAATAGAGATGATAAGATTTACCAAGTCTCCGTCATAATTCATCATCAATATCTTACCATAAAACATTAATTTAACGAAAATAGGGTATAACATAATAATAATTAAAAGAAAAACATGATAACAAGGCCAATAGAACAACTACATCATAATTCTATATTACTTCATAACTTAAGATAAGATACGTAGGTCAATTCATAACATACTGACTAACCTACATCAAATTCTATGGGACTACCATTATTGGATTACAATTAAAAATAATTTAGTTATAATTGATACAAAAACATCATTTAATATTAATTCAACCAATAATCAATTGAATTGAACCAATATGATACAATTCATATGAAGATCAAAACCTATGGTTAAGGAGTAAGGGTCATCTTCTTCAAACTCCACCAATTAATCAAGATATATAATAATTGAGTTAAATTACATGTTAATACATAAATTATATCCATAATATATCATAATAAATTAATTCAAAACATAATTTTCGAGATTACAAAATACCCACTTGAAAGCCCATTTTTTGAAATCAATTTGACGGAACCTTTTGAGGAAAAAGGTATTAAAGATAAAAGAAATCCCATAAATTACTAATTTATGAATATTGATGGTGAAAATTTAAAATTTTCATCCCTTAAACCCTCCCTTAGATTGGTCTTCAATGGAGTACTTCACTACACAGAGAAAGAAGAGAGAGGGAAGTGAGTTTGAGTTTGTGAGTTATGAGAGCTTAGATTAGTCTAATGGGGTTGGAGACTTTATATGGGGTGTTAATTAAGATAATTAGACTTCAAATAACCTCAAAATAACGACTTAACCCCATAAATATTTAATTTTAACCAACTAAAAATGTGTACCAAAGTCAGGTTCTCACAGATGAGCCCTCGACCAAGGGTCCATTTGTGAGATGACGACTCCTACCCCCTTTCCATAGTGCACTTTGTCGATGATTTTATAGGCTGGTACAAATGGAACATTAGCCAATATGTCTATGTGTTGGTCAACGTATCTCATTGATGCCCAATCGATTCACACACGCCCGTTGATTCACCTCGTGGGTGCACACTGCACATGCAGTGCTTTTGACCCCCAAAAGAAAGTTATTGTCTCAAGGGACCTTGGCATGTCCTTGGTGAGTCGTATACGTAAATTTCTAGTATGAATCAACTTAAACATATTTCAGTCACCCTTTCATCAATTATCATCATTTTAGACTAGTGAAGCTAGTAAAATAGGCTAAGGCACACTACCACCTCATAGAACTAATTTCCGAATGTAATGAACGTTCTTGGACGTTTTGGTTTCTATTCTTCCTATTACTTATATTCATCAAAATGAACCTTAAAAGAGTTTCTACACCTTATGAATCGTATATTAGGATCTAGAATACTTCTTCGATTTTCGATGTCTACAATTGTTCATGTGCGTCTAATAGAGGTTGCCTAATGCTTCAAGAAGATGAATAATGAGTTTGTATAAATTGTTTAATAAGATAAGTATGTTCATTATTTTAAAGGAATTTCTTAAGGGTTTCATATGAATAAATTGTGAAGCATGGTCACTTCAAGAAAAAAATGAATTGTTGCTTAAATTGTGCTTTCATGAGAATTAGTTATGATGTTCTTAGGAAAGATGTTTGTAAGAATGGGGATACTTGGAGTGATTTTCCTCTTTACATTGCGTTTGGTTTTAATGTTCTATGTTTGAGAATTGGTTGTTGCTTTAGTCATTAATCCTTTAAGTGTTTAAATGTCATTGTAAGACAAATGTTCTTTAGTGTGGGAAACGTAATGATTCTAAAATGATCTAGGTTTATTTTGATCTTCGTATATTTTATAAAGACTTATAAGTTGCTTATTTTATGTGATTGTGGGGTTGGAAGTCATTCCTATTGAATTTGAAGTCAAATTTCAAACGACGATCAAGACGCTTGATGATTAGTTGCTTATGTGCTTACATATTCTTATGTGAGTGTAATGATTTTATGAGGTCCTTATATGGTTAATAAAAGTTATTAAAGGCAGCATGTGGATTTTTGTATTGTTTGGAGGTCAAACGTCCAAGACGTTTGAAAGATAGCCTTTAGACGTCTTGTGAGTTTAAGGTGTGTTTTACAATGTTTTACGTGTTTGTTTATGTTGAACTTGATTTGAGATGTTTCTAAGACCTATAATTCAATGTGTAGGGGTCCAACGTCTGTTCAAGACTCTACCTAGGATTCAAAAGGGGTCCTACAATAGGATACTACTTGTGGTCAAAACTGCCCAAGGCAATGTCCACCTACGATCGGTATCGACGCCCCGTAGGTTGTGTGCCACCCCATCGATGGGATATGAATACCCTAATAATGACTCTGACAGAAAATTGATGCCAAACCAGTAGGGCTCGTAGCCAAATGACGGGGCGTAGGTGGGCTCGTCGATGGTTCTTGCATTTTTTCGACCAGCTTCAACAGTAAGGCTTGGATTATTTTGAGGAAATGCACCCCAAGCCTTACAAAATAGGAGGATAGTTTATTTATGCGTATTTGGGTATTTTTAGTTATTTAAGTCTTTAAACTCTTATGTAGACCCTAGCACCTAGATCAAAACATTTTCCCTCCCAAAGTTTCTCCTAAAACCTCCTTGAGAGCTAAAGGGTATGATGGAGCTTGATTATTGATCTTCGATGGATTTTTATCTTCAATTATCTTTGAATTTATATGATAATGTATGAGAGCACTTCTTCTATGTCTTTCTCTCACATTAGAGTGAAATTTAAAGATGATTTTCAAAGATTTGTAGAAGATGAAAAAGTCTAATTTCTACTCTAAGTCATGGTTCTTGCATGAAAAATTTTCAAACATAAAGATATGAGATTATTGATGCATAATTTATGTTTCCAATGAAAATATCCATGAACCCTTGACCTTCTCATATCTCTATATTTGCCGATGTTATGGGTAAATTGATTATTACTTGGTAGTAGAGAATTCATGTGTAGATTGTGATGAATTATTGATTTTTGTTAGGATAAAAATTATATGGTTTATAGGATGCATCGATGTTATTATATGATTATTTTCTATTCTTTGATTCATTTTATATTAAGCTTATTGAATTGAATTACTGATCATGGCTATTGGTAAGAGCCTTTGAGATTTGAGTTGGTTGATTTTCCTATGGACTGATGTTGTGAGATTTGATTGGTGATATGAAGACCTAACTCCCTTCATATTATGTAGTATATCTCTTGCACTATAATAATTATTGGCATGGTCAACTTATGTTTGCGGTGCTTATGAGATATAAATATGGATAATGTTGATAATCTAGTATTGTCGACATTACTTAAAGACATATGGCACTCTCGGAATGCAACCAGCATACTTGACCTCTCAAAGGTCTTGTACAAACCCTTTTGTACCATTCATCGCATATAAACATATGAAATGTAATGTGGAATAACAACATTTCACAAACATTTGCACTGTCTTTAAATCTCTTAAATATAAAACTCATTGGAAATACTAAGTCTCATTTCATCAAATCTTAGAAACAAGAGTACTTGGGACATGGTCCATACATGATAGAAAATATAGTACTACTAATTCAATTACAATACATCGAAAGAAAAATAAAATATATCAATGCTCCGAGTGAAATGAGGACATACTTCAATTTTCTTGATCGATATTTTAATCCAATCTTAGCTATCCAAAAACACCTTCACCTATCGATCACTTTAGAGATAGATAAAAGCATGAAAATAGTACAACCACTTGTACTCACTATGGCATAATTCATATGAATAATGAAAATAGATATTTACTTGAAATATCCATATATTTACATACATATCATAATAGAATCATAATAAAAACATATAACAACTTAGAAACACATAAAAATTCATTAGCCAATTTACCACAATTTTAAGGAACCTTTACAATGAGCTACTTCACTGTACAGTGAACGTCGTCACTGTAACAATGATATTTTTTAATTTTATTTTAGACACCTTCTAGCAAGTAATACTCTACTAAATGATATCATAAGACTCACTAAAGTATGTCATAGATAGACTGCCCGTACACCCTTTCTAAGAATACCTCAGAGGTCTTTAAGATCACCTATAATTAGGTACAAATACTTACAAGATACGAACCACATAAACATAGGATCCCCCTACCAATGGTGATCGTAAGGTTCACTAGAGTGATTTGTGAATCGACTGCCCATACAATTATACTCTCAATAACGATATCCTATACCTAAGATAGAATCATTCTCACTTAATACAACAACCTATTGATGATATAATATTCTCCTTCCAATGGATATCAAAAGACTTACTTAAGTAAATAAACAAGATAATGTCCATGATTGACCTCTTCAAGATTACCTAAATAATCCTTAAGACTACCTAAGGCATAGATCGTGTCTACATAATCAAGCAACTTCCCTAACTAGAGTCATTCTTAAGACTTATCTAGGTAATATACAAATTGACCATTCCTATGCCCACTTAACATATTAACTAGAAAGCCTTAACTATTCTAGATAAGTACTTATTCATTTAACATGTTTGATTAACTTAATTAATTACATTTATTAGTTCACTAGAGACTCATTCATCACATAAGGACATGAAAGTAATATTCTTGGATAAGACCTAGGGACTGTACCAAACACCACCAATGACTATTGTTCAATGTCTAGATAGCGTTCCATACCACCAACTAAACTTCATAGACAATGTGCTAGCCTTTGTTCCCATAGATAATTTACATTAAAGGTTAATACAAATGGGTTCTGTATCTATCTCATAAATGTAACAACCGAAAAATGACTACGCTAAGTAATGCTGAAACATACCTAAAATGTCTAGATTAAACTAGGTTTACATGGCTCGTTGCGCCTAGAACCATTCCTCAGAACCTATTCACTATCTTTATTTGTACTCCTTATCGTGCTATCAAGATCTTTTATACTTTGTGTAAATATAAGTATGTAACTTCCTCATTATGTGAATGCGCATCAAAATACATACAATAATTATGATGGCCATGTGGTTTGAGACGTCAGGCTCAAGATCTGGCCTTCCCCGGAAGGTGTTATAATGGAAATTCCAAACGTGGATGAAAGACTTGTGGTGAGTGTGGTTTTGCTGTAACTGTGGTTGTTCCCATTGAGATGAATGCATGGTAATGTCTAAAAGCCTGCTATGGGTATTGATGAGAAGGAGAAGGATAAGTTAGTTGCATACCAAAACAAGAATATGGCTTAGACAGGGATTTGATACGTAAGTGTTATGCTATAATGGACTATAGAAAAAGGGTAGTAAGGCTTAATTTTCAAAATGTCTTTTGCTAAAAGGGAAGGGCGTGGTTCAAATAAAATAGGCTAAGGCAGATGCTCAGCCTCGGCAAATCTTTATGTTGTAGCCGAACCCCCCACCCCAAGATAAACCGGTTCTATGCGTTGAAAGGAAGAGAGGAACAAGAGAAGTCCACGGATGTGAATAATGGTAACTTGCTTCTCTTCTTCTTCCCCTTTTTATGCATTATTAGATGCAGGATCTACCTTGTCTATTGTTACTCGTTTGGTAGCTAATCAATTTGACTTACTTCCTGAGATCTTACATTAACCGTGTCCAGTTAGTACTCCCATAGGAGACAATGTTAAGGCCAAAGAGGTTTGTAGAAAAGTAGATGGCACAATGGCAAGTTCCTTTGAAATTAAGTTGGGTGTCATAAGGTTCAAATCTTAAGTCCAACAACATGTTATCTAAGAGTTTAGATATACTCTTCCTATGTCTTGTTTATGTTAAGAAACTCTAAGTTTAAGTGCTTTAGGGGATTTTGTGTAGTAAGTCCATAATCATATGTGTTATAATAGCACTATATGTGTTAAAATGAACTTATGGTGCATTTTATGTTGCTATTTTTGTGTAGCATAGGAATATTTTCTATGTTGCGTGATTTGTGATGTGCATTAAGTAATGTGTGATTGAAAAAGAAATTCCTCAATCTCAAATATGAAGCTTCAGACAAAATTTAAAAATATGCATTATCCAAATAAGTGTGAATTAGATATTAACAAAAGAGAAACGTTTTAGTATGACAAAATAAATTTCGAAAGTCACCCTCATTGTTTAAATGATGTTTAAGTGTGATTCGGGAACGAATATTCCTAAAGGGGGGGGGGATAGTGTTACATTCCAGAAAATATACTCGTCTAGTGAAAAGCTTAGTAAGTCCGTTAAAATGCGTATTGCAGTACATAGGCATCCCAATGCCCAATATTGAGAAATATCGGGCATAATATAGAAAATTTACTAAGGTGTGTTAGCCAATTTCTATAAATACCCAAATAAGAAAAATGTATTCCAAGATTTTTAAGAATTTTATCCGCAAAGGATACCCTAAACTAAAAAAATATTTTGTAACTATACCAACATCAAGTACTAGGAATCCAAGTGTCGAGCCTAGTACCATAGCACACGATCATTTAAAATGATCATGTAAATTATGTAGTGCCCAAGAACATAGTAAGGGTCCTTGGGACAATAAGTAAACATTCCCAAATGAATGATATATGATTGTTAGTTAGGGAAGTATAAACAACCCATGAGCAAGACATGTGAAGAAGTTACCAATCAGAGGACCACCCTAATCGAATTCGGTTTGGGTAGTTAGGGGGGTGAAATGTGCAAAAGGGAACCCTCCATGTGGGGCCTAACTTCCTAAATAATTATAGACTCTAAAGTACTGCCGTAAATAACTAAATAACCTAGTAATAACCGATATGGACCCATTAGTGCACCCGACAACGTAGGGCCAAAACCGGCTTGACACTAACCTAGTACTAGTTAAAGAGACACCCTATTACCTAACATAGGATGGTCCAAAATGTTAGTTATGGTCCTAAAAACTCAAGTATAACTTATTAATTTCCCTAGGCTACTTAATTAATTAATATAGAAACTAAAATAAATAATTTAAAGGGGCGAAAACGAAATCAAAAAGAAATTTCAACATTTCGCTTAAAACAAGAAAAAGACTACCTAGTACCTAACCTATGATGGTTCATAGGATTTGTTATGGTGGTAACGACATAAGGGTTCTTTAGAAATTACATTAGGTCACATAATTAAGTAAATTCGAAATTTAATTAATTAGTTTAAATAATCAAAACGAAATTCTTACACTAACCTAGTACTAAAGAAACATCCTAGTACCTAACCTAGGATAGACCAAAAAGTTAATTTTGGTTCCAATGTCTTGAGGGTACTTTAGTACTTATCCTAGGTACCTAAATTAATTAAATTAAGGATTTAAATTAATAATATAAAGTCAAAATGTTGACAAAAAACATACTCAACACCAGTTTTAAGATTTGTCTAAGTGTTATGTTTTCCTATGTTTAGTCAACTTAGAAGGGGCATTTCGGTAATTGGTTAATTAGATTATTAAATAAAATAATTAAAACTATGTTTTAAAATTTAACATCAGTTATTAATCCTAAAAATCACGTTCAAACTCATTGAAAAATTGACGTAGAACAGTAAGCAAGCGAGGGAAAGAAAAAAAAGAAAATTCCATTGATTCTCCTAGGTAATTCCAAGGTTACTAAGTGTTTTCGTTCAAGATGGTATTCAAATATTAAATTCTACTTACGATATGGGTTTGTCTCCAAGAATTATTTCTCCAAGAGTATTTTCCTTCGAACGATTCACAAGATCTTGGAAATTAGTGTTGTTACTGTCGTTCTCGTCGAACTTCCCTTCCATAGCATCCTTTTCGATTTAAATGTTGAATAGGTTAGAGATCATGTTGTTGGTATTTGGTGCTGGATTTTCTTAACAAGTATTTATCTTGAATGATGAGTTTCTAGTGAACTTATGTACTTGTAATTGCGTAAAGTTAATCTTATCATGAATATTTTAGGATCGATAATATGTTAAATTAAGTCTGTGATGTGTTAAGAGAAAATGTGTTATTTGCTGAATGTTGACTTTATGTTGTTTTGATCTTATAAAGATGTTAAATCCATTAAATTTTAATATAATGCAGTCCAATATGTTCTTAAAACGTTACACTAAAATCCGAAAACTAAGAATTTGCTCAAAAACATAAATGAAATCATATCTTAAATAAATTGGCTATCTAGTTCCAATAAAGTTGGCTAACTCTATTTGGTCAAAATGAATAAATGCTAATGGCTAGGAACTTGTGTAAATGATTAAATCTTTGCTAAGGTTTCATATATATAGAAATTTAAATATGAACATATGTAGAAATTGGCTTATGCAAAAAAGAATGAATTTGCTAGTCTAACATCCCAAATCTTGAGCCAATACTAATCATATGCCAATTCTTTTTTTGTAAGAGTATCAAATATATATTAAGCAATCGTACTGTAATATTAATGAATCCATAACTAAGGGCATGACATTCATTGGAACAACTCACATCATGCTCCACAAGAGTGAACAATGTACACATGAAACTCATTAAATGAAGTGCTTGTCGTCTATAAATGGTAATATTAAGCTACTACACTAAAGTAAGTATGTAACGTGAGTTATAACATAATTAGGGGATTATAAATTAATTATGTGACCATAATGGGATGTTAAAGGAAATGATACAAGTTTTACTTACACCAAAGCCACCTTGTTAAAAGAATACTCACGAATGAAGGTGTTTGAATGTGTGAAACTAGTGTCATTAACACCTCAGGATGATATGGAAGGAAAATTCAAATTCATCAATGTAAATTAAGGATGATATGAAACAAAAATACATTTAATAAATGTAAAGGAAGGATGACCATTCATGAATAGACTACGTAAATCTCAATCTAGAAGCAAGCCTCCATAGTGCTTGAGTCAACACTAAAACATGATGAAATAAATATTTACGTAAAAAGGGATGAGAAACTAAGATGTATGTAATAAAGTGATGACACCCTAGAATGGTTAAGTAAGAGTGTGAAACACACTAAATGGCCAAGTACATTAGCAGTTCATGAAACGAACATTCACGTAAAATGGATGAATAATTGTGAAAAGAAAATGTCCTATTGATAATGAATGTTGTGACAATATGATAAGAGGCTAATGTAAAAGATGAGAGCAATCTCAAATTAGCCTAATTAAATGTTACCAAAATGTACTCACCTATGAGACTTTAAATATAATGAAGAGACCAGTCTCTATGTACACTTTAATGAAAGTATTGAGATTAATGTATACTTAATACTAATGATGAGTTGAAAAATAGTCAATTGAGCTATGATGTCCTCATAGTAGAAGCCAGCTTCCATGACGTATGAGTTGAATTAAATGGAATGTTATACTGAGAACTTATATGCTAGCTATAAGCAGTGATGCCTTCTTTCGGGGAGGGAGAATGTTCACGTAAATCTAATGAGATTAGACTGTCCGGAATGCCGGGTATGGTTCCTTTATATCTCTTACTCTTCAAACCTTTACTTCCAATATAAGGATCTGGCAGGGTTAAATTCCCATTACGCTAGCATGTTTTGAGTCACAGTGGACTGTGATTCAACCTCTTTTCGGTGTGGGGTAGACACTGGATTTTATGATGCTCACATGATATATATCGGTTAAGGTTGTAGTTCATAAAAGTATAAAATATAATGAATTGTACAATACCGAAGGTGTTTGTTTAAGACAATCAGAAGGTGAAATCAGATTCATGTAATGACATTAGGTCATTATTGGTCATTGCACATCATGATCCCGATGAGATTCTTAAACATTATCCTAGTTATAACTGGTGTTTACATCAGCCTACGAATGAATGAATTAAAAGCAAACTCTGTGTTTGCTAAAGAAGGCTCTCGGATTGAGGTCCTATATATTGGGCCCTCATTTGAGATGTCTTAATGCTAGATCAAAAATTCCAAGGTCTCGTAGATATGAAAAGTATCATAATTAAAACATGAAAAAGTTAAATAAATAACCCATATCTTTCCTAAAATTAAAATAATAAAATCAATGGAATGGTCAATCAAGAATGGCTATGAAATGTATTTAATATATAGTGTAATGAATGATTTTCTATAAGAATAATCACAGCACGTACAATAAAGATTACAATAACTAAAGGGTATATGTAATAAAGAATCTTCCTGTCATGAAAATAGACAAAAAAATAAAGTTTTCTTATAATGGCTTCCTTTATTAGGAAAATATCTAAGACAATAATTAATTCAAATATGCTTAGCCAAAATTATTAATAAATGCATTTAGTCAATAAAGATTTGCTTATTAATATATTCATACTCCAAATTGTAGTTAAATCATTTCTTTAATCTCTTGAATTACTTACTCTATTCATTGTGGGTATGGGACTACAATTAATCATTGAACTTGTAAGTAAAACATTGGACCAAAGGAGTTAGTAAACTACACAACATGAAGAAGAAAAAGACTGAAAAATAATCTAAAGTGTAGAAAGAGAAACTCTTAGCCTAAGAGGATCAAAATCTAAAATATTCGCTCAAGTTGTTCAAAAATTATGTTGATAATACTAATATTTTATATTTTATATTGAATGGGCCGTGTCCCAAGTTTTCTTGAGTCTAAACTTGACATATGTTGAGACTTTTTTTTTTCCTATGGTTTTGTATGAAATTTGTTATTATGATATTTTGTGTGAAAAGTTTTAATTTTACACTACTTTTCATACATCGATTTAATGAATGATGTCATATAGCTTGTAAAAGACCTTTGATAGGTCCACTACAGCATGTTGCCCTTCGAGAGTGGCATATCTTTTATGGGGTACTCTCAGAATGTGACATCTAGACCTATGGTGTATGCACAATCCATTGAGCAGTCAAAACGTAGTAGGATCTCAAGGAATTTGAAGATTGGTAGATCATATGAGCAAAACAAACCTAGGTTTAAAAAGAGTGCTCAAAATCAAGATGGGTCTAGTGCTCATAAGGTCAAACTTCAGAGTGGTAGTGGTTCTCAAAGTGTTAAGGCTACTTGTTATACATGTAAGAAGAATCACTTTGGGAAATTTCTAGCTGGTACAAGTGGTTTCTTTTGTTGTGGTAAGGATGTTCATAGGACAGGTATTGTCTAACTATTGCGGCTAGAGGAAGAGAGGCAAAGGGGAATAACTTCTATGTTTTCCAAGCAAAGACAAATTCAGGTGAAGATGTCGATAAGTTATAATTTTCTCTCTTTAATTCTGATGAGTTTCTTATAAGTGGTGGAGAATGGTGAGTAGTGCAGTTATGATTTTTTATCTCTTCTATTATATTCTATTCAAGATTAACAATTACATTGTTATACTGGCATGTTACGTTGCATGTTGTTTGTGTATCTTAGTGAAAATGAATTTCATTTTTACCCTTGCATTGTGCATTTCATGGGGGTATGTTTAGGTTATAAAATGAGTTTGTAGGTTTAGTCTCTCATATTGTCCTGCCTTCATAATAAATTGCATAAGAGCTTATGTATAGGTTGTAAAATGAATCATTGAGAATGCATTACAGTTAAGAATTTGAAAATTTTGCTCAATAGTGTTTTATGAGAAGTTGTCTCTATTGTATATAGAAATTATGTATATTAGCATGATGATATGTGGGGAAAGATTTCCTCTTATGTGAAATGAAAAATATGAGTCTTATTACATGATTATAATAGATGTAGTTTTTATTTTCTTGTTGTATTTTGAGTCTGTTAATTATGTGGAGTTGATGTTCCTCATATCTATGTGTATTTTATATGGTATGGTATGTCTAGGATCTGGTAGTCTTGTGGTTTTATAACCTGATGGAGTTAAAATTGTTTTAGTGTCATTCGAGGACGAACATTTTCCTAGTGGGGAGAATGTGACAGCCTAAAAATGAACTAAGTGAAGGTACATCCTAGCATGAGTGTACTAAGTTTTTAATGTCTTAAAATGTATAATTACAGTGTTAAGAGGCAGTTTATAGAGTATGGAATTGTTTTGAGATCAAACGTTAATTCTTCAAGAATCTAATATTCTAAGGCTTTTCCATGACTTTTCAAATCATTAATTCTTCTATTTTGAGTTCTACTCATGGGTTCTTGCATAAAATGATTTATGATATAATTGATGTTAATTGAATGATTTTAGATGAAAATTCCTATGAACCCATTCAATTCAAAATCCTCATTTTCGCTATATTATGGGTGATTTGATCATAGGATTATTGTATAAAACTCTTGTTTAGATTACATTGGCCTAATGAATTGTGTGAGAATTGTGTTAAAATGTACATAGGCTACCCAAATTTGACGATTTTCATGTTGTATGCTGTAACACTCTTATAACTAACAAGGTTAAACTAGAGCCTTATGTGTTATTCATGAGTTGATAAGGTCTCAAATTTGTTACATATAGTTTTATAAGGTAGTGTGTTGATATTAGAAGTGAAACGTCCAAGAACGCCCAACACGTTTGTACTACCCCATAAATTACATAGGCTAAGTAGAACCTAACATGTTGGTATTGATCATCTAACGTACTAAATAGGTATATTATGTGTTTATGAGGTAGTGTATAAGAGTTTAGAAGCATTGGAAGTGAAACGTCAAGGGACGACTAATACGTTCGACGACTAAGTCACATATTCTTCTTCATATTTTGTTTTATATGTTTATATTTGATTCATGAGTTTACCAGTTCCTTAAAATATTTAATGTAGCATATATAGGAAGTTTTTCAAAATTCATAGATTTTGGAGGTCAAACGTCCAAGAATATCCATGACGTTCGAAAGATGTGCCTTGGAATGACTTTGTGCGTCTAAGCATGTTTCGTCGAGTGTTACGTGTTTGTTTTGGATGAAATTCATGTCAGAGGTGGTGAATTGATATACTATAATTTTTTTGTTAGAAACGTTATGGTAAACATGTCGAAGGAAAAACCAAGGGTCCTTGAGGATGTACCTAAACTTGGAGTCAGACTGTCCCAGGCAGCCCCAAATGATGGAGGAATCAACGGCTCGTGGGCCTATCGACACCCCGTCGATGGTTCCGTTTGTAAAGACATAGTATAGGCCGAGAGGAGACATTTTTCAAGTCTCTATTCCAACCAATTGAAGGACAAGACGGTCTATTTGTTTATAAACGGTCCGTGTCTGCCAATCATTGGTGACTGTGTGGAGTTCACTGCCAAGTTAGGGGTGAAGTTGTAATTTCACCCCACTTAAAAAATACAACGTTTGGAGGTTCTTATGAGGTCATTAGGGTATTTTTAATGTGCTTATAATCTTAAAACAAAATGAAGACTTCATTCTTCTAAATCAAAGCACAAATCCCTTAGAATTATGTGTAACTCCATTGAAGTCCAACCTCAAAGAAATTCTTAAAGTGACGAATTGATTTTATATTCTTAATCAAAGTGAAGCATTAGATCCATAAAGGTATGGATTTATATGCTTGAAACTCTTTTCGACAAGAAGCCCCAGTTCTCCAAATATTTTCTAAAGTTTTCTAGTTGAATTGTCCAATTCCATGATTCTACCATGGTTTCTTGCATTTATGATTTCTAAACATTGAATAATGATTTGATTGATACTCGATGAACCCATGTATTTTATGAACCTAGATTTTGACTAAGTTATTGGTTACTTGATATTGACCTAATGTTATTTAATTCAAGTGTAGATTTCTATGGACATTTTAATGATATAAGAATTGTATTCAATTGACTAGGTTGTATTAGATTGATGAATATCTATTTGATTTACGTATTCATTGATTACCATAGTTTCTATATGGAATTATTGTTCATGACCATTGGTAAGGGACTTATGGTGTTGAATTAGTTTATTCTTCATCGAGTTGAGGTGTTATGGATGTTGTGGGGGTAAGCTGCCCTAATGAATTTATTATGATGATGCTTATTCTTCAATAATGTTGTGAATTGTATGGTTCACTTATGGTGGCGCGTTATGTGCTTTACCTTGAATTGATGTGGCCTTGTAGGCGTTAATTTATACAATATGATGATCATGGCCTTGTCGGCACTAGTTAATGTATAATGATGATTTGCTTAGTTTATTTATGTAAAGTATGAGCATGTCTATCTACATGTGAAGTAATGGTAAAGTATGTGTGCTTTCTATGCATGTTAGGATATCATGTAGTCTATGACTATGTTCTTATATGTGTAGTCCTAGATGTTGATACATGATTGTTCCTAGTTAACTATATGAGTTGCGATGGTTATATTTATGACTATATAGTAATGTGTAGGATGAAATAAATATTATAAGGTCATCATAGTATTTTAAAGGATGATATGTTGTGTGTGATAAGGTGAAAAAGTATAGTGTCTTGTTTCGTAGACTCATGTCCTTACTTTATATATGAATTAATAGTATGAGATTCTAAGATGTCTTGACTATGTAGGATTAGTGTATCCTTTTCATGTATAAATGAAAGATATGCGAGACCTTAAAGGATGTTAAAAAGGTCATGTACGTGGTAAAGGTTAAGTTATGAATGTTGAATTCGAGAAATGTAATGGTATCCTTCATGTAAAGAAATGGTGGACTCAAGGTTAATTTTTTGGAATGGAATCATATTAATCCTTAGGAAAGTCATAATGAGTTATATCTGTCGCCATTGAAAGGTAGCCCTAGTAGATCTTTTTCATAGGGTGAATTTATAGGGTTATGAAATATATAAGGAACCTCTTCATGTGATAGGATTGTATAAACATGTTATGAATATGACTTATATGCTACGATGTTTAGTATATGATATTATGAAGTATGAATGTGAATACTGTCTTGTAGTGCTAAAATGAAAGGATCGCTCAGATAGGTACACATATAGACTTATGCATTGATATATGAGCATATGTGACATCTTGTATTATGTAAAATGGACAATGGAAGAAATCAAAATAAGATCCTCATTAGGAGGACTTAAGGGAGGTAATTTAGGATAGATGGAAGTAATGTACCCATCTAGACATTGCACAAGTAGCTGCTTAGGAAGTTCTAATGTGTATGTCTATGAGTATGTCTTTATGCATGGACTGGTAGTATTTTTCTACCTGTTATAAGGATGTGCATTGTACGAGGCTATGTCATGTGGTCTCATTTTTGTATGTACTATATGAGTCTTAATGACTATATAATGAAGATTTTTCATATGAATGGAGTTGTCCTTATGTGTTATGTTCATGTATGATGGAGAAGCTTTAAATGTGATTCTCATTTTCAAGGAAACGAATCCTTAAGTGAAAGGATGTCCTATTGTTTACTTAATGTAAATTGTATTAAGTATTATATGGTTGTGTCTTATGTTTTAAGAGGGTTTTGTTCGTACTGTATTCCCATGTTGTTAAGTCTAAGATGCAAAAGAAACATAGGGTCTAAATATATATTATGACTTATATTTTATGTATATATGAAGTGATATTTCTAGCATATGATGTGCTATGAAATTTTTTAATTTTTCTGCTTAATTTACTATGACGATGCGATGAATGATAACTATGGGATTGTATAAGACATCCAAGAAGTCAAGTACACTATCTTACTTCCAGGGGGTGCTGTGACACTATCACTAAAATTCTAGGTTATGAAGTAGTGATGAGTTTTTGTATAATGATTCCATTGTCCTTGTATGATGTTGGTTACTATTGTTTGATGATAATACACCCTTATTGGGTTGAGTTGAGGTTTGATGGTAAGACCCTGATAATGGCATTGTTAAGGAGATTGAGTATGTCTTGTAACCTCTACTCTTTACATGAATTGTGGTTACTTTTTTTTTAAGTGATTATGTTATATTGAAGTTCACATTATATTAAGATTTATAGGGTTGGTATGATGTAGTATTTAAATGTCTTGGACTATGGATTTGAGTTGCTGGCTAAGACATAAATGATATAAGGATAGTGATAACTTACCATTGCGCCTTAATATCATATAACATTGTATATGTGCTAACCTCACTTTTATGAATTGTAGTGAATGGACAATACTAATGCATTTCTTATTGAGCTATGATGAGGATGATTATACAAGGGATAGACCCTCTGACCTACCTATGTTTTTTTTATAATAATGGACAAATTAAAGACACCTCAAAAGGGACGTTAGCTTTGCAAAGACAAAACTTGACAATAGGAGGTGTTGGCTTTCCATATAGGAATATTCTCCCTATTGTTCCACATGAGGTGTTCACTCCCCTATAAGGGATACTCACCCTATGGATTATCATGAGAAGAGGCTTAAAGTTCCAAATGGCTTCTAGAAACTTCATAACTATCTCCTAGTTCTTTAACTATGATTCTCCAATAGTATGACTAGCTAGTGGATCCATATAGAAAGCTACATTTATGTTTGATTCTACTTTGGAAGTAGACCACATTCCATCGGTTTAAGGTTTTACAACATTGGATTACACATTTAGCTCTTGTGGTCTATGTGGAGTAATACCAGTTTTCCTTTAATAAAAATTAGGAAATCCCATACAACTAGCTAGGGTGACTTAAGAGGTCAGACTTAGCTATGGTAGGTGTGTGGGACTCTACCTATTCCTTATACAAGTTTACCTTGAAGGAAGCTTTAGAAGGTTTTTCTTATACATGTATATGTTTATAATGGTATATTATATGTGTATGATGACCTTTGACATTGATGATATTACATGATGATTGGTTTCACTTATGAATATGTATTTGGTCTCCAATTATAGAGTATTATAATATATACTCTTAATGATATGCTATGTGAAATTGGATGTTTGTCAGGGTTTTTGTTGGTTTTACTTTATTTATTAAAGTTATGGGGTTTTGTTTTTCATTGCACTACTTGACTTAATGAGGGTTCATGGGTAATTTATTGCTTTGGTTAAGTTATAATGAACTCTTATACATGTTTGTTGCTATTATAACTTAATGATAGAGTTGTCTTTACTATTTGGTTAAGTTATAATGAACTCTTATACATGTTTGTTGCTATTTTAACTTAATGATAGAGTTGTCTTGACTATGTGTTGAACTATGTGATATGAATGTTAGCTTGACTAGACTTAATTGGTGTTATGATGTACATGTTCTTGACTTAATGAATATGTCTTATTGATTGGTATGCTACTTTTCAATGTACATAAGGCTTTTAAAAGTAAATTGCATACTTTAATTTTTTGTCAACTTTTTCATCATTTCATCATACGTGTGTGTATGGTCTCATTCATAGTTAAAGTGGTGTACTAATCCCATTTTATCCCATTTTCCTAATATTTTAGGTTTTGATCATTTAAGGGCTTTTGAGACGACTTTGAAGGAAAACTTTGAATTCTCACTCATACAAGTTGGGTAGTCCCTCACTTTCCTGAGAAAATTCTACAATCAACCTTATGAATACTAAACATATAGCCTATATGTGGCTTTATTACTTATATATATATGCAATAAAAGTAGAAGACTATGTAATCATCCTATATGAATGATTTATTAATATACTCGATATTACTATATTATGTGTATGCCAGAGGTCTATGTAAACTTCAAGTAGATATATAAATGCTTTAAATTTTTCCACATTTTGACCGATAAATGTAATGAAGTAAGTGAAATGTCTAGTCTTAGTCCTCAAAGAGGACAACATCGCCAATTATGTCTATGGGGTGCGTCCCGGATGTTACAAACTTTTTATCAAAGATGAGGTTGCATATCTTTAGAGTCGATGAATCACTTAACCACGTCTATGAAGATTCTAATTCATAATTGTAAAGCATGCCACACTTAAGAATAGAAGTGTATAAGATTCTTAGGAAACTCTCTCTTTCTTTGAAATCTAATATCTTGTCTGTAGAATCTTGAATCTATGTGCCCATAGAATCTAATAATTTATTCGTGATTATATGCCATGAATACTCGAAGAACAACTACTCAAACACTTGTTGAAGATATTGCCAATGCCCGAGCTCCTGTCAATACTCCTCCATTGACAGATTGAGACATAAAGTTTGCCTTTCTTTAAATGGCCCAAACAATTACTACTCAAGCAGAAATCATCACTACTCAAGCTCAAGACATGACGGACCATGCTAATTAGTAGGTTGTACCACGAGCAAACCAACATGTTAGTACCACGGGCTTCGATTGAGGAATTTGAAAAGGATGAATCACCCTACATTCCATGGTTCCAAAGTTGATGAAACCTCCCAAGAGTTCATTGATGAAATCTAAAAGACCCTCTATGCTATGGGGTTGACTACTACTAAATGGACGTGTTAGAAACATACTAACTCAAAGATGTGGCCAAAAATTGGTACGTCTTATTGAGAGACAATAGGCCCTTAAGAGGTGGACTAGTGACATGGGAGATTTTCAATAAGGATTTTATTGATAGGTTCTTTCCTAGGGAAAAAATCAAACTCAAAGTGGTAGAATTTATCAACCTTCGTCAAGGAGGAATGATTTTACTTCAATATTCTTTAAATTTATTAATTTGTGAGAGTATTCTCCTTCTTTTATTACCGATCCTAGAGATGGAATGAGTCGCTTTGTGATTGGAATATTGATTGACATGCAAGAAAAATGTTATTCGACTATACTAAATGACAATATGAACATTTCTCATCTCATGATTAATTCTCAAAAAGAGGAAAAGACACGGGCTAAGAAAAGAGTAGGGAGGCCAAGAGGGCAAGGTCTTTTGATGGTGGTTCTTCAAAGGGTAGGCCTTATATCCAATACTATCCTAGGTTTAAAAAGAGGTCTCAAGTTCCTTCCAAGTACAAAAGGCTCGTGACGATAGGGTGTAAAACCTTAAGACTACATGTTCCAAGTTAGGAAAAGGTCATCTCTGTAAATGTCTAGTCGGGACGGCCTCTTGTTTTAGTTTTCGTAAAAGCGAGCATAAATTCGAGATTGCCAAAATTTGAAGGGTCAAGAAAAGGGTAGTGCTCAACCTCAAGAAAGTTGTTATAAAGTCTATGCTCCGAAGAAGAATCACTTTTATTCTCTTCGCTCTATATAAGAGAAAGAGTCTTCTCCTAATGTGGAAATCGTTATGTTGAAAGTCTTCTCTATTGATGTATCTGTTTTACTTGATCCGGGTGGTACACTATCTTTTGTTACTCCCTTTATATCTTAAAAGTTTGATATTTTGTCTGATATTCTTAATGAACCTTTTATGGTTACGCCCTAGTTGGTTAGTCGTTGTTGCAATGAGGGTATATCGAAATTTCCGTATAATGTTTGCCAATAGTGTTACTCATGTTGAATTGTAGAACTTGATATGGTCTTTTTCGATGTCATTTTTGGGATAGATTTGTCGAATGATTGTTTTGCTTCCATTGATTGTATAACTAGAATTTCAATGTTAAATTTTCGAAATGAACCCGTTTTAGAAAGAAAGAGGGGAAATTCTATTCTAAGAGTTCGTATAATCTCTTGTCTTAGGTCTTATAAAATGATCTCAAAAGGTATCAATGTCATATTGTATGCGTCAAAGGTTTACACACTGAAATTAAATTGAGTTATTCCTCGTTGTTATGGAATTATTGGAGCTATTTCATAATGATCTTCCAGTAATTCCTCCCTAATTGAAAATTTATTTTGGTATTGACTTGCTACAAAATACCAAACCTGTCACCAACCGTATTCAGGCATCTGAATACCAACCGGCATCGTGGAACTCTCAGAGATCACACAGAATCCTACTTATGTCGTCATTACATTCGTTTGGTTAATTTTAGCGGAAAATTTGATACTTTTTGTTTTGTTTGTAGTGTACATGGACTTCATAGTTATAGCACGCATATGTGTATAAGGAAATTCATTGCACATGTGTATCAACCATCTAAGAAAGAATCATCCAATCTTGAAATAAATAGTCTTATAAAATAAGTAAAAATTGCAAAAATGGCACCATTACATAAGTCAGATGAAAATAGGAACAAAATACTAGTGGAACATGATTCACTAGCCTAACCCTATTACTATGCTAGAAACATAAAAACAGGAAACCTCGAATTCATGAGGACTAACCCTTGTGTGCTTTCTCTTCCTGCTTTCCTCCACTTGCTGGACATGGACCATAAGACTGGAAAGGTCGATGTTGTCATATAGCATAGCTGCCCTAAACTTCATCCCGAGATCCTCAGAAATCCCTGTAAAGAATATACTCATCTCGTCTCTACTGTTATACACAAGAGAAGTGGCATACCTTGAAAGTTTTACGAACATTAGGGAGTAATCCCTCAATGACAGCGAGCCCTACTAAAGGTTTATGAATTCTCCAACCTTAGCCTCCTCATTTCTCTAGGAAATAAAAGCTTTACAAAAGTCATCTTGAAAAGATCCCAAGACATAGGATCTGCTCATAAGGCCATGCTATCCTACTACATCCTATACAAGGATTGAGATACATTCTTTAGCTGGTAGGATGCCATCTCATCCTTCTCCACATATGTCAAACCCATCACACACAATATCTTATTGATTTCATCCAAAAATTCCTGGGTATCCACCGCAGTCTTAGATTAGTGTAAACGAGAGGATTTATCCTCTTGAAGTCCCTTGACCTTCAAGCAATGGTGCTGGTAGGTGGATTCTCTCTGGAACAACTCGTTGCTCCGCAAGGGCTGTCATTACCTAAGCTTGTAAAGTTATGGCTTGGGCCATTTGTGCAAGTCCTGTCCTAACTTTTCCATCAGTCAATCTAGTAGGGTTAACAATTATCTCCATTCCAGTAACTGGGGTCTGGGTTAGAACTTGGTTGCCCCAAGCAGCTCCTCCTCCTCTTCCCTGACTAGAGTTCCTCCTTGTGTTAAATTTTTGTAAAGATAAGAATTGATATTAGATACGCTCTTAACAGTAAGAAATCACACATTAGAGAAGACATGTTAAGATCAGATGAAGGGAATTTTCCGAAGCATTATGCAGTTGCTAATTCATGATAGTGGTGCACTTTACGACCATAACTTAGAAACTACTTAACATGATTGATATGAGCCTGCTTTCTTGGATAATTAATCTAATTCTCTGATACCAAGTGTTTTACGACCCGGATATAGGAATCCGAATCTCAATCGGCGTCATTGACCTCTCATAGGTCGCAGACAATCCTACTTACGTCATTAATACATTCGTTAGTTTAATTTTAGCGAAATATTTGAATTTTTTTGGTTTGAAGTGTACATAGAGTTCATAGTTATAACATGCTTATGCATATAAAGAAGTTTGTTTCTCATGTGTATCAACCATGTAATAAAGAATCATCAAATCTGCAAATAAATAGTTTTATAGCATATGTAACAATTTCCAAACTAGCACCATAAGATAAGTCTGAACAAAATTGGAATGAAATACTAGTGGGACATGCTCCACTAGCCTAACCCTATTACTAAGCTAGAAACATAACAGCAGACAACCTCGAATGCATGAGGACTAACCATGTCCAGATGAAAAGCTTTGTTGTACGGATAGATGCAATGAATGTCTTCAACACCGTCCTGAAGCTGCACCTAAAATAATATAATGTATGGTATTAGCACACACTTGTACTCGGTATGGGTGTATGATAGTTCACACCAAGGACATGCATTATTAGGAAGAGTTCTCTCATAACGATATGAATTATGGAAAGCCAAGTCGGTTGGACTTACCAAATCATATTTGCAAAGTCATGCTATAAGAGTAACATGCATCATCATTCTTTTAATATTGAACACAACACATAACATATTTTATATAGCACATACATATATTACATATCATACGTTCGTAGGCCGTGAGACCTTGAAATCATGGATATAACATTAAGACTTACAAAAATGAGGGCTCAATATATGGGACCTCCACTTGGGAGACTTCTTTAGAAAACACAGAGTTTGCTTCATTCATACATATGTGCTTCGTTTTAATTCGTTCGTAGGCGGATGTGAACACCAGATATACCTAGGATGTTTTTTAAGATTATCATTGGCTTCACTCTTCATTGACCAAGATTGACCTAGTGTTATTACTGGAGTCTAGTTATTCTCTTGATTATCCTTTCCAAAAACATTTCGTGTCATTTATTTCATTAACTTTATACTTTGAGGGACTTCAACTTTAACCGACTTAGATAATGTGAGAATCATGAAATCCGGTGTTTTCACCACACCGAAAAGAGGCGGAGTCACTAGACAAGGTGAAACCAAAACATCTTTAGTTCGCTTAGGTGGAAAACCCCCCGGCTAGTTCCCTATTTTTGCAGCATTACTAAGAGACTAGGAGATTTAAAGAGACCCATACCCACCTTGGTGGACACTCTCATCTTATGAGAATTACGTGAACCTCCGCCCTTCTTGAAAGAAGGCATCACCACTAATAGCTAGCATATCAATGCTCGATTTAAAGTTCCTCTTTACATTCAACTCATACATAATTGAAGCTTGGTTCTAGCATGAGATAGTCATAGCTCATTAGATGATTTATCATCTCTTATTTACGTATTAAGTGTGAATTTTCCTTACAATTACATATAGAGTGTTGTAGAGACTTGACTTTTAATATTCAACACTCTATTAGGTGAGTACTTTTGGTGACATATTGGCACATGTACAACTTGTCTCACTTGCAGTCGCCTCATATTGTTATGCTTGCCAGTCCTTTCTTAATATCCTTTCATTTCATCTTTTCTCACCTTTCATTATTTGTTCATCGTATAACATACATATTCTCTATTGGAATATACATTGAGAGACATCTATAACATGCGTAGATACAACTTGTCTCACTTGTACTAGCTTATCCTCTTGTAGCAACTCTCTATTGATTTATTCATCGTATAGAATAAATGTTCATTCTTAGATACTTCATTTAGGGAAACTGATTTTTTGGCGTGGATGCGGCTTGTCTCAGTTGCACTAGCCTCTTATCATGTTGTCACTATTTTCTTTAGTATTGTAGTATAACATAATTAATCAAATTATTATGATAATGTTCATTTTCACAAATGACAATTCACTTGGTCTTTTAGTGTGTCCCGCATTGTTACTTAATCCTACGGGGTCACATAATTTCATCACATACATCTTTGGTTCACTTATATTTGAACGTACGCTAGACTTATGAACCCATACGTTTATGCCATTAAGCTTTCTTCATAATTCGTCTAAGTGACGCATACTTACCCAAGATTATGTGGTACAAGACTTATGCATCTTGTAAGTATGCCTAGGTCGTATTTCGATTTATATATGTAGAATTCATTAAGTAATTTTTTTACGTAAGACTTATGCATCAATACTGAATTGGGATAGAGAACCCGATTTAAAATCCCTCGATCAACACCTTGTCTTATATTTTATTTTGATTTAAAATTTCATCTTGGGGACCCAAGTTCGAATCTTAACGCCTACATTTATTTTTCTTTCTTTTCGTTCCTCTCTCAAGATTTCTTTGAGACCAAGAGGATGGGGGATCGATCCCCCACAACCTCGTTTTATTTTTCTTTTATTTTTCTCCTAACTCTTCACTTGAGCCTTACTCCATTTCGAAACCCCCTTTTCTCATTTTTATTATTGAATTTTTTTATAGCTTGCATATGCTGAGGTCTTGGTTAAATCCCCAATGATCTCATACATTTTAATTTCTTTTAAAAAACTCAAATCATATAATTAATATTAATTAGTTTAATTTAACTTTGCTTCAACCAAGGATCAAACCCGAGTAAAGCTCCACTTGCGAAAAGGGTAAATTTTGGGTCAACCCTACCCGAATTATCCATTATTCACATTAAATAATAATTTAGTTAAATATTTAGGGTAATTACAATACTACACTTAGCATTAGAAAGGCATTTTTACCCCTAGACCCTACAAACGTAAGATTATTCTTTTTCAAGTCAGGTTATGACTCATCCGGGTAAATCTTAATATTCGGGTGCTCTAAATGGTTAGTATCAACCTTTCCTAGCTAATATAACTCACCATGTTGGTTGGCTTAACTGGTACATGGATTATGATGTCTGGTTCCGTGCGCATCAAGCTGTGTGAACCCGGTCTAATCTATGCATTCTAGGTACGTTTAGGCCTTACTTCACATAGTTATTTTCTGGTTGTTACAAAACCCATTTAATATCCTCCTAATAGGATGCTCCGGCTCAATTTAAAGAGATGAAGGCTCAACTCAAAGATTTAATAGACAAAGGCTTAATTAGATCTAGTATTTTCTGCATGTGGTACTCCGTTTCTGTTTTTAACGAAGAAGGATGGGTCCCTTAAGATGTGCATCAATTATCTCTAACTCAATAAAGTCACTATAAAGAACAAGTATTCTCTCCCACGGATCGACAACTCGTTAATCATCCCAAAGGGACAACCTACTTTTATAAAATTGACTTCAGATCGAGGTATCACCAACATAGGGTGAGAGGTAAGAATATACCATAAAAGTTATTTAAGAATATATATGGTTACTGTGAGTTCTGAGTAATGTCTTTTGGTCTCACTAATACCCCAACTACATTAATGGATCTCATAAATACGGTGTTTTGAAGTTACCTAGATTCATTTTTCATTATCTTATGGACCATTTGAGGGTGGTGTTAATAGTGCTTAAAGAGAATAAATTATTTTCCATGAATGGTAAATGTGAGTCTTTGTTGAGGTCAGTGAATATCATCTCATGTAAGGGAGTTGAGGTTAATGCTAAGAAAACCTAGGAGGTCAATAATTGCCCTTGACCATTGACAAACTAACATTAGGAATTTCTTTGGTCTACTGGCTTTTTATACGAGGTTAATGGATAGTTTTGTGTCATTTGTATCTCCCTTGACTACTTTAACCCAACAGAGTGTGAAATATGAGTTGTCGGAAGCATTCGATAGTAGTTTCCAAATCTTGATAGATAGGCTTACTTCTTACAAAGTGTTGACTTTACAGGAGGGTAACAAGGGTATCATTGTATATTTTGATGATTCCCAAGTAATTTTAGGGTGTGTGCTTATGCAACATGGTAAAGTAATAGCCTATACCTCTAGACAACTTAAGATTCATGAGAGGAACTAACAAACTCATGATCTTAAGTCAGAAGCCGTGGTATTTTCCTTGTAAATATGGAGGCACTACTTGTATGGTGTTCATGTTGATTTTTATATTGACCACAACAGTCTAAATATGTGTTTACTCAAAAGTATTTGGATCTCCTTCAAAGAAAGTGGTGAGAAATAATTATGGATTACGACATGAGTGTTCTTGATCACCCCCACAAGGCCTATGTGGTTGCAGATGCTCTAAATTGTATGACCATGGTTATTGTGTCTCATACAGAAGAATCAAACAAAGACCTATTTAAAGATGTTCATAGGCTTTAAAGACTGGGTGTATGGTTTGAAGATTCTTCGAATTGTTGTTTTATGATCCATCATAACTCTGAGTAATCATATGTGGTTGAGGTGAATTCCAAGCATCACCTTGATAACCCATTGATGTAGTTGAAGAAATCGTTTCTCGGTAATCTTAATTAATGATTTTACTAGGGGGTGGCCTCTTGAGGTATTAAGGAAGGTTGTGAGTTCCCAATGTAGATAGTTTAAGAAGCGGATTCTAAAGAAAGATCATGGGTCCCGTTATTCCATTCATCCTGGTTTGACAAAGATTCACCATGACCTTAAGGAAGTGTTTTGGCAGAAAGGACCGAATAAGGACATAGAGGAATTTGTTGCAAAGTATTAAAATTTTCAACAAGTGAAAGCCGAACAACAAAAAAATCAAAGTTCCTACTTTCAAGTTGGAAGACACCAATATGGATTTTGTGATCGGTTTTCCTCGGACACAAAGGCAAAATGACTCCCTATGGGTGGCTGTGGATAAATTTACCAAATCCGCTCACTTTATTACCGGCAAGTCTACACACTTGCAGAGGATTATTCAAGGATCTTCAAAGATGAGATTGTGTGTCGCCATGGTATTCTGTTATCAATATACTGGATTTCGGTGCACAATTCATATCTAGGCTTTGGAGGTCATTCCAAAAAGGGTTGGGTATTAGGGTTAAGCTAAGTGCCACTTTAAATCCTCAAACGAATGGTCAAGCGTAGCATACAATTCAAAACTCCTGACGATATGCTTAGATTTTCTATAATTTATTTCAATATAAATTGGGATAAGAACATGTATTTTGTTGAGTTTGCTTACTACAATAGCTACCATTCATCTATATTCATGGCTCCTTATGAAGATCTCCTATTGGATGGTTTGAAGTGTGTCGGTCTTCATTTTTGGGTCCCAATTTGTTTATATGACTATGGAGAAGGTTCATATTAGAAGTTTTCTCTTTACAATAGTCTATAGCCTACAAAAGAATTATGCTGACCATAGGATAAGGGAATTAGAGTTTAAAGAAGGTGATAAAGTGTGCCTAAAAATTTCATTTATGAAAGGTTTTTTATATTTGGCAAGAAGGGGAAGTTGAGTCATCGTTATATGGGTCCCTATGATATCACGCTAAAGATTGGTAAGCCTTGTTAGTTGGCTTTGGTTCATCTGATTTTCCATGTTTTGGATGATTATGAAGTGTATCGTTGATCCCAAGTCCATTCTTCCTATTGAGGGTCTTGGTGTAAAAGAGAACCTCTCCGATGAGTAGGTTCCCATTCATATTTTTGATAGACAAGTAAAGAAGTTAACGAATAAGGAGTTGGCTTCCCTAATGGAAATATGGAAGAATCACCTAGTTGAGGGTGCAACATGGGAGGCCGAAGCCGACATGAAGTCACATTACCCTCATATATTTGATAAATAAGGTTAGTTATTAGTACTAATAATGAAAATAATGACTAAATTTAAAGTTGTTTTGATTTTTGGTGAAGTTTTGCAAAAATGCTCAAGTTATAATGAAATTACCGTGAAGTATGCCAGTAGATTTAATAAAAAAAATTCAATTCTTCTCTTTTTGATCGTATTTTGTGAATTATGGTATATTTTTCCTTCGTGAAATGTGTTAAGAATATTGAAATTCATTGATGAAAGTCTTGCCATAATTTACTCATATATTGCGTGTTGAGCTCATGTTGTTTTGAGAAGTAAATTCCTCATATTTTGATAATGAGCTTTATGTGTAGTAATTGAACTCTCTCTCTGTTTATATTCCATGATTGATGTTGTAATTCATTTTAAAAAGTATAGTTGTTGGTTCAATTGCTAGTCTTGAGTCTATTCCTTCCTTCCAAAACATTTTAGTGTCATTCAGGGTTGAATGTTCCTAAAGGGGGAAAATGTAATACTCTAGAACTCTAAGACTTTTTCTAGAGCCTAACATAGGTTTCAAAAGGTTTAGATACTCTTTAAATCTCATAAATAATCAATATATGTAATTTAGGAAGTTAAGAAATCAAAACGTCAAGGAACATCCACAATGTTCAGAAACTAGTTCAATGAGGTGCTAGTGTGCCTTAGGTTATTTTATTATGTTTTAGAAATAAGAAAATGATAAAATTTGGTGGAATGGTGAATAACATGTATTACAGTTTATTTATAGTCGAAACATCTGTGTACGAATCCCAAGGACCAACAAAGAACCCTCGAGGAGGACCTTTACAACTTGGGGCAAAAGCTGCCCAAGGAAGTGCCCACAAAAAAAAATCAGTCAAATGATCGTGGTCCAATCGATGTGGAGTAAGTTCCCTCCATCAATGTAAACTTAGAATATTTGGAAAATACTGGGTTTTAACAAGTCTTTGACAAAAATGACAAACAACCAGGACGGAGGGTCTAGTGGTCGTCGATTGACATAGAAGGCGTCGACAAAGTCTTGTATGTGAGATCACTAATTTTGCTGCACGTTTCTTTTTTGGTGAAATCAATTAATTTTATTTTTAAGCATGTCTAATGAAGTGGGTTAATTACCTATATAATGTACCAAAGAAAACTAAACTAACCTAAGCCCTCAAAATTCCCAAACCCAACTACTACTCCTTCTCCCTTCTTTCTCTCTCACATGTTGAAGAACACCATAGAAGGTCGAATTCAAGGGTATCTAGGGATGATAAAGAACAAAGTTTTCTCCATCAAAATTAATCAATAAAAAGGTATGAGATTCCTTTCACCTTTGGTACTTCTTTCACCAAAGGGTTCGACCAAATTTATTTCAGAAGTACAAAATTAAAGTGGGTTTTCATCCAATACGCAATTATTCTTGTAAATTGATTTGTATATGATATATTTTGAATATTATTGGTAGATTAACATGTATTATAACTCAATTATATTATTTTGATTGATTAGTCTAGTCTCTAGATGAAATCCTATTCTACTTAATCCTAGGTTGTATTCTTTAATTGAATTGTATAGTACTGACTGAATTGGCTTGGTTAGTGTATTAATTACTATCCTATGTTTTTTATATGCTAAATATGAGTATATTAAAATACTTTGTAATTAATTAATTCTAGTTCTTGAGTAATTGACCTAGCTTGTGATGTAGACTATGAACTTTATTTAAGTCTCTAATTGTATGCTATAAACTAGTGATGAGTTGTTGTATAATGATTTAATTGGAATTGTATCATGTGGTTACTATTTTGTGATTATATTACATCCTTATTTTGTTGAGTTGAGGGTTGATGGTAATACCTTTATAATGTCATCGTGAAGGAGATTAAGTAATTCTTGTGATCTGTATACTTTACATGAATTGTGGTTACTTGTGATTGAGTGATAATGTTGTATAAAATTTTGCCTTATGTTAAGGTTGATAGATTTTATATGATGTTGAAATTAAATTTCTTGAACTATGGATTGTGAGATGTTGGATAAGATGTAAATGTTATAGGGATGGTGCTCTCTTACAAATGTGACTATGTAAATGTGCTAACCTCTCTTATATCAGTTGTAATGAAAGGACAATACTCATGGAATTCTTATTGAGCTATGATGATGATGATTATACAAGGGATAGACCATATGACCTAAACTATGTTTTGACAATAATGGACAACTTGAAGACATTTCAAAAGGGACGTTAGCTTAGCACCGAGAGAACATGACAATGGGAGGTGTTGACTTCCCCTATAGGAAGATTCACCTTATAGTTCCACATGAGGTGTTGACTCCCGTATTACGGATACGCACCCTATGGATTCTCATGATATGATACTCCAAGTGCCAAATGATATGTGGAGAGTTCATACCTATCTTTATGTTGCCCTCACAGGAAGATTATCTAGTAGATCCACATAGAATGCTACATTTATGCTTGGTTTTAATTTTGTAAGGTTGACGACCTTCAATCGGTGTAAGATTTTACAACACCGAATTAAACATTTAGCTCTTGGGGTCTATGTAATTTAAGGCACATAATCCCTAAATAAATAAAGTAATGAAGTACAAGTAACTAGGGTGACTTAAAAGGTTTGACTTTTCTTAGGTAGGGGTATGGGACTCTACGTATGCCTTGCACTCGTTTTCCTTGAAGGAAACTTTAGAGGTTGTTCTTATATATGTATATGATTTCCTTGCACATTGATGATACTATATGATTATTTGTTTCACTAATGATTATGTGTTTGGTGTCCATTGTTAAAATGTGATGATATGTAGTCTTAATGATATGCGATGTGATGTTTTATATTGGTCATGGTTCTTGTTGGTTTTACTTGATTGCATATGGTTATGGGCCTTTTCTGGGTCATTGCACGAGTTGACTTAATAAAGGTTCATGGGTAATTGTCTTGCTTTAGTAAGGTTGTAATGAACTCTTATCTATGCTTGTTGTTATTATAACTTGTTTATAGTGTTGTCTTGACTAAGTTTCAATTATTAGATATGCATGTTTTCTTGACTAAACTTAATATTGTTGGTCTCATGATCTGCATGTTGTTGACTTAATGAATATTTCTTATTCATTGTCATGGTATATTTGAATGTGCATAAGGCTTTTCAAAATAAACTGAATACATTAATAAAATCTCCCCTTTCAGCATGGTTTAATGATATTTGTGTATATGGACTCATACTTATTACAAGTTGTGTACTAACCCCATTTTATCCCTTTTTTCTAAACCTTTTGGTGTTGGTCGTTGAAGGGCTTTTGAGATGACTTTGAAGGAAGACTTAGAATTCTCACTCATCCAAGTTGTGTAGGTCCTCACATTTCGAGGGCAATGCCACTATCAAACTTATGATGTTGTTCTAATTATAAGACTTTTAGATATTTCCTTTTCATTTTAGTACTAATTATTGTATACCCTATGTTGTTTATTATATTGATGTATGTGATATGCCCAATTGATAAACTCTTTATTTTAGATTTTTATCAAACGAATATATATATATGTATGTATGTATGTATGTATGTATCTGTGTGTGTTTGTCTATGAAATAAAAGTAGAAGTATATGTAATCTTTCTATAAGAAGGGTCTATGTATACTCGATGTCAGTATATTTTGTGTATGTGATATGTCTATAAAAACTTCAATATAGATATTAAAAAGTTTAAATTTTTTTTGCATTTTTATCTATGAATGTAATGATCTAACGTAAGAGGGTAGTCTATGTCCTCAAAGAGGATGACGACTCTGTTTACGTCTAGCGGGTGCTCCCCGGATGTGAACGACTTGGTGTCAGAGCATGTTGTTGAATGTCTTTAGAGTCAATGTCTCAATTAACCACGTCTATGTAGATTCTTATTAATAATTGTGAAGTGTCTATATCACATTATAAGACTCAAAGATTTAGACTCCTAAAATCTTCCTATTTACTTGGCCCCGTAGTAAGGGAATTTCCAGAGGTCTTTCCTAATGATCTTCCCGGAATCCCACTAAAATTTGAAATTGATTTTTCTATCGACTTGCTGACGAATAACAACCCCATTTCGATTTCTCCTTATCGAATGGTTACAGCCAAATTGAAAGAGTTAAAGGCTCCACTCAAAGATTTACTAGACTAAGGCTTCATTTGACCTAGTATTTCTCCATGGGGTGCTCCGATTTTTAATGTAAAGAAGAAGGATGGTCCCCTTAGGATGTGCATCGATTATCACCAACTCAATAAAGTCACTATTAAGAACAAGTATCCTTTCTCTTAAATTGACGACTTGTTGATCATTTCTAATGGGAAAGCTACTATTCTAATATGGACTTGAGATCGAGGTATCACCAACTTAGGGTGAGAGGGGAATATATACAAAAAATGTTATTTTGAACTAGATATGGTCACTATGAATTCTTAGTATTGTCCTTTGGTCTCATTAATTACACAGTGGCATTAATGCATCTCAAGACTATGTTCTGTCGATGTTTCCTAGATTCATTTCTCATTATATTCATTAACGACATCTTAGTATATTAAAAAAAATTAGGGGGAACACATAGACAATTTGAAGGTGGTATTTCAAGTGCTTAAGGAGAACAAAATATTTGCCAAGTATAGCAAATTTGAATTTTTGTTGAGGTCGGTGATGTTTCTTTCTCATATCATCTCTAGTGAATGAGTTGAGGTTAATTCAAGAAAAATAGAGGCAACGATTAATTTTCCTAGACCATCGACTTCGACAACCATTAGGAGCTTCTTGTGTATAACGGGTTATTATAGGAGGTTTGTCGATGGTTTTTCATCAACTATATCCCTTGACTTCTTTAAACCAACAGAGTGTTAAATTTGAGTAGTCGGAAGCATAAAAAGAAGTTTCGAAGTCTTCAATGATATGTTTACTTCTGTTCAAGTGTTGATTTTACAAGAAGGTACCAAGGTTTTCTTTGTATATTGGGATGTATCATCCCGAGTGGGTTTCGGGTGTATGCTCATGCAACATGGGAAAGTAATAGCATATGCCTTTAGATAACTTATGGTGCATGAGAGGAACGATCCAACTCATGATCTTGATTTAGCGGCCGTGGTATTTCCCTTGATAATATAAAGGCATTACTTGTATTGTGTTCATAAGGATGTGTATAGCGACCAAATGAAGTTGGCTGGAATTGTTGTCTAACTCCCCGACAAGGCCAATGTGGTTGCAGATGCTCTAGGTCGTGTGACCATGGGTAGTGTGTCACATGTAGAAGAATTCAAGAAATACCTAGTGAATGATGTTCATAGGCTGTCTAGATTGGGTATAAGGTTGAAATATTCTCCAAATGGTGATTCTATGGTTAATCATAATCCTAGTAATCTTTGGTTGTTGATGTGAAGTCTAAGGAACACCTGTATCAACCATTGATGGAGTTGAAGGAATTAGTTCTCGGTAAACTTAATGAGTCATTCTCCTTAGATGGGATAATGTCTTGAGGTATAAGGGAAGGTTGTGTGTTCCCAATGTTGATTGTTTGATGAATCCGATTCTTGAGAAAGATTATAGGTCCCGTTACTCAATGCTTCCGGGTTTGACAAAGATGTACCATGAACTTAGAGAAATGTTACGGTGGGAAGACTTGAAGAAGGACAAAGATTAATTTCTTTCAAAGTGTCCAAATTGCCAAAAAGTGAAAGTAGAACACCAAAAGTTGTGTGGTCTACTTCAGGAAATCCAAGTTCCTATTTGGAAGTGGGAAGACATAAATATGAGTTTTGTGGTAGGTATGTCTCTGTCAAAAAAGCAATATGACTCCACATGAGTTATTTTGGATAGCTTGACGGAATTCGTTACTTCAATCTGATCAATTCTACGTAGTCGGCGGAGGATTATACAAGGATCTTCAGAGATGAGATTGTGTGTCGCCATGGTATTCCATTATCCATCATATCGATTAGGTGTGCACAATTTACATCTATGTTTTGGAGGTCATTCCAAAAAGGGTTGGGTACCCAGGTGAAGTTAAGCACCGCATATAAACCTCAAATGGATCATCAAGTGGAGCGTACTATTAAAACCCTTGAGCATATTCTTAAACCATGTACAACTGATTTCAAGAAAATTGGGATAAATACTTTCTTTGGTTGAGTTTGCTTACACCAATAGTTACCATTCATCATTATCCATGGCTTCTTATGAAGCCTTGAATGGTAGGAGCTGTAGATATCCTATTGGATTGTTTGAAGTCGATTAGTTTTCACTTTTGGTTCCATATATTATTTATAAGACTTTGGAGAAGGTTCATATAATAAGTAATCACTTGAAAAAAGCCTATTGATGGCAAAAATTATAATGCCGACCATAGGAAAAGGAAATTAGTATTTGAAGAATTTGATAAAGTATATTTAAAAATTTAGCCTATGAAAGGGGTGGTGCGATTTTTCAACATGGGGAAGTTGAGTCCTAGTTATGTGGGTCACTATGAAACGTTTTAAAACATTGGTAAGGTTTCATATAAGTTGAGGATGCCTATTGAATTGTCTTCGGTTTATATGGTGTTCCATGTCACTATGCTTAAGAAGTGTTTCGCTGATTTAGAGTCCATTATTTCTATAGAGGGTCCTGGTGAACAAGAAAACCTTTCTTATGTGGAGGTTCTGGTTCAAATCTTTGAAAGACAAGAAAAGAAGTTAAGGCACTAGAAGGGAGCTTCCTTAATGGTGTTACGGAAGAATCACCTAGTTGAGGGTGCAATATGGGAGTCTGAGGCAGTCATGAAGTCCGGTTACCCTCATCTATTATATAACTAAGGTTAGTTATTCCTACTAATGATGAAAATAATTACTAAATTTCAGGTTGATTTCATTTTTGGTAATGTTTTGCAAAAATTCTCATGTTACAGTGAAATTATAGTGAAGTACGCTGTACACTTTTAAAAAAAATTGCAATCCTTCTTTTTTGAAGTTTGTGTTGTGCATTTTGGCGTATTTCTTCTTCATGAATTATATCAAGCATATTTAGACTTGTTGAAGAATGTCTTGGCATTATTGACTCATATATGGTGTGTTGAACTCATGTTGTTGTGAGACGGACATTCCTCATAATTTGATGATGAGCTTTATGTGTAGTAATTGAAGTATATATACGTGTAAATTCAATGATTGATGTTTTTATAGATGTTATAATATATTTTGGTTGGTTCTCTGCTAGTCTTAAGTCTATTCCTTCCTTCCACAAGATTTTAGTTTCATTCGGGGAAGAATATTTCTAACGGGGGTATAATTTAATATTCTGAAAGTCTAACAGGCGGTCTAGAGCCTAGAATAGGTTTCAAAAGGTTTAGGAACTGTTTAAGGTCCTAAAAAATTAATATATATTATTTAGAAAGTTTTGGAATCAAAACATCAAGGAACGTTCGTGATGTTCGGAAACTAGTTAAAAGAGGTTCTACTGTGCTTTAACCTATTTGACTATGTTTTAGAAGTCCTAAAATGATGAATTTTGCTGAAAAAATTTCTAACATGTATTAGAGTAATTCATAGGTTAATCGTTCAGGTATGACACCACATGAAAAAACCAAGGGCCCTTGAGGAGGACCTGTGCAACTCTGGGTAAAAGTTGTCCAAGGAAGTATCCACAAACGAAACCAGTCAACGGATCGTGGTCCGATCAACGAGGCTTCGGTTGCCTCTGTCGACGGAAACTAAGAATATTTTGCAAAAACTATATTTTAAGCAATCATTGACAAAAATGAAGAATCAACAAGATGAAGGGTCCTACGGTCGTTGATTTACATACGAGGCATCGACGTGGTTACGTCTGTGAGACCACTGATTCTGTTGCACGTTTTAATATTAGTTAAATTAAATAATTAGGTTGTTATTATATTATTTCAGGGTTAATATAGGTCTAGTTAAGTGGGTTGTAACCTATATAAAGACAATAAGGTAATTAAACTAACCTAAGTCCTCATAATTCCCAAACCCAAATTCTCCTTGTTCTCTCTTCTTTCTCTCTCCCATGTAGAAGAACACCATAGAAGGGCAAATTAAAGGGGTTAGTGGTCTAATAAATGCAAAAGTTTCACCGTCAAACTTCATGAATCATCAATTTATGTGATTCCTTTCACCTCTTGGACTTCATTCCCCAAAGGGTTTCATCAAATTGATTTCAAAAGTATGAAATTCAAGTGGGTTTTCATCCAACACGAAATTGATCTTCTAAATTTCTTTGTTTATTATTTATTTTTAATATTATGGGTAGATTAACATGTATTATAACTTAGTTCCATTACTTTTTCATGAATTGGTCTCGTTTGTAGAAGATGGCATATTCCCCTTAAACATATGTTGTGATCTGGAATTAAAATGTTTAGTATTAACTCAATTGAATTTGTTAGTGTTTGAGTACTATCCTATGTTGTTATTATCTCATTATGATATATTTTTATATATTGTAATCCAATTATGCTAGCACTTGAGTAATTGACCTATATTGTTAAGTAAATTATGAACTTGATCTAAATCTCCAATTCTAGGCTATGAACTAGTTATGAGTTGTATTATAATGATTCAATTGTCGTTGTATTATGTTTGTTAGTATTGTGTGATGATATTACACCCTTATTAGGTTTAGTTGAGGGTTGCGGGTAAGACCTTGATAATGGCATTGTGAAATATAATGAGTAAGTCGTGATCTCTTTTCTTTACTTCAATTGTGGTTACTTGTGATTAAGTTATGATTGTGTATAAAAGAATACCTTATATTAAGATTTATATGGTTTTTTATGTTGAATTTAAATGAGTTGAACAATGGATAGTGAGTTGTTGGATAAGATGTAAAAGTTATAAGGGTGGCCATAACTTACCACCGTGCCTTATATGATGTGACTATGTAAATGTGCTAACCTAACTTATATGAATTGTAATTAAAGGATAATACTCATGCAATTATTATTGAGATAAGATGATATTGCCGGGTGTCTATAGGTCTAGTTATGTGGGTTGTAGCCTATATAATGACACTAATGTAATTAAACTAACCTAAGCCCTCATAATTCCCAAACCCAAATTCTCCTCCATCTCCCTTCTTTCTCTCTCCCATGTAGAAGAACACCATAAAAGGTCAAATTCAAAGGGTTATTGGTCTTATATATAAAAACGTTTCTCCATCAAACTTCTTCAATCAAAAATATATGAGACTCCTTTCAACTTTTGGACTTCTTTCCCCAAAGGGTTTCATCAAATAGATTTTAAAAGTATAAGATTCAAGTGGGTTTTCATCGAATACAAAATTGATTTTTTAAATTTCTTTGTTTATGATTTCATTTGAACATTATGGGTAGATTAACATGTATATTAACATAATTACATAACTTCATCATGAATTGGTCTCGTTTGTAGAAGATAGCATATTCCCCTTAAACATATGTTGTGATGTTGAATTGAAATGTTTAGTATTAACTAAATCGGATTTGTTAGTGTTTGTGTACTATGCTATGTTGTTATTAAGGTCATTATGATATATTTCGATATATTGTAATCCAATTATGCTATCTCTTTAGTAATTGACCTAGATTGTGAAGTAGACTATGAACTTGATCTAAATCTCCAATTTTAGGCTATGATCTTGTTATGAGTTTTATTATAATTATTCAATTGTCCTTGTATTATGTTTGTTAATATTGCGTGATGATATTACACCCTTATTAGGTTTAGTTGAGGGTTGCTGGTAAGACCTTGATAATGGCATTGTTAAGTATAATGAGATAGTCGTGATCTCTATTATTTACTTCAATTGTAGTTACTTGTGATTAAGTTATGATGTTGTATTGAAGTATACCTTATATTAAAATTTAGTGTTGTTATTATGTTGAATTGAAATGTTTTGAACAATGGATTGTGAGTTGTTGGATAAGATGTAAAAGTTATAATGATGGCCATAACTTACCACTGTGCCTTAATATGATGTGACTATGTAAATGTGCTAACCTAACTTATATGAATTGTAATTAAAGGATAATACTCATGCAATTCTTATTGATATAAGATGATATTTATTATAAAAGGGATAGACCCTATAACCTAGACTAAGTTTTGATAATAATGGAAAAGTTAGAGATATTTCAAAAAGGATGTTAGCTTAGCACTAAGAGAACTTCACAATGCAGGGTGTATATAGGTCTAGTTAAGTGGGTTGTAACCTATAAAAAGACACTAAGGTAATTAAACTAACCTAGGCCCTCATAATTTACAAACCCAAATACTCCTCCTTCTCTGTTCTTTCTCTCTCCCATGTACAAGAACACCATAGGAGGACTAATTCAAGGTGTTATTGGTCTTATAAATACCAAATTTTCACCATCAAACTTCATCAATCAACAATGTATGAGATTTCTTTTACCTTTTGGACTTCTTTCCCCAAAGGGTTTCATCTAATTGATTCAAATGTATCAAATTCAAGTGGGTTTTCATCCAATACGAAATTGATCTTCTAAATTTCTTTGTTGATGATTTATTTTAAAAATTATGGGTACATTAACATGCATTATAACTCAATTACATTACTTCTTCATGAATTTGTCTCGTTTGTAGAAGATGGCATATTCCACTTAAAAATATGTTGTGATCTTTAATTGAAATGTTTAGTATTAACTCAATTGGATTTGTTAGTGTTTGAGTACTATCCTATGTTATTATTATGCTCATTATGATATATTTTTATATATTGTAATCCATTATGCTATGTCTTGTTTAATTGACCAAGATTGTGAAGTAGACTATGAACTTGATCGAAATCTCCAATCAAAGGCTATGAACTAGTAATGTCTTTTACTAAAATGATTCAATTGTCCTTGTATTATGTTCGTTAATATTGTGTTATGATATTACACCCTTATTAGGTTGAGTTGTAGGTTGCTGGTAAGACCTTGATAATGTCATTGTGAAGTATATTGAGTAAGTCATGATCTCTATTCTTTACTTGAATTGTGGTTACTTGTGATTAAGTTACGATGTTGTATTGAAGTATACCTTATATTAAAATTAATAGGGTTGTTATTATGTTGAATTTAAATGTCTTAAACAATGGATTGTGAGTTGTAGTATAAGATGTGAAAGTTATAAGGATGTCCATAACTTACCACTGTGCCTTAATATGATGTGACTATGTAAATGTGCTAACCTAAATTATATGAACTGTACTGAAAGGATAATACTCATTCAATTCTTATTTGAGATAATATGATATTTATTATAAAAGGGATAGACCCTATAACCTAAACTAAGTTTTGATAATAATGGAAAACTTAAATACATTTCAAAAATGATGTTAGGTTAGCACTGAGATAACTTGACAATGCGGTGTGTTGAATTCCCGTAGAGAACGTTCACCCTAAAGTTCCACAAGAGGTGTTGACACCCCTATGAGGGATACTCACCCTATGGATTCTCATGATATGAGACTCCAAGTCCCAAATGGCATGTATAGTTCATACCCAGCTCCTAGTTCCTTAACAATGTTTGCCCCATAAGAAGACTAGCTTGTGGATCCACCTAGAAAGCTACGTTTATGTTGGTTGTACTTTTTCCGGTAGACCATCTTCCATCGGTGTAAGGTTTTACAACACGGGATTCTACATTTATCTGTTGTGATCTATTTCGGTTAAGGAAAGTGTTCCGTAAAAAAAATTAGGTAATGAAGTACAACTAACTAGGGTGACTTATCTTAACTAGGGGTATGGGACTCTTCCTATGCCTTGCACAAGTTTTCCTTGAACGAAGCTTTAGAAGGTTTTTCTTATATATGTATATGCTTATAATGTTAAATGATATGCATATGACGACCTTGCATATTCATGATACTATATGATGATTGGTTTCACTTATGAATATGTGTTTTGTCTCTATATCTAAAGTGTGATTATATGTACTCTCAATGATATGCTATATGAAGTTTTATATTGGTTATGATTCTTGTTAGGTGTACTTGATTAAGTATGATTATAGGGCTTTGCTTGGTAATTGCACTAGTTGACTTAATGAGGGTTCATGGATAATTTTCATGCTTTGGTTATGTTGTAATGAACTATAATCCATGTTTGTTCTCACAGTGCGAGACCACACCCTAAAATCTAGGATCAATCTCGGATCATGACGCAGCGTACTTGATATCTCGATGGTCTTTAACAAGCTCTTTTCTATCGTTCATTGCATATAAAAATATTATAAGTTGTGCAAATTAAAAATCTCACAAACATTCAAATAATTTTTAAAAATTATCTTTCATATAAATCATAGAAAATACTAAGTCTCACTTCATCAAAACTTAGACAGAAGAGTACTTGGGACATGACCCATACAACAGAAATATAGTACTACTAAATCTATTACAATACTTCAATAAAAGAAATAAAAGACATCTACACCCTCGAATCAAATGAGGACATCCTTCAACTTGATTGAATTATCCTATAATCCAAGCTTAGCTCCCAAAAGAACCTTCAGCGAGAAAACACATTAGAGATAGATAAAATCATGAAATTAGTTCAAACACATTTACTAAGTATGACATAATGCATAAAAATCATGAAACATACATTTAATGGAAATATAACATTTAATGGAAATATTCCCTTTTTGATTGAATTATCATAGTATAAGAATAAGAAAAAAAAATTAATACCTTAGAAACACATAAGAAGTCACATAAGCATTTTGTAATATGTGAAGGAACATTAAACTGAATTATTTCACTATTACAGCGAACTCCGATGAAATTCCTTAACTCCACATTGGACACTTCCTAGCATGTAATTCCTCTAACTAAAAGCTATCAAGACTCACTTAACAAAGACCAAGAGAGACCTACCATATACCCTCTATAGGAACACCTAAATGATCCTGAAGACCACTCATAATGAGATACGCACACCTACAATATACCAAACACATGAACATGAAATTCTCCTACCAAAGGTTATTCTAAGGTTCACCAGAGTGAGTTGCAAAGCGACCACCCATACAATCCCTTAACACACACTTAAGAGATATTTTAGATTATCTAGAATAAGATAATTCTCATATAATATAATAACATTCATAGAATATGATATTTTCCTCCCAATGGATATAAAAAGACCTACTCGAGTAAATCAAGAGGAGAATGTACATACTTGACCTCTTCAAGATTACCTAAGTAATCCTTAAGACTACTTAGGTTTGGATTATGTCTACTAAATCATCAAACATTCCTAACTAGAGTTATTATTAAGACTTATCAAGATCTAAATTATATCAAAAAACTATATATAGGGAAGCATACGACCAATCCATTATCACCACTTCAATCTAAAGCTAAATCATCTAATTCAATACCAACAAGTCCTTAGCCATGGCCATGATCACCAATTCAATCCAAAAACCATAATACTCAATAATATAGGTAAAATCCATATATATTTATCAATATAATACAGCCTATACATCAATTGAATGCAATTATTACATCATTCAATATTCCATAGAAAACTACAGTAGAATTCATAAGAATTAAGTAAATATTTAGTTAACCACATATTAGTCAAAACCTAGGTTTTATTAATTACATGGGTTCATAGGTAAATTGAGTAACATAATTTAATTTACATGAATATAATAAAAATATATTGATTCAAAACGTTTAAAGAAAGAACTCATTGATAGATCATAAAATTGGACAAGTTCATCATTAGAAAACAAAGAAACCTCTTTGATGTTTGGGCTACTTGATGAATAGATTTTCAAGGATCAAAAACCATACCTCACATTATGTTATTCAACAAAAATTATGAAAAATCATCACTCAAATCTCCAATCCATGCTCTTCTATGTGTTTTGGCTGCAACGGAGTTCTAGGGAATTTCTTAGAGATTTTGGGGTTTCGATTTTGAAGAATAAATTCATCTACGTATTTAGAAAAAAATATATCTACTTAAAATACCAATAATATCCCTTGTAACTACCCAAAACCATATTAGGACATGGGGTGAATTTACCTATTAACCCCTTCACTTTACAGTGAAGCAAGGGAATTGCATGCACGAACTACGCTTGGCCATCGACGACCCGTTTCCCAACAAATGGATTGTCCTGCCGGTCCGTGGTTTGGGACTTAGGATGTTCGTTGGCTGAAATCATCTTCACGGCTATGTCTTGACAACGTCCATGAACTATGAGGCGTCGACCCGCCTAGATGGAGTGGATTGCCTCAGTCGATTGAGGCTGGTCTTGACAACGTTTTGGCTCAACAAATAGTCCTTCCTCAAGGACCCCTGGTTGATCCTTAGGCATCTTTACTCAGACATTTCCAACCATAATATGATCGTATACAAGATTACGACACCCATATCAATTTCATCCAAAACAAACACATTAAACTCGACGAAACATGCCAAGACAATACACATGAGGCACATAGGTGACTAGTCGTCAAATGTCTTGGTCGTCCGTTAACGTTTAACTTCCAATTAACCTAAACCTTTTGAGAAAGCCTAAATTAGACATTATAAAATATTTTATGACCATTGAAACTCATGAAAAACATGTTAGGTCTAGCATCACCTAAGTCATTTTTGAGGTGTTACAATCTTCCCCACTAGGACAACATTCCTCCCTGAATGACATTTGTCACTCTCCGAAAACTTCAAGGAATAGCAATTAAAATAGAAGCTCATAAATTTACCAAATAAAAAATTATACAAAACAAAAATCTTGAGAAAACATCAATTTCACAAAATCGAGAGCCTCACAACACAACAAGAAACTAGAAACACATTCTACAACTCATTATGTCATAAGACTTACATTATTCTTTAAAATTAGAAAAACTCATATTATATTCATTATCATTATCATATACATAGGTTCTAACAATGTTAAAAAAAAATTCAACCAAAGAATGAATTAGTCAAATTTCGCAAAATCTTACAGTGAGCAAATTTTTCCCTGCCAGCTTTAGAGTGACTTATGCAAAAATTTTAAAATATGCAACTTTTTTGAAATTAATTATGGATACATGCTTATATTAAAGATAAAATAATATAAAGACAATTTACAAAATAATCTTAAATTCGTACAATTCAAAGATGCAAGGAATCAATGAAATTCATTTCCACAAGACTCCAAACACCATGCACATGCAACAAGCTTCCATGACCATCTATCACATCTACTAACAAGACTTTCCTAAATTACAAGGAAATAATTTTACCAAAGAGAGAAATTATAATGACTTACCATCATCACCACTATCATTCAGCTTTTCTCGTCTAGTACGGAGTTCATAGAAACGTCTTTTCCTTGGAGAATCATCTTTCGGAGCATTAGAAGCAACTTGCTTACCATCTCTAGTAGGACAATCAATCACTTTGTATCCATATTTACTACATCCAATACATACAATGCAACTCCCATATTTACTCTTTGTAGGCTTGCCATTTTGAGAACCACCTCCACTCTCAAATTTCACCTTAGCACTCCTACATTCTTCTTGACTTGCAATCTTCTTCTTGAACAAAGGTTGACTTTGATCATTTGACCCACTGCTTTTCAAGCTTCTATCAATCAAACCAAGTTTTGAATCCTCAATTGTTTGAGCATAGGCCATGAGTCTAGCTAGGGTCATACCATTTTTTAGCATGGTCGTACGACATTCTTCTCTCACTAGATAGGCGACCCCGGTCAGAAACCTACTCAACTCATATCTAGGGTTAGATATAAGGTATAGATCATATTTACACCATATAGAGAACTTCAAAGAGTATTCATCAGCAATCATATTGCCTTGGTTGATATTGATAAACTTCTCAACCTTCACGTCCATCCTCTCACGGGGAATGTACATTCCTATAAATGTTTCCTTAAATTTTCACCATTAAGTGTACCACACTTGAGCAACCTCCCTAGATTGATAAGAAGCTAAATCCATTTTCTCCCTACAAGTCACCCCATGGCACTCAATACCTCGTAAACCCTATCTAGTAACTCTAGGGGATCCGCTCCCACCTTAAAGACAAGAATGATAGGAGGTCAACCTCACAAAATTTCTCTACCTAGATGTCATAGTTCTCTACAAGACATTAACTCTAGGCATAATACCCACATTCACATGGGTAGTCAAATCTCGAATTAAAGTAAGTAAAACCTCTATAATCTCTCCATTAGTTTTATCTGGGGGAACTAAGGAACATCATTACCTCCACCAATAAAAGGTACTTGATCACCTTGTGGAACTTGCTCAACTTGAGGAGGAATACCTTATTCTCACCATTCTCCTCAATTGTCCGTGTCGGTGTCCTCCTTGTATTTATCTCCAATTAACACAAAGAAAACTCTACGCCACGGAATAGGAGTATAAAATAAGGGAAACTCTATCGTCTATAACCTCTCATTCATAGATGTGTCGGGAGTGACACTTATGGTCAAGACCCTACTAAATGTGACATTATGAGAATTTTGGATTGTCACATCCTTAAACCACATCCTAGAAGTTGACCAATTGACCTCTCGGAGGTCTTGTGCCCTTATATATCATTCATTGCATAAACATAGTCAAAAGTAGTGCAGAGTTAAAACTTTTCATAACGCATATCATAGTCTTGAAAAATTTCTTACATTAGATATCCTAAGTTTCACATAAGTAACACAAAGAGAGACGACACATAAAACCTCCCTAAGCATACCTAAATGACCCTCAAGAACACTTATAAAAAGTCACATACACATTTAGAAGACATCAAAGCATCAATGTAAGATTTTTCTACCAAAGGTGACTCTAAGTCTCAATTGAGTGATTTGTAAAGGGACCGGCCATGCAATCCCTTACACACACACTCAAGAGATCCTTTAGACTACCTAGGATAGAATCACTCTCCCCAAGTGTATCAACATATATATAATATGACATTTCCTCATCAAAGGCTGTCAAAAGACCTACTTATGTAGATTAAGAATATAACGTACATGATTGACCTCTTCAAGTCTACCTAAATAATCCTTAAGACTTGCTAGGTTTTGATCATGTCTACATAATCAACATCTTCCCTAAGTAGAATCATTCTTAAAACTCATAACCGTAAGATATGAAGTTACCATTCCTTTGCCCTTTTAACACCTTATCTAGACCACTCTTAACTACTCTACATAAATACTTTTTTAATTTACATATTTCATAGCATAATTAATTAGTTCATTAGTCATTAAGACTCATACATCACATAAATGAAATTCAAGTTATGGTATTCGACAAGACCTACGTACTCTAACTAAAACCTTAAACGACTATTGTACAATGTCTAGATAAGGTTCCATACTACCACCTAAACATCATAGAACTTCTCTAATGCTAGTAAGTATCCCACACGATGAGAATAGGCAATAACCGACATTGACTATGATACCTAGGCGTGGGATACAGAGCTCTAACCTACTCCAATGAGGGTATTCTACTTGCCAATGGCAGAACTTAGACACATTCCATGTAGGCACATAGTTAAGGAATATGAAGGGAATGCTTCGTAATCTAGTTTCATTCTTAACTAGAACTACTTCCCTTACCATACTCACTCAGTGCAAGCCTTCATTATCATAGAGTAATTCACACTTAAGGTTCACATAAAAGGGTTCCATAACAAGTTCATAACCCAATCATGTTTACCCTACCAAAGAGGTTCTCTTAAGGCTACCTTCCCATGGCGACAAAAAGCTCATGATGCCTTTCATAAGGATTTATATGATGTCCTTCAAGACGATTAATTTTAAGACATCATTCTGTTACTTTGAAGAATAACAATACCACTAATGACTTCGACATTCACAACCTTACCACTAGGTGGAAGGTTTCACATAAAACACCATTTTAACTTCATTTAAGGTCACATGTCATTCATACATTAAATACTAATAGCTTTAACATCCTAACTCAAGACATCACACATCCATAATCATATATATATATATATATATATATATATATATATATATCAAGTAAGTTAAATAAGTCAACCAAGACAAGACACCACACACATCACTTTAACTCATAATACATGTCATTCTCGAAACACATAAATATAACCATATCATGTTCAAGTCATTCTATATTTTATCATAACATCATCAAAATTACAAACATAGACATATATAGTAAAGAAGGAATAACTAAGACTCAACCCTAAGACTATACACACAAGGTCAAGGTTATGGTTTAACATGATCACCAACATAACATCAATAGAACACATATTCTTTAACATTTCATAACATGTAGATAGATATAATCAAACTTAACATAATCAACTAAACAAGTAGCCACATTACTTCAAGTAGTTACGACAAGGCCATGATCATCAAAATGCATAAAGTAATGTTGACAAAGTCACGACAATTTCAAGTAAAGTACATAACACCGCCGCCATAAGTGAACCATATAAATCACAATATAATTGATGTAATAGGGTAGATTACAACCATAAAATCGTCAACACCAAAATTCTATGTCAAATCAAACAATTCAACACCATACGGCCCTTACCAATGTCCATGAACAAAAGTTCACTGTAGAAACTATGATAATCAATGAATCTAGGTCAATTCATTAAATATTTATCAATATAATATAACCTAGATATAAATTGAACAAAATTCTTACATCATTAGAAAAATTATAGAAATCTACACCATTATTCAACAACATTAGATCAATATCATGTAACCCAAACATAGTAAAAAATCTAGGGTTCATCCAATTCATGGGTTCATAAGTAATTAAGGCTTAAATCATCTATAAATTATCAATTAAATCATTATTAAATGTTTAGGAATGATTAATGCAAGAACCAATGGTATAATTATTACATAGGACAATTCAACTTTGAAAACATTAGAAAACATCTTGAGAATTGGGGCTCCTTGAATAGGAGAGTTCCAAGGAATAAAATACATATTTTAATGAATATCATTCTTCACTTGCATAAAGAATATCCAGTGAATTCGTCAATTGAATCCCTTCCAAGAGTTTGGACCTCAATGGAGTCCTAGAGATAATTGAAAGGAATTTGGATTTTTGATTTAGAAGAATAAAGTATTCAATGTGTTTTAGACTTATATATATGTTTAAATTATCCAACAGACCCCTTAAGAACCTCCAAACATTTTATTTGGAAGTGTGGTGAAATTACAACATCACCACTCAAATGGCAGTGAACTACATGCAGGGATAGCACCATCGATAGTTGGGCAGTCAACGGACCATCTTTTCCTCCCGTCATTGTGTTCAGAGGCTTTAAATAGTTCTCCTCCATTCCCATTATAAGTTCTTACCAACGACACGTATCGAGGGACATCAATATACCCATGAGCCGTTAATGCCTCCGTCATTTGGGGCTGCCTATGACAATTATGACACCAAGTTTGGGTACTTCCTCAAGAACCCTTGGTATATCCTTGGTGATGTCTCCCAGATGTTTCCAACCCAAATATGACCGTATAAAATTTTGGAATCTCTCACATCAATTTCATCGAAAATGAACACGTAAAACTCAACGAAACATGCTTAGAAAAATAAGGTCATTTCAAAGCAACACTTTCGAACGTCATTGATGTATGACCTCTAAACACCTTTAAGATTGACACACTGCCGGCATATGCTGTAATAACACATTTAAGGACCTTATAACCTTATTACTCACACATAAACAAATAAAATCACATATGAGACTAATAGGTGACTTAGTCGTCAAACGCCTTGGTCGTCCCTTGACGTTTTACTTCCAATGCACCTAAACTCTTCGACACTTCCTCAATACAATATAATAGACCTATTTAGGACCTTATACAATAAAGACAAACATGTTAAGCTCTAGTTAACCAAAGTTTTTTTCGAGGTCTTGCATGGATTCCATAGACCACATTCATAACCTATACTCTGATACCATGTTTGTCATGATCGTAGACCACACCCAAGAAATTAGGATAAATTTCTCATTATGATGCTGCATACTTGACCTCTCAGAGGTCTTTCACAATCCCTTATGTATCGTTCATCGCATATATACATATGAAAAGTAGTTCGAAATTTAAAACTTTTCACAAACATTCAGACATTCTTTAAAAAATCACTTTCATATAAAACTCGTAGGAAATGCTAAGTCTCATTTAATCAAATATTAGACACAACAACAATTGGTACATGGATCATATTATGGAAATATAGTACTACTAAGCAAATTATAAAACTTCAATAAAAGAAATAAAGCACATCTATACCCTCTAGTCAAATGAGGTCATACTTCAACTTTCTTAAAAGATCTTATAATCCAATTTTAGATCCTAAAATCACCTTCACCTATGATTAAATTTTGAGATAGATAAAAATGTGAAATCGATACAATCACATGTACGAAGAATGGAATAATACATAAAAATCATAAAATGGACATTTAATGGAAATTCCTCTTTTTGATTAAAACATCATAGTATAAGTATAAGAACCAAATTTACACCTTAGAAACACAGAAGAATTTTATCATATTTTAAGGAACATTACAGTGAACTAATTCACTATTATAATGAACTTCTTCACTGATATAGTGATGTTTTTCAATTTCATATTGGACACATTCTAGCATGTAATTCCCCCACTAAAAGTTATCCTAAGACTCACTTATGTATGAAAAAGAGAGACATCTCATACACCCTCTTTAGGCACACCTAAATGATCCTTAAGACCACCCATAATGCTATACACATACTTACAACATAAAAAACACATGAACATGAGATTCTCCTACAAAAGGTGATTCTAAGGTTCACTAGGGTGAGTTTTGTAGCGACCGCCCATACAATCGCTTAACTCACAATAAAGAGTTCCTTTATATTACCTACGATAAGGTCATTTTCACTTAACACAATAGAATTCATAAAGTATGACATTCTCGTCAAAACTTTTATCAAAAGACCTACTTAAGTAAATAAACAAGAGAATGTCCACACTTGACCACTTCAAGATTCCTTAAGTAAACCTTAAGACTACCTATGTTTGGATCATGTCTAATAAATCAACCAACATTCCTCACTAGATTCATTCTTTAGACTTATCTAGGTAAGATATCAAGTTACCATTCTAATGCCCTTTTCACTCATTAACTAGACAACCCTTAACTACTATACATAAGTACTTATTGATTTAACATGCTTTCTTGACTTAAGTAATCACATTCAATTAATTTAATAAACATTCATCACATAAAAGAGATCAAAGTAATGTTCTTGGAGAAGTCCTATGGGCTCTTACTTACATCTACAAAGCCTATTGTGCAAGGTATAGATAGGGTTCCATACCACCACCTAAATTTCGTAGAACTTCTCCAAGAATAGTAGGTATCCCAAATGATGATAATAGCAAATAATTGACATAGACCATGGTAGGAAATCATGAATTATGGAGTTGTAACCTACTTCGACTTAGGGTGTTTAACTTGCCAATGGTAGATCTTTGACACATCCTATGTAGGCACATGGTTAAGGACTACGAAGGGTTTCTTTGTACTCTAGTTTCATTCTTCAATATAGCTACTTCCAAAACTATAATCACTCGGTGCTAGCCTTTGTTCTCATAGAGTAATTTATATTAAAGGATCATAAGAAGGGGTTCCATATTTTGTTCAGAACCCAATAAAATTCACTCTTTCAAAGAAGACCATTAGGGCTTCCTTACGATGGCGAAGAGGATAGCTTAATGACTTTCGTAATGATGATATGATGTCGTTTTAGCCAGCCAACCTTAAGTCTATCATTCATACAAGAAGGATACCATTACGACATTTGTCTTCAAGTTTCATAACCATACAACTAGATTTAAGGTTCCACATAAAGGAACATCTTAGTATCGTTCTACATATTATGTCATTCATACGTACAAGACTAAGAGGCTATAACTTTCTAAGACAATACCTCTCATATACATATTCATACATATATCACGTAAGGGATACAATTCCATCCCACAAGACATACCAATATGTCACTTTAGCACATATTACATTCCATTAAAAAGGCACATAGGAATAACCATTATCATTTATAAGTCATCATGTCCACTAGTAGAATATCATAAATATAACAATCATAGAATCATATTGTCATATCCTGAAAACACACCCTAGAAGATATGGCATTCTCGGAATGCAACCGGCGTACTTAACATCTCAGAGATCTTTTACAAGTAATTTCTGTATAGTTCATTGCATATACATAATGAAAAGTAGTGTGTAATTAAAACATTTAACAAAACATTAGAATATCTTAATAACATCTTTCATTATAAATCATAGGAAAAACGACGTCTTAATCTCATCAAACATAGACAAGAGAATATTGAGGGATACGGTCCATACATCAACATATAGAAATACATAGTCTCTTACAATACTTCAAAGGAAATAAAAAACATCTAAATATTCCCTCGAGTAAATTGAAGACATACTTCAACCTTTCTTGAATGATTCTAGAATCAAAGCTCTCGTTGACGATACTTCTAACCTTTCACATACATAGTTGGAGATCGAAAAATATATTGAGTTATTATAAACAATTGTTCTAAGTACAGCAATATGCATAAAATCATGAAAATGGGCTTTTATTAGAAATATGCATCCTTTTTACTAAAATATCATGATATAATTATAAGAACAACATTTAACAACTTAGATATCTAAAACATAACATTTAATCACTTTGTAGAATTTTTGAAGCTACATTACAGTGACTTTAACAAACTATACAGTGAATTCCTTCACTGTTAAAGAGAAGTTGCTTACTTTCACCTAAGACACCTACTAACATGTAATTATTCCACTAGAAGTTATCCTAAGACTCACTTAAGAAACATAAAGAGAGACCGCCCATAAACCCTCTCTAAGCATGCCTAAATAGTCCTCCAGACTACTCATAATGAGAAACCGACACACTTACAAGACACAAAAATATATAACATGTAAAATATTACATTTTCCTTACCAATGCTATCAAAAGACTTACTTAATTAAATAAAGAAGAAAATGTCAATGATTGACCTCGTCAATACTTCCTCAATAATCATAAAGACTACCTGAGGCTTGGACAATGTCCACATATTCAACATCTTACCGAACTATTGTCATTCTTACGACTTATATAGGTAAGATACAAAGTGACCATTGCTATGCCCCCTATTCACCTTAACTGGAAAACCCTTACTACTATAGATAAGTACTTATTTATTTACCATACTTAATTAACTTAAGTCATTACATACATTAGTTCATTTAAGTAATCACATAAAGACATTCAACTGATGGTCTTGGACAAGACCTAGGAACTCTAAAGAACACCTTCAAAGCCTGTTTTGCCAAGTCTAGATTGTGTCTCATACCACTACATAGACTTGATATAACTTCTTTGTTACTAGTAGATATCCCATATGATGATAATAGGCAATAACCGACATAAACAATTATAGTTAGACATTGAATCCGGAGTCCTAACCTACTACAATTAGGGTGTTCTACTTTCCAATGGTAGAACTTGGACACATCCCATGTAGGCATATGGTTTAGGAATATGAAGGGAATTCTTTTTTATCATTGAGTAATTTACATTAAGGGTTCATATAAAGGTGTTCCATATGATGTTCATAACCCAATCACATTTACCCTACAAATGAAGTCTACTAGGGCTACCTTACAATGGTGACAAAAAGATCATAATGAATTTTCTATGGTTTGAAATTTTTCCTTTCATATCCACTCAATATTAAGTCTATCATTCCTCTACTTGATGGGTAACATTACAACTTTCGACTTCAACATTCATAACACTACCACTAGGTTCAAGGTTTCACAAAAAGGACTCTCTTCACATAATTTAAGGTCTCCTGTCATTCATACATACGAGACTATGAAGATTTATCATCCTATGTCAATACATCATATATTCACATTCATGCATTCATCAAGTAAAGGACAAAAGTCAACCAAGACAAGACACAACATACTTCACTTTGAAACATATTGCATGTCACTCTAGAAACACATAGAAATAACCATTATCATCTTTTATTTATCCTATAATATACAATATCATCATCAATATGAACATCATAGACTTAGATATTCAAGTAGGAATAACCATGCATCAACCCTAAGACTAAACACATAAAGACATATTCATAGTCAATCCTGATCACCTCAATAGAATCAATAGCAGAACACATATATTTTCACATTACTTAGCATGTAGATAGATATGATCCAATTTCACATATTAAACAACAAAAACATCAAAATACTTGAAGTAGTGTGGACAAGTCCATGATCATCATAATACAAAAAGTAACACCGACATGACCACATAATTGCAAATAAAGCACATAACACCTCAACCATAAATGGACCATAAAAACCAATAAATAATTGAACTATGATTAAAATAAAATAAAGTGAATTTGGGCAGAGTACCACCACTCCACCCTCAACACGCCAATCCAATGCTAAACCATCCAATTCAATACAATAAGGCCCTTATCCACGACCATGAACCTCATTTCAATACATAAACTATAATATTCAATGAACCTAGGTAAAATAAATAAAGATTCATGAATCTAAGAAAATCAAGATATCAATTCAATACAAATAATACATCAATCGATAGCCTATAGAAAACTACACTAGAATTCATAAGGATTAAGTCCAAATTATAAGCCAAAAAGCATTCAAAAACTAGGGTTCATAAATTACATGGGTTCATAGGTTAATTGAATTAAAATAACAATCAATAAATATAAAATGATTTAAAAATCTTTAATGCAATAACCAACGGATAGATTATGAAATCGGGCGACTCATCTTTGAAAACTTCTTTTAATGTTGTGATCCTATATGAATAGATTTTCGAAGATGATAAAAAAAACTTTAATGGAGCTAGTACTTAATTTTTATTAGGAATATCCACTCAATTCTCTAATCCAATCCCTTCCTTAAGTTTTAGCTCCAATAGAGTTGTGAAGAATTTCTAAAGGATTTTGGTGTTGGTTTGGAAGAATGAAATCTTCAAAATTTTTTAGACATATAAAAATGTTTAAAATATAAAAATGACCCCTAAGGAACCTCCCAAAGTCTAATTTGGACGTGGAGTGAATTTACAACTTTATCCCTCAACATACAGTGAAGCTCCGCAGGAACCACCTCACAGACGGAAGGACCACCGATGGCCCGTCCCTTGACCAACAGACTATCCTGCAAGTCCGTGTTCTGGGATTGAGGCTGGCATTTGGCCTCTCCTTCCCCACGCGTGAGTGAACATTGATGAGACCTCACCTACGAGCCGTCGAATGACCCACTAGGCATCTATTTCCATCCGTAGGTGGTCTGTATTTGGAATTCAAGGACACTCATGAAGGGTACTTCATAAAGGTCCTTAGGATGGTGTAACAACCCTAAAAATGGCTATGCTAAGTAATGCTTAATGTGTCTAGAATTCGTATTATTACACCAGTTTCACACAGATTGATTCGTGTAAAACCAAACGTCTGAACCCTTACAAAAAAAAGGTCAACCAACTTGGTCAGTTAGTTGCGCCACGAAAAGTTGGGTCCATCCATGTAGGGCACCTGAATATGAAGATCTACCCGATTAAGTCTTAACCTGACTTAAAAAGGGGTAATCATATGTTTGGAGGGCCTAGGGGTGAAATTGTCTTTTGTAAGGATAAGGTGGAATTTTAATTACCGTAAATATTTGATTAATATGATGGAGAGGAAATTTGGGTAGAAAGGGCTGAAATTGGCCTTTGAGTAAAATCTTGCTCCTCTCGGGTTCGAACCAAGGTGGGAGCAATGATTTATTATGATTATTTAAGGTGGGAAAAACATTTTTTATTATTAGTTATTAATTATCAACTAGTATTCAATCTAATTTGACTATGTCATACCTAAAAGTCCTAGTTCTAAGGGAACACTACCACACATCTCTCTCATTCAGGTTTATCTCCCTATCTTCAAACACACTCTCATGATTTCACTTTATTTTTTGGTTCCAAAAGAAAAAAACAAAACAAAAACCAAATGTTTTTCACACTTGAAGAATCACCAAAAAAATACAAACAACAAAATAATTTTAAAATGTTTAGCAAAAAGGTAATTTTTCGTCGGGTAAGGTGGCACGTTGGTTTATTGGTTGAATTTACAACACATAGAAGGTGTTTATAGCAAATACCAGGTGTGGGTTTCTTCTTCTTTGTTTTATTCCCAAGTGACCCTTAAGTCTTAGATGAATGTACTTCCAAAACAAGGGTTGTTAGCCATTATATGTTCCCTGTCACTAGCTCCCAATTATCTTAGGTTGGTATGTCTTCTAGTATATTAGGCATGTAATGTGATGTTTGTTACGAATATATTCATGAAACTGTGTTTGGAATTGTATCACTGAAAATTTATGTCTTCTAAAATTATGTGAAATAATTATGATTGTACAATGTCTAAACCTTGACATATACTTTGGTTTGTAGTTCAAAAATTGTTTTATGGTTGTATTTAACCTACAAAAACTTGTATAAATTGTGATGTTCATATGAGGTATAATGTAGCTTATTTGAGTGGAAAACTCTAAGCTAAATGTAACTATAAAGCTACACTTAAAAAATGTACTAAATGATTCACGAAATGCCCTAAGAACTAACGTTTAATTGTGGATAAAAATGAGCTAAAAACATGACCCAATTTCCAGCACCTTCTTGGTTGGTTTCGGCAAAGCAATGTTGTACAATATGCAATGTAAAATGAATATATAATAAGAGAGGTCATTAAGGATTGAACCCAAGACCTCCCCATGTTAAAATCACTAAAAAAGTATGTAAGGAAATGGGTTTAAGGGGAATCAAAATTGGGTGCCACAGCCAATTATCATACATAAAATTAAAAATAAATAACTGAGAGGAGTTGGATTCGAACCCACCACCTATCGGTCAAACATGATAATAAGGATAAAGTTAAAAAATATATGGGAGGAGTGGGATTCTATCCCACGACCTCTCGATCGAATAAGGAGTCAAGGACAAAGTACCAAAAATAATTAGATGAGAGGAGTGGGATTCGAACCCACATCCTCTCGGCCAACACAAAAAGAGTTAAGAAAAAAGAAACATAAAGAAATGTGCTTGTGGGGGTTCGATCTCGGGTCCCCTAATGCCTAAATGTTTAAGATGAAGTGAGGGAAAGGAAAAAGGAAGTAAAACAACGATAGTGAGGGGATTCAAAATCGGGTCCCCAAGACGAGTGTGAAGATCCGGAATAAGGGAATATAAATAAAAATGTAAGTGTTATCCACCGGATTCGAAATCAGGTTCCATTTCCAGATTCCGTATTGACAAGTAAGTCGTACGTGAATAAATGTTCAAAAAAATGTTTCCTACATAGATCGAAATTGAGATTTTGGCATACATATAAGATGCATAAGCCTTGTATCAAATAATCTTATGAAGATATGAATCACTTAAACGAACTATGAATGAAGCCTCATGGCTTGTTTGTATAGACTCCAATGTCTAGCATACGTTTTAAAATAAGTTAACCTAACATGTATGCGATGAAATTATGTAACCCTAAAATTGTTAAGTAAGACTTTGAAACACACTAAAGGTCCAATTGTATTGTCATATCATGAAATGAACATTCACGTAAAAGGGGTGACTAATTATTAAAAACAAATGTGCTAAAGCTAATGAATGAGGTGAAAAAATGATAAGAGGCTAGCGTGAAAAATTAGAGCATTATCAACTGAGACTATGTAAATGTTACCAAAATGTGCTAACCTATGAGAGTATAGAATTAATGAAAAGATCAGTCTCTATGAACACTATAATTAAAGTATTTAAGTAATTGCATATTAAATACAAATAACGAGAGGAGAAACAATCTAATGAGCTATGATGTCCTCATGCAAGAATTCAGCTTCCATTATGTATCAGTTGAATGTAATGGAACTTTTTATTGAGCATCGATAGGATAGCTACGAGTTGTGATGCCTTCCTTCGGGAAGGGCGGAGGTTTAAATAAATCTCATAAGATGAGATTGTCCATCATGACGGGTATGGGTCTCTTTATATATCGTAGTCTTTTAACCTACACTGCCAATATAGAGATCTAGTAAGATCGAATCCCTATATCCGCTAGCATGTACAGGTAACTTTTCCTTGTGATTCCATCTCTTCTCGGTGTGAGGGGAACACTCAATTTCATGATGCTCACGTAAAATATATCAGTTTAGGTGAAAGTTCCCAAAGAGAGAATGTGGCCAGCCTCAATGAATTCACATAATTAAATGAAAGATACAAAAGGTGTTAGGATAGGATTATCTAGAGGTATGCTAGACTTAAGTAACGAAACAAGGTTATTCTTGGTCAATGCACAACGTACCCGCTGAGAGTCTTAAATTACATCTTAGGTATGACTGGTGGTTTCACTAGTATATGACAAAATTAAAAATGAAATAAGTACGAATAAATGAAGCAGACTCTTTTTTCGTTAAAGAAGGCTACCTAGTTGAGGGCCCATGTGTTGAGCCTCATTTTGGGAAGTCCTTAGGTCAAGTCAATGATTCAAAGGTGTCATGGCTTAAGAAAGAGTAATATGAACTATGTGATATGATATGTGCAATATGTTATGTGTTGTTTGTATAATGATAAGTATGATAATATATGTTAATCACATGACTTGAATTTCCTAATTCGATTTTGCAAGTCAAATAACTTGACTTTCCATAATTCATCTCGATAGGAGAGATCTATTTGTACTCATGCATGTCGTTGGTGTGTGCTTGTATATATCAATACTTAAGACAAGTGTGTACTAATTTCATACAGCTCTATACTTTTAGGTGTAGGCACAGAAGGATGCTAGAGATTATGATACGACAATGCAGCTATTCGGCTGTGGAGAATTCATCCGAACATGAGGATGTCTGCTGTTATAATCTATATTATATGTAGGAGCAGTTGGTACGGATAACTAACTTTAATCCAAGTTCCACCTGAAGGAGTGGACTTGCCAGTTAACCCAGGTAGGGTTGAATGATGCTGAGGTGCGGACCGCTCTAGCTGATATGTCTCAAGCCATCACTAAGAAAGACCAAGACAAAAGACAGAATGTTCAGCGGGAAAATCCACCCATACGTAGCATTTAATATAGATTACAGGATTTTACGAGGATGAATCCTTTGTTTTGCACAAGGTCCTAAACTTCAGAGGATCCCCAGGATATTATGGACAAGGTACATAAGATCTTGTTGTCAATGGGGGCCATAAAAATAAGAAGGTTGAGCAGGCTTCCTATAGGCTCAAGGATGTTGCATATTCTTAGTGCAAGATGTTGTAGGATAGCCGAGCTTTATTCAAAGTTCCTGTCTTGTGGGAGCATTTTAAGATAGCCTTCTTGGAGAGATTCTTCCCCAGGGAAATGAGTGACGCGAAGGTTGAAGAGTTTATCAACCCTAAACATGGATAAATGACAGTCAGGGAGTATTCCTTGAAATTTGTGAAATTCTAAAGGTATGACACTTCCTTTGTATCTAACATCTGGGATGAGATGAGTAGGTTTCTCATAGGAATCACAGTATATCTGCAGGAGGAGTGTCGGGCTGTGACGCTTCACGATAACATGGAACACTTGAAGTTGATGGTGCATGTACAGCGGTAGAGGAAATCCAGAAAAAGACGGGCATTGGTAATGTTAGGAGGCCTAAACCTTTTAATCTGGTAGTTCCTAGTAATTGTTGAAATAGCAATAACTTCGCCGTCCGTGAGCAACCTAGATCCAAAAAGAGGCATCAGAGTTTGAGGAACTCTAATTTTTAGAGGAGTGCAACACCTAGAAGAGGCAGACCCGATCCCAAGAGGGACAACGGAGGTGATATGCAGCATCCCAAAAAGGACAGTGCCAAGTGTGGCCGTGCTCAAAATGGAGAGTTCAGACAGGGAACTCATGCCTCCTTCGGTTGCGGAAAGAAGGTGCACATGGTCAAGGATTGACCACAGAATAGGGGTTTGGCTGGAAGTAACGCTCAATCTAGGCATAATACACAGGGTGCAACAGCAGCCGAGCCTCCTAAGAGGAACAGTTTCTACGCCCTGAAGGGTAGGGAGGAGAATGAAAAGTCAACTAATGTTGTCACAAGTATGGTGCAAGTATTCTCAACTTCTATTTATTTCTTAATAGATTCATGGTCGACCTTTCATTTATAACTCCTTTTCTTTCTCACACTTTTCAGATACTTCCTCAAGTTTTTCATGATCCTAAAGTGGTTAGTACACCTTTTTAGGATACAATGTAAGAACTTATAGTGTATACTATGAGTGCCCAATAGTTGTATTTGGCAAAACGTTTTGTGCAAACATGGTTAAGTTACGAATGAACGATTATGATGTTATTCTTGGCATGGACTGGCTTCATTGTTGTTATGCTTCAATGGATTGCCATAGTAGGGTTTTGTGATTTTGTTTTCCTAAGGAAGTAGAGCTGGTCTGGGAGGGGTACAATCTGAGTCATCCGAATCCTTTGACTTTGAACTCTAAGGCCAATGAAATGATGTCGAAGGGATTATTGTGTCATAGTATGAACGAATGATATAGATCATGATAGACTGAGTCCTATAATGAATGAGTTCCCCAATGTGTTTCCTGATGAATTGTCTGGAGTTCCTCCCCCTCGAGATATTGACTTTGCTATCGACTTTGAAACCGATACTAAACCAATTTCCATTCTTCCATACAGAATGGCACTAGAGGAACTCAAAGATTTTAAGATACAATTAAAAGATCTCACTAATAAGGATTTCATTAAGTTGAGAGTTCTTTGTTAAAAAGAAAGATGAAACCCTTCAAATGTGTATCGATTATCAGTAGCTCAAAAAAGTAACTATCAAGAATAATTATCCACTTCCCATAATAGATAACTTATTGAACATACTCCAAAGGTCTTATTTCTTCTCGAGGATTGATCTTCATTAAAGGTACAATCAACATAGGGTAAGGGATGAAGATTTTCAATAGAAAACCTTTTGTAGACATTATGATCATTATGAGTTTCTAGTTATGTCATTTTTTCTACCTAATGCACGTGCTACATTTATGGATCTCATTAACATAGTCTTCCATGAAAACCTTGACTCTTTCGTCATAGTATTCATTGATGAAATTCTCATATACTCTAGGACAAAGGAATAGCATGAACATCATTTGAGACTAACCTTGCATATACATAGATAACATCAGTTGTATGCCAAATTTAGCTAGTGTGAATTCAGGCTTAGATCAGTGACCTTTCTTGGTCATCTAGTGTCCGAAAAGGTTTAGATGTAGACTCATATAAGAATTAGGCAATAAATAACTTGACGAGACCTCTTCCTACACAGATATCCATAGATTCTTGGGATTGGCTTGTAATTATCGCAGTTTTGTTGAGGGTTTTTCTTCCATAGCTGCCGTAATCACAACTTTTACTAAGAAGAATATCAATTTTGAATGGGCGGAAACTTGTGAGAAGAGTTTCCAGGAGCTCAAGGATAGATTCACATCAGCCCCGATGCTTACTTTGCCTAAGTGTGGTGAGAATTACACTGTTTATAGTGATGCATCTAGGGTTTGTTTCGGTTGTTTTTTTATGCGGGGTGGTAAGATTATAACTTATGTGTCCAAACAACTAAAGGTTCATGAAAAGAATTATCCCACTCATTACCTCTAGCTTGAATCTGTGGTATTTGCACTGAAACTGCGGAGGCACTGCTTGTATGTAGTGCATGTGGATATTCATAGACCACAAAAGTCTCAAGTACGTGTTCTCATAGAGGGGGTTGAATCTACGTCAGCGCAGGTGGTTGTAGTTGTTGAAGGACTATGACATGTATGTCCACTACCATCCAGTTAAGTCTAATATTTTAGATAATGCTTTGAGAATGATGAACATGGGAAGTACATCCCACGTTGAGGATGAGAAGAAGGAGTTGGATAAAGATATGCACAGGCTAGCCAGACTGGGTGTGCGGTAAGTTTACTGTACTAGTTGGGGTGTTTTAGTTCATCCTTGTTTTGAATCATCCTTAGTAGTTTAGTAAAGAAGGGTCATCATTTTGATCCTGTATTGATGGAGCTGAAGGACTCAGAGTTAGTTAAGATGAATCAGTCTTTTGCTTTTTGAGTTGACCTCATGCTTAGGTACTTGGACAGGTTTTGCGTATCAGATGTGGATGATTTGCGCACCAAGATTGTTATAGAGGCCCATTGTTTTAGATATTCTAGACATCCAGATTCTAACAAGATTAATCATGATCTTAATTAGATCTATTGGTTGGATGGAATGAAGAAGAAGATTGTTGAATATGTGGCCTAGTGTCATAATTTTCAGCAGGTGAAGGAAAAACAACTTAAGTCGGGTGGTCTTAGTCATATTATTGAAGTTTCGACGTGGAACTAGGAGGACTTTAATATGGACTTCGTTGTTGGTGTTCCGAAGACTAGGAGACGGCATGACTCATTATGGGTTACTGTGGACATAATGACTAACTCTGCCCACTTTATCCTAGTGACATTGACTTACATAGCCGAGGATTACATGAGACTCTACATTGATGAGATTGTGAGGTGACATGGGTTTTCTTTGTCTATTATTTAAGATAGAGGATCTCAGCTCACTTTAAATTTCTGGAGATCCTTCAAAGAAGAGAGTAACCCCGCAGGTAAATCTTACTACATCCTTTCAATCTCAGAAAGATTGAACGGCAGAGTGCACTATTCAAGCATTAGAGGACATGTGGAGAGCGTCTGCGATTGACTTCAGAAATAGTTGGGATGACCATCTTCCTTTGACATAGCTCTCGTATAATAACAATTATCACTCTAGAATTACGATTACAACACTTAAAGAATTATATGGTAGGATGTGTAGGTCTCTAGTTTGGTGGTTCGCGGTTGGAGAGTCATCTACTTTAGGTCCAGAGATCATTTATGATGCCTTAGAGAAGTTCAAGGTTATTAGGGAGAGGTTGGCTATTTCTTAATGTCAACAAAAGTCTTATACAGACAATAGAAAATGGCCCTTAGAGTTTTATATAGGTTACCTAGTCTATTTGAACATATCACCTATGAAGCGGATGATAAATTTTGGAAAGAAAGGGAAGTTGACTCCAAGATACATTTGGACATATGAGGTCCTACAACGTGTGGGTGGGGTCGCGTATGAGTTTGCATTGCCTGGGGATCTAGCTTCTGTTAATCCAGTCTTTCATGTCCCTTTGGTAAAGAAGTGCCTAGGTGATCCAACATTGATTTGACCTGTTAAATGTTTTGGGGTTAATGAAGACTTGTCCTATGAGGAGGTACCTGTTGAGATTTTAGACAGACAAATCAAGCGGCTTAGGAACAAGGAAATTTTCACAGTGAAGGTATTCTAGAGGAAACATCTTGTTGAGGGTTCTACGTGGTAGGCTGAGGATGATACGAGATCCCACTACACTCATCTTTTCAGCTATTGAGGTTAGACTTCCTACTCTTATGTCTAAGTTTCCTTATCTCTTCTTTTCTTGGTTGTTGTTTCATAATTGTGCTTAATACATATGTTATGATACGAATGGCATTGATTATAACAAGTTTCATTAGGGGACGAATGTTCCTTAGGAGTGGATAATGTAACAACTCTAAAAATAACTCTGCTAAGTAATGCTTAATATGTCTAGAATGCCCAATATTAAACCGGGTTTACACGGATTTTTGCGCGTAGGACCAGACTTATGAACCCTTGTAACAACCAAGACAACCAACTTAGTGAGATATTTAAGCTACGAAAATATGGTTCCAGCCATGTCAAGAACCCGAATATGAAAATCTACCTGCTTAAGTCTTAATCAAACTTAAAAAGGGGTAATCTTATGATTGGAGGATCTACGGGTAAACTGGTCTTTTTCTAGGATAAAGGTAGCATCGTAATTACCCTAAATATTTAATTAATTATTTAATTATTATGGTGGAGAATCTATTTTGGTAGAAAGGTCTATAATTGGTGTTTGAGCAAAATCTTACTCCACCTAGGTTCGAACATAGGTTGGAGCAATGATTTAATTTGATTATTTAATTTGGTGAATTAATTTAATGAAATAATATTTAAATTCTTACTTAAGAAACAGGAAAATAAGATTTTTTATTATTAGTTACTATTAATTAACTATTACTTAATCTAATTTGACTAAGTTTTTCCTAAAAGTCCATGTTCTAAAGGAACATTACCTAACTCTCTCTTTCACGTTTTTCTCCCTATCTTCAAACACTCTCACAATTTCACTCTCTTTCTAGTTTAAATAAAAAAAGAAAACTAAACAAAAAATAAAAGTTCTTCACACTTTATGAACTTACAAAAAAATATAAATGATACGATAATTTAAAAACTTTAGCAAAAAGTTAATTTTTGTTCGCGTAAGGTGGGACGTTAATTTATTGGTTGTTTTGGAATCAGTTTGAAGATGTTGAAATATAATACAAGGTATAGGTTTCTTCCTCCTTGTCCTTTTCCCAAGAGACCCTAAAGTCTCAGCTGAATCTACTCCGAAAATTAGGGTTGTTAGACATTACATGTTCCCTGCCACTAGCTCCCAACGATCCTAGGTTTTTATGTCTGCTAGTAGATTAGGCGTATAATGTGATGTTTGCTATGAATATGTTCATGAAACTGTGATTGGATTTGTATGACTTATAATTTTTGTCATCCGAAATTATGTGTGTACAATGTGTAAACCGTGACATATAGTTTTGGTTTGAAGTTCAAAAATTTAAAATGTTTTATGGTTGTATTTAACGTGCACAAACTTCTATAAATTGTGATGGTCCTATGAGGTATAATGTAGCTTATTTGAGTGGAAAACACATAGCTAAATGAAACTAACTTCACCTAATAAACGTACAAAGTGGTTCACGAAAAGCTAAGAACTAACGTATAATTCTTGATAAAAATCACCTGAAAAACGTGACCCAATTTCTAGCACCTTTTTTGTTGGTTTCGGCCAAGCAAAATTGTACACTATGAAATCAAAAATAAATGTAAAATAAGTGAGGTCACTAAGGATTGAACCTTAGACATCACCATGTCAAAATCACTACTAAAATGTAGGTAAGGAAATGGTGTTAAGGGGGATCGAAATTGGGTGCCTAAGATGATACTAATACTTGAAAATAAAAATAAATAGGTGAAAGGAGTGGTTTTCGAACCCACCTCCTCTCGGTCAAAACAAAAGCATATCCGGAAAGTTTAATATATATATATAAAAAGATGAGAGATATGGGATGAGAACTCAGGACCTCTCTGTCGAATGACGAGTTAATGAGAAAGTAATTAAAATAATGTGATGAAAGGAGTGGGATTCTATCCCACATCAACTTGAACAACACAAAAAGAGTGAAAGAAAATGTAAAATAAAGAAAGGTACTTATGAGGGTTCGATCTCGGGTCCCCTAATGCCTAAACGTTCAAGGTGAAGTTTTGAAAAGGAAAAAGAAATGAAAAAAAATGTTAGTGAGAGGATTCGAAATCCAGTCCCCAAGACAAGGGTGTATATTAGGAAATGGATAAAATGAAAAAAACGTTATTATTATCCAAGGGATTTGAAATCGGGTTACGTTGCCCAATTCTGTATTGACACATAAGTCGTACATCAATAAATGTTCAAAAGAATGTTGCCTTCATATATCGAAATCGAGATCTTTGCAGACATACAAGACGCATAAGTCTTGTATCACATAAACATAGGAATATATGAATCACTTAAAAGAACTATGATTGAAGCGTCATGGCTTGTATGCATACACTCATAAGTCTAGCATATGTTTAAAAGCAAGTGAACCTAAGATGTATATGATGAAATGATGTAACATTAAAAGGGTTAAGAGTGTGAAACACACTAATGTCCAAGTGCATTGGCATATGATGAAATAAATATTCCCGTAAAACGGGTGAGTAATTATGATGAGCAAATGTGCTAAAGTAAATGAATCTGGTGACAACATGATAAGAGGCGAATGTAAAAGATGATAGCAATCTCAAATGAGTCTATGTAAATGTTACTGAAACGTAGTCACCTATGAGTGTGTATAGTTAATGAAGAGACTAGTCTCTGTGAACACTCTAATGAAATTATTGAAGTTAATGCATACTTAATACAAATGATTAGATGAGAAATCATCTAATGAGATTTCATTTCCTCATGCTAAAATCTAGCTTCCATGATGTATGAGATGAATGTAATAAAACTTTATATTGAGCACCGAAAGGCTAGCTATGATTTGTGATTCCTTCCTTTGAAAAGAGCGGAGGTTCATGTAAATCTCATGAGATGAGACTGTGAATCATAAAGGGTATGGGTCTTATTATATCTCCTAGACTTTGAATCTATAATGCCAATATAGGGATGTAGCAGGGTTCGACTCCCTATATACGCTAGCATGTTCGGGTCTATTTGGCCGGTGATTCCACCTATTTTCATTGTGGGGCAGACCCTGGATTTCATGATGCTCACATGATCTAATGCCGATTAAGGTTAAATTTCCCAAAGAAAGAATGAGGCCAGCCTCAACGAATGCACATAATGAAATGAATGATACCAAAGGTGTTAGGATATGATAATGAATAGGTGAGTTGTACTTAATTAATGACACTAGGTTATTCTTTGTCATTGTAGAGAGTACCCTATGAGAGTCTTAAACTATATCCTAGGTATGACTGGTGGTTGCAATAGTGTATAAAAGAATGAAAAATTAAGTACGTATGAATGAATGAAGCAAACTCAGTGTTATCTAAAGAAGGCTCCTTTTTTGAGGTCCCATGTGTTGAGCCCTCATTTTGGGAAGTCCTAATGTCAACTCCATGATTCCAAGGACACATGGCATAAGAAAGGATGATATGAACTATGTGATATGATATGTGCAGTATGTTATATGTTGTTTTCAAAATGATAAGTATGATAAGGCATTTTACGCTCATAACATGACTTTCCTAATACAATTTGGTAAGTCCACTTACTTGACTTTACACAATTCATATCGATAGAATAGAGGTATTCGTACTCATGCATGACCTTGGTGTGTGATTGCATATACCTATACTAATTACAAATCTGTACTAATCCCATAGAACTCTATACTTTTAGGTGTAGGCACATGTGGTGGACGTGGAGCATTCATACGGACTTGGTAGGACCTGATGCTTTCAAAGATGTCTATTGTTATAATCTAACTTAGATGTAGGTTTAAGCTAGTGGAGTATGTTCCACTACCGTTTCTTTCATATATTATTTCATACATTGTATTGGTGACGTTTTGGAAATTTATGCTTAATGCATTATTGAACTCTTTCTCTCATTTGATGATCTTAATATAAGATGGTTAATTATGAACACCAATGATGTTAAGTAGAATATGTTTCATATGAAATAAGTAAACCAAAGTTCAAATTTTCCACTAAAATTAACCTAGATGAAGTAACGATGAAATAAGTAGGCTTGTCTGTGACATCTTAGAGGTCAATGATGCCGATCTCGTTTGGGGTCTAGACTCCGGTAATGACTGATGGTCCTTGAGGATGTTTGCGCGGATGTTTCCAACCCAAAAAAGCTTGTATACAAGTTTATGACCTCTCATATGAATTTCATCCACAACGAACACGTAAAACATGATGAAATACGCATAGACACTCAAGGTCGTTTAAAGGAAAAACATTCGAACGTCATGGACGTTTGAACTACAAGCATCAACAAAAAATACACACTGCATATATACACTTTAATAACTCATTTAAGGACCTTATAACCTCATGACCCACACATAAACACATAATACCACAAATGAGGCACATAGACGACTTAGTCGTCGAACATCTTAGTCGTCCCTTGACGTTTGCCTACCACTACACCTAAACTCTTAAACAATGCTTCAATACAAAATTATACACTAATTTATTAACATACAATATCATGTATTCCTTGAAATAAGGTCGTAATGTTCTATAATATATTGTATTGAAGGAGTGTGTAAGAGATTAGGTGCATTGGAAGTCAAACATCAAGAGAGGACTAAGATATTTGATGACTAATTAACCTATGTGCCTCATATTTGGTTAAATGTGTTAATATGTGATTAATGAGTTTATAAGTTTATTATATGAGTTACTATTATGCATATAGTCAGTTTGTCAAAATTTGTAATGTTTGGAGGCCAAACATCCATGACAATCGGAAGGGTTGCCTTCATACAACCTTCTGTATCAAGGCGTGTTTCGTAGAGTTTAACATGTTTGTTTCGGATGAAATTCATTTGAGAAGTCATAAACTCGTATACAATCATGTTTGGGTTGGATACGTATGGGAAAAAAAATCCCCAAGGACAAACGAAGGGTCCTTGAGGAAGGACCCTTCTCAAGAGTTAAGGTTGCCTAGACCAGACCCCAAGCGACTAAGGCTATCAACGGCTTGTGGTCCAGTTGACGGCCCGTTGATGGGTTGTTGTATGTAAGTATTTACATTTGGGGGAGGAGAGGTTAAATACCGGCCTAATTTCCCAGCAAAGGATTAACAGACGGTCCGTTGGTCAAGGGATAGGCCATTGATAGTCCTCTGTCTGTGAGCATGTTCTACTATGCAGGTTCACTGTAATATTAGGGGTGAAATTTTTAATTCACCCCGAATCAAAATAAGATAAAAGGATGTTCCTAAAGGGTCTTCTGGGTATTTTAAATATGTTAATAAGCCTTAAGTATTTCTTTCTTCGAAATCAAAACCCAAATTCCCTATGAAATTCTCTAGAACTCCATTGGAGCAAAAACTTTAAGAAGGGCTTGGATTGGTGATTTGAGTCGATATTTCACATAATATTGAAGAATTATCTTCATTGAGGTATGTTTATTGATCCATTAAAGTCTATTCATCAGGGATCCCAAGTTTCAAAGATGTTCTCTATAGTTTTCAAAGACAAATTATCCAATTTCATGACCTATTCATGGGTTCGTGCATTATTGGTTTTTACGCATTGTATATTGATTGAATTGATATTAATTTCATGATTCTAACTCAATTAACCCATGAATCCATTTAGTTGATGAGCCCTACTTTTTTACTACTTTATGGGTTACTTGATTTGGACTTAATCCTTATGAATTCTAGTATAGTTTTCTATGAGCTATTGATTAATGTTATAATTGTATTGAATTGATATATAGATTGTATTATATTGTTGGATATATATTTAATTTTCATTTATTATAGTTTTTATATTAAATTGAAGGTCGTAGTCTCGGGTAAGGGCCTTATGTTATTGAATTTGATGATTTAGCATCGGATTGAAGTATTGAAGATGGAGTGGTGGTACACTTACCGAATTCTTTTTACTTTATTATAATTATACTATAATTATGTTTTGATTTATGTGGTCCACTTATGGTGGCGGTATTATGTTCTTTATTTGCAATTGATGTGGCCTTGTCAGCCTTACTTTATCTACTATGATGATTATGGCCTTGTCCGTAACTACTTCAATTACATTGATGATTTGTGTAGTTGATTATGTGAAGTTTAATAATATCTATATATATGGTAAGTAATGAAAGCACATATGTTCTTCAATTAACGCTATTTTGGTGATCATGTTAAACTATTACTATATATTTATGTGTATAGTCTTAGGGTGGATTCATGGTTATTCCTACAGAATGCATGACTCTATGATGGTCATATTGATGATGATAGGTAGTGTAGAGGTTGACTAAGGATGATAATAGTTATTTATATATGCTTCATGAATGACATGATGTAATTTGTGTTAAATTGAAATATGTTGTGTCTTGTCTTGATTGACTTATGTCCCTTACTCTATGCATTTATAAATGTGAATATGAGATGTCTTGACTTAGGATTCTAGACCCTCTTAGTCTTGTATGGATGAATGATATGTGTCCTAGAATGATGTTTTGAGGATATTTATTTGTGTCACAAACCACCAGTACACCCTATAATTTATAGCATCCTTATGTCATCACACGAAAAATGAGACTTCAAGAAGTCTCATCTAAGACTCTCATATCATTCATTGCATAATAAACATACTAAAATGAGTAACAATTTAAGACTTTATTCACACACGAAGAAATCGTTCATAAACATTACACAAGAGGAAGGAGTTCATTTAAAACATTAACTCTTTATAACATATACTTGAACCATCTAAACTTTAGAGTATACAACACTTGGGGCTTATCCCATACAAGACAATAAAATAAAGAGTAGAAAATAAAGTAACACTATGGATATTATCCTCGAATTGATGAGGACTCACCAATAATTCATCTTCAACCCTTAGTAACCTATCAATCCTTCACGCACATCAAGACTTCCAATTCCCTAATCTTTAGTAAAAAAAGGAAAAGAAGAGGTTAGCAAATTAGATGTACTAAGTATTCAAGCCATGCAAAACCATGAAAAAGGAACATTTGGTAAATAGCATGATTTTCATGAATTTCGATTAAAACAACATACATTAAGAATAAGAACAATATTTAACAACTTTGAAACACAAAAGAAATCATTTAAGCATATAGTCACATTTTATGTAATATTATAGTGAATTCACTTCATTGTACTCTCAACTCACTTCACTGTACAGTCAACTCAATTCAATGTTGCAGTGAAGTTCCTTCATTTCACTTTTTACACCTTAATAGCATAAATTTCCATCACTAAAAGTCATCCTAAGAATCACATAAGTAGTACAAAAAGAGACCACCCATACACCCTCTATAAGAATACCCAAATAATCCTTAAGACCACCCAAAATGAGATCAACATATATTTACAAGACATCAAAGATATGTAAGTGACATTCTCCTACCAAAGGCTATCAAAAGACTTACATAATTAAATCAAGAAGATAACGTCCATGATTGACCTATTAAATATTACCTTAGTAATCCTTAAGAATACGTAAATTTTTATCAAGTCCACATAAACAATCATCTTCCATAACAAGGGTAATTCTTAAGACTTATCTAGGTAAGATAAGAAGTGACCATTCCTATACCCCCTTTCACATCATAACTAAACAACCCTTAACTACTCTACATAAGTACTTATTAATTTAAACGTGCATTTTTAACCTATACCATTACATTCATTATTTCATTTAAGACTCATTCATAGCATAAAGGACATTCAAGTAATACTCTTGGACAAGACCTAGGGACTCTCCCTAACAACTTCAAAGTCTATTGTGCAATGTCTAGAGAGCATCCCATACCACCACTTAATCTTCATAGAACTTCTCTAATTCAAGTAGGTATCTCATATCAGGAGTTCTATCCTACTCCGATGAGGGCGGTCTACTTGCTGATATTTGAAGTTGGACACATCCCATGTAGGTACATGATTAAGAAATATGAAAGGCATGATTTGTAATCCACTCTCATTCTTAACTAGAACTACTTCCTTTACCATACTCATTCGGTGCAATCCTTAGTTCTCATAGAGTAATTAACATTTAAGGTTCATATAAAAGCGTTTCATATCAAGTTCATAACTCAACCACATTTACCCAACCAAAGAGGTCCTCTTGGGGCTACCTTTTATAACGGACAAGAATCTCATGATGACATTCCTAAGGATTAATATGATGCCGTTACAGCCAATTAACCTTAATTATATCATTCCTTTACTAGAAAGATACAATTTTTTCTAACGACATCAACATTTATACAATCAAAACTAGGTTCAAGGTTTCACATAGAGACCACCTTCACTTCTTTTAAGGTCACATATCATTCATACATTCAATACTAACATAATTTAGCATCCCTTGTAAAGACATCACACACTTTCATACATACATCAAGCAAGGGACACAAGTCAACCAAGACAAGAGACAACATACTTCCCTTAGACACATATTACATATTATTCTTTAAATCACATAGGAATAACCATTATAATATTCAAGTCAACCTATGAACTACCATATCATAATCAATATAACCATGTTAGACTCATATAGTCAAGTAGGAACAACCATGCATCTACCCTAATACTACACAAAGAAGCACATAGTCAATGTCTACATGATTTCCTAACATACATAGAATAAACACATGCTTTCACATTACTTCATGAATAGATATACATACTCATGCTTCACATAATATTACTATACTAAACATGATAGTATTCAAGTAGTCCCAAAAAGGACATGATCATCATATTTCATAAAGTAACGCCAGCAAGGCCACATAAATTCACAAAGCACATCCACCATAAGTGATCCATACGAATCAAAACACAATTAAAGTCTACTTAACATAAAATAAAAGGAATTATGTAAGCATACCCCTACTCCATCTTACCACTTCGATTTCAAGGTTAAATCATCAAGTTCAATATCACAAGGCCCAAACACATGGCCATAACCAACAATTCAGCGTAATTATAACATTATTCATGAAACTAGGTCAATTTATTATATAAATCTAATGTAACCTAGATATCCATTTAGTATAATCATTACAACAATCAAAATTCTCTATGAAACTATATTAGAATTCATAAACCTTAAGTCAACATCAAATCAATAAGACTAACATTCTATAGATCTAAGAATGTATAATATTCAATTGATGAAATTAATAAATCCTATAAATCAATTAACAATAATGTAAACATGAATCAAAAGACCATAACGATCTACAATTGAATTCATCAATCTCGAAGCATGATCACATAACCCATATTTGTAGTCAAATTCAGAGATTTTTGAAGGTCAAGGTTCAAGGAGAATATCATTTTGAAATATTAATTAAACATCAAATAACATCGTATCTTAACGTTTTAAAACCTTTCATGCATGAACCCAAGACTTAGAGTAGAAATTGGACTTTTCATCTTTTTTAAAAACATTTAAAAACATCTTTGAATTTAGGTCTAAGATGATAGCAAGCCTTATATGAAGAAATCTAACACCTTATTTGAAGAACCCAATGATAATTGAAGAAGAAACTCCATTGAAGAACCATCTTCAAGATCCATCTTCACATTGAACTCTCATGGAGGTTTCTGAAGAAACTTTTGGAAGGAATGTATTTTGATTTATGTGTTACGGTTATAATGATATTTTAATGAATTGTAGACTCTAAAAATACCCATAAACACTCAAAATAATCTTCCTCACATCTTATAATACTTGGGGTCAATTTCCTAAAAACCCCAATCCTTAATAGAAATCTGGCAGGATGTTCCCAACACCTTCGATGCCCCACCATCGACGGTCCGTGGTTAGACCACGCCCCATCGATGGCATTTTGTGGTTTACTCCTGATTCTCATCAACCTTCCTTCTTTAAGTCTCCATCAACGCCACCCATCGACGGGCCATCTTTACATCGACGGGCCATTGTTTTTCTCGTCGTTTGGTCTTGCCTAGTAGCGTGAGCTTCAAGTTGGAGTCCTCTTATTAGACCCCTTGTGGTTCCTACATAAAGTCATAAGAAAAGTTTACAACCCACATATGTTTGCATACGGGTTTCGTACCTACCACATGAGTTTCATCCAAAAAAATACATAATACTTGAAAACACATACAAAGACACGCAAGGTCATGTCAAGGCAAACCAGTCGAACGTCATAGACGTTCTCAGAAGTTTGACCTCCTAACTTTATGAAACTTGACTTACTGCCTAAATACACTATAATAACTTATTTAAGGAACTTATAACCTCATGAATCACAAAATAACACATGGAACAACATATGAAGCGCATATGTGACTTAGTCATTGAACATCTTCGTGTCGCTTGACGTTTTACTTCCAAAGTACCTTATCCTTAGACATTGGCTCAATACCAAATTATAAACCATTTTAGTACTTTATAACATTAATACAATCATTTTATTATCTAACTTCACCTAAGTCATTTTCAGGGTATGACATTCTTCCCACTTGGACAAAATTCGTCCTCAAATGACACTTGCCATTATCCGAACGCTTCCAAGGTTAGATACTCAGTTTGAAACTCATGAACATAACATATAACATATCATAAAATACAAACATTTTAGGGAACATCAATTTGACATAATTAAGAGAATCACAATACAAGGAGAAACCAGAAAACACTTTATAACTCATCATGCTACAAAACCCACATGCTTCCTTCTAATTAGCAAAAACACATTTTATATTCAATATCATACTCACATACATCAGTTCTAATAACATTACGACAATTTTAGACCAAAGAATAAATTTGTAAAATTTTGAAAATCTTCATAGTGAGCAACTGCCAGTGATATATAATGATTTTTTGCAACTTTCAAAAAAGCAACTTTAAGGCAATTCATGATACAAACAACCTAATCTGCAAAGTGACATCATATAAACACATATTTACAACATAATTATGGCTTCATAAAATACACAATGCAAGAAGTTAATGAAATTCAATTTCAACAAAACTCCCAATCACCATTCATAAGTAACATATTTCTAGAAATTTCTATCCCATCTACTAACCATATTCCCCCACTTATAAGGAATCCATTTTAAGGTCAACATAAAATTACTTTAAGGAACTCCCTCTATTCCCCTTAAAACATACTAATATTTTCTTACCAAGTTCTATATCATAGAGACTAAAGACTCTCAAAAGTCTCATCATGTAACCACTACATCCCCTTACTACAAAAACTCACATATACTCTTTTCAAATCTCATCACCTCCCTTCCTATGGTTAGTGTCTTAAGCAACTGCGAACTATCTCAATAACCACTCCTTCACATTCTGACACTATACCTTACCGTTATTTCCAACTTAACTTCCCTTGGAAAGGTAACCAAGACAATCTAAGGTCAAAATCGCCTTCTATCATACCTCATCTAGAAAGTCACATCTCATCTTTCTCTCCATCAACCAAAACTTCATCAAGCTCAACACAAAAGGGAAACAACGGAAAGACACCATACACAAAGCTCTTAGGCACGATTAGATAAATGTAGAAGTGAAACTAGATGTGGTTTATGACACAACTAAGACACTCATTAAACAGAATTCTGTAATACCAAGCTTGTCACGACCCATAAGTACGCCCTAGAAATTAAAGAATTCTTGTGTCGTTAGACGGCAAATTAGACTTTAAGAAGTCTAATCTAAGCCTCTCTTATAATTGATTGCGTAATAAACATACTAAAATGGGTATGAATTTGAAATTTTCTTCATAACATATATATTAACCATATCAACTTTAGAGTATACAACAATTGTGACTAATCCCATACAAGACATTACAATAAAGACAATGACATAAAGAAACACTTGTGAATATTGTCCTCGAATCGATGAGGACTCACCAATACATCATGTTCAACCCTTAGAAAACCAACCATCATCCAAGGCACATCAAGACTTCCAATTACCTACACTTCAGTAAAAAGGGGAAAATAAGGGGTCACATTACATGTACTAAGTATGCAAGGTATGCAAAAACCATGAAAAGGGGGCATTTATTAAATAACATACTTTTCATGAATTTGGACTAAAACATCATACTATAAGAATAAGAACAACATTTAACAACTTAAAAACACAAAAAAATAATTTAAGCAAATAGTTACATTTAGAAAATTTCACAATGAATTGACTTCACTATATAATGAACTCAATTGACTGTTATAGTAAAGTTCCATTACTTCACTTGGCACTCCTTATTATCATATAATTCTCTCACTAAAAGTTATTGTAAGACGCACTCAAGTAATACAAACAGAGACCACCCGTACACCAAGTCTAAGCACACCTAAATGATACTTAAGACAACCCATAATGATATCAACATACATTTACAAGACATTTAACATATGAAAATGATATTCTCCTATAAAAGTCTATTAAAAGACTTATTTAAGTAAATCAAGAAGATAATGTAAATGATTTACCTCTTCAAGATTACATAAGTAATCCTTAATAATACCTCAATTTTTATCATATCCACATAGACAATCATATTCCCTTACTAGGGTAATTCTAATGACTTATCTAGGTAAGATAAGAAGTAACCATTCCTATGCCCCTTAACACTATAACTAGACAACCCTTAACTATTCTACATAATTACTTGTTCATTTTAACATACATTATTAACTTAAGTCATTACATTCATTAGTTTATTTATTACTCATTCATCACATAAAGGACATCAAAGTAATGCTCTTGGACAAGACCTAGGGATTCTCACTAACACATTCAAAGTCTATTGTGCAATTTCTAAATTGCATCCATACCACAAACGAAATTTCATAGAAGTTATCTAATGCTAGGTGGTGTCCCATATGATGATAACAAGCAATAATTTACATAGACCATGGCAGCAAAGCATGGAATCTCAAATTCTAACATACTTCGATTAGGGTGTTCTACTTGCCATTGGTAGAACATGGACACATTCATGTAGGCACATGGTTAAGATATATGAAGGGCATGGTTTGTAATCTACTCTCGTTGTTAACAAGAAATGTTTCCCTTACATTACTCACTAGGCGCTAGCATTCGTTCTCATAGACTAATTCACATTTAAGGTTCTATTAAAAGTGTTCCATATCAAGTTCATAACCCAATCACATTGAAGGCTCATGATGACTTTCCTAATGATTCATATGATTTCGTTCAAGACAATTAACCTTAAGTGTATAATTCCTTTACATTAAGGATACCATTACGTCTTACAACTTTATCATTCATAATCTTACCACTAGATTCATAGTTTCATATAATGACCCTCTTAACTTCTTTTAAGGTCACATATCATTCATACATTCAAGACTAAGTGAATATTGCATCATCATTCAAGATATTACATATTAATTTTTATACATACATCAAGCAAGGGGCACGATTCAACCAAGACAAGACACCACATACTTCCCTTAGACACATATTACATGTCATAGATTAGGCCACATAGGAATAATCATTATCATCTTTAAGTCATGTTATACACTACCATATCATCATTATTATAACCATTATAGACTCATATAGTCAAGTACAAAGAGCCACGCATCGTCCCTAAGACTACACATAGAAGCACATGGTCATAGCACTACACCATTTTAGGTCTATGGCAACACTAATGCTGAGCAACAATTGAAAAGTGTTGCCTAAAATATTTTTGGGAACACTTTATAATTGTAGCCAATTTTTAACCTTTGTCAACCATATTATTGGCAACACTTGTAAAGTGTACCCTTTAATGGTGTAGACTAAACTTTATAATCGTTGTCATAGTATGAAATTAATGTCAACAATTATTTATATATATGACCAACCCTTTTAAAGGGTCCTATATTTATAATTTTAAAAATAACACATTAGAAGTGTGGCCTAAAAAATTTAACAAATATATCAGATTCCCTCCAACAAATTTTAATCTACCTTCCATATATTTATTGGACAAAAAAATAAATGACAAAACATTATTAAAACAGTCCTATCTTAGAACTTGAAAACAAACTGGGGATATTTCTATTCTCCAGATGGTAGTTGCAGGTTGTTCCTATCTGAAAAAATCACACAATTTCTCTTCTCTCAAACTTCAAATCGATGAGTGCATACTGAAGATCGAAGAGAGGAAGCTGAAGACTAAAGAGTTGAGCTACAAATCGGAGTAGCTGAATGTCGGAGAAACTAAAAGTCGGAGGAGCTGAGCAGTTGCAGACGAACTGGGTATCGATCGTTGAACAGAAGAACGTAAGTAACAATATCGTACAACTGTAACTCCTTTTTACTCTCTACTAATTATATTGTACAAAAAGAAGTCAATTGTTTTTTTTTTGTGTTTAGAAAAAATTGATTACTTTGTGGTTGTTATAGCTGAAATTCCAAAGTAGTTAAAGAAATTGAAAAAAATCTTTATGTCAAAGCTAGCCTTAGTATATTGAGTAGAAAATATTCTTCTTCTTTAAAGATAGAAGTAAATTAAGGCACTATTGTAAACATGGGTAAACCTTGAGAAGATTGAAGAGAACTTCTGAACAAACCTTTGTGTATTTTGTAAATGAACGCACTACTGTGAGATTTTTTTTTATCCGCTTCTCATACTATAGAATGACGTTGCACTGTTTACATGTATTGTAGTTCGGAGAGCCAAAATTTCATGCAATTTATCAACATGTCACAGAAATTTTGGGGTAGACATTATAAGTATTGGATACACAAAAGTTGAACTTATGTACCGAATACATGGTTATGTATATATCTGATTATGTATGTTGTTGAAGTAAAGTGCAGCATGGAAGGTGAAGACATTGTGCAACTTGGACATTGACATGGTGGTATTTATCCCAGGAGATTTTTTATTTTATCATCCAAAAAACTTCTTTTGATTTAGTTGTGCGAAGTACCCTGCAATTAAATGATCTAGTTTAATTTCCAACTGTACAACTCATAACGGTCCAGCTTCATTATCCTAGATTTTAATTGTAAGTAGTCAACTCTGGTTAATTATTTTGTGGAAAAGATATGAATGTTTAGTTTTTGTGAAAAGAATATCAGAATTTAGTGTTCATACAATACTTCCTAAAAGAAAATCATATAACCAAATAAGCAGACTACTAGATGCTCCCATGGGATGCATTGTAGCATTTGTGAATATTTTTATCATACTATGTTCACATAAAAGAAAGCATTTAAAAGTTAAGGTGGTATTTTACATCAGATACTTTTTTCTCTTAAACAATTGCATCATCAAATTTTTATCACAGGAATATTACGTCTTCTCTTTAGCTCCTACAATTGTCGCAACTTACTGATGTTGCAATAATAGAAAGTTCCCGAAGTCACCTTTATAGACTAATAAAAAAACATCATAACAACAACAGTTGACATGTCAATCAGTCTAGTACCTCCAAACAGTCAATATAGCATAACATTCTCGAGGTGCTAATAGTACAATACAAAAGTAAGAGGTGTACTTGGATTAAACCAGATCGTTTGTTTTCTAATACTTCTCTGTGTACGCGTTTAACCGGATACGTTTGCACATTTCTCCATAAAGGAATCGTCAAATTTGTTATAATGTCATCCATAGAAAATGATTGAAAAATATTTTAATAATTATTATGCATATGATATGTTGAGTGTAAGTGATAGTGTATTTAGTTATGATTTCTCACCCATAATATATTGTTTATGGATTCAGATAATGAGGCATTTGTATCATCAAATAATTTAAATTAACTAAAATACAAAGAAGTGGCTAAAGTGTTAAGTGTCTGGGATTATTTAGAATATTTTTTTATCTTTGTTCCTAAGGATGTTTTTATGGTTGGAAACCTTTGTATGTAGTTAGTATAATAAATAGTTTAAGGTGCTTGTGGATTGTTTGGTGGATATATGTTTGTGTAGAAACTTACCAATGATGTCAACGAAATAATGGGAAATCAGAATTATTGTAAATCTTTTGGTCCTTATTGGCTATGTAAACCCATTGCTGATACTTGTGATAAGTAGCTAGAAATTAATATGCCAATAGGGTATTCTATTGGATTTATTTATTATACATAGGATGAGCCATGCTACAGATGTCTAAGTAGTTTATTTTTGACATTTTCCTATACGCTACATGTGTACTAAAATCTAATATGTATCATCTCAATTTATGCTTGCAGGTTGTCAGCGATATCAATAAGGGTAGCAATTATGTTTTGAAGGTATAAGGTACACAAATATTTTAATTAACATTCCATGGAAACTAAAAGCTTCATGACATATATGAGCATCCCCTCTTGAAGTTACTGCCATAAAAAAGTATTATTTGTGAATGGCAAATGATATGTAGATCAGTTATGGAAATGTTTGAAGTACGGAGGACCTTCTAAAGAGGTTAGAGAAAATAGAACAAAGATTATCGTGATGGTTTTCTCTTCTCACCAAGGATACAGTAATAAAATTACTTTAACGGCTTCTCATGCCAAAAAATTTTCTTTAGTGGCTTGATCCTCGATTATCTATAGAGTCCTAGTCGATAGATCCTAATGTTATCATATGTTATTTAATTCTATCTAACACGTGGGAAAATAAAATCAAATCTCTAGAAGGATAACAACTACTTGACTCGATATAAACTTTATAACATCAATAATTCAGGAATAGAGGATCGAGGATTTATATTTGGGCACCACTAGGATTGGCGATAACCCATTGTTTCCCTTTCTCTCTCTCTTTCTCTCTTATATATATATATATATACACACACAGACACACACACACATATATATATATATATGTGTGTGTGTGTGTGTGTGTGTGTGTGTGTGTGAGTGTGTATATGTGTGTGTGTGTGTGTCTATATATATATATATATATATATATATACATATATATATTGTAGAATGTTTCTGAACAGTGAGCTCATTATGTACGTTATGTATGAGTGCATTCTACTGATACCACTAAATAATAATTATATCCAAAGCGGAGAGTACCTTGTCAATTAGACTTGGAAAAATAATATTTATGTTCAGTACGAGATACAAGTAATTTTCACAATATATTCTACTTTTTTTCTTCTAAATAAATTATTTAAACTGCTTTCAAATGTTGTCTGGCATAGCACAAGTTCAATGACTAGGAAAGAAACTATAATCATCTCATAACACATGATTATGATAACTTATGCGTGTCTTCTAAAACATATTTGTTAAGTACTTAGTGATTTAATTAATCTAAATCAAATATTTAATATTTAATATCTTGATCTTCTAGGATTTAAAATATCCAATCAAAGGATTGGATGAATTTAGTAAGGTATAACTAAGAATACATTGATGGTGTTGAATTCTTCCTAGACTTTTCTTACTCTTATGGATATCTAATACAAGAAGAAATTCAGTATCGATGTGCAAAATGTTGTAATATTTGTTGGACATGAAGGAATGTAGTGTATGATCATCTAATATGTTATAGATTTAAAAAGGGTTATACTAGATGGATGAATCACAGGGATGGGATATTAAGTTGAATGTTGATGATGATATGGATGTCTCGCACGATAATATTGATTGTTTGTTGAATCATCAGTTTAGAGACGTTGCACATTGTGAAGGAGTTTATGATGGTCTAAATGAAGATGTAAAGAAATTTTATAACTTACTTGACGAGGTAAAAAAAGAATTATATCCTGGCTATACACGATTCTGTAAATTCACATTCACACTTCATTTGTAATTTTTAAAGTGTATACGTGGATGGAGCAATGAATCATTCACTTCTCTTTTGGAATTAATAAAAGAGGCGATGCCCGAGTTGAACATTGCTCCTTCATATAATAAAACCAAGTCTATGGTGAATAATCTTGTTCTTGATTTTGAGAAAATTGATGCATGTCCCAATAATTGCATGTTGTTAAGGAATGATCATTAGTATGATGAATTTGGTCATACTTGTGGAGCTTCACTATATATTAAATGTTCTGAAGTTGATCATGAGCTTTAGCCTTCAAAAAAACAACATCGAGTTTCAGCAAAGATATTGTGACACTTTCCATTAAGTTCTCGACTTAAAAGACTATTTATGTGCTCAAAGACGATAGATTCTTTAAGGTGGCATGACGAGGAGCTTTCTAAAGATCGAAAGCTAAGGCATCCCGCTGATGGTCTTGCATGGAAATATTTTAATAGGTTGCATCAAAATTTTGCACTAGATTCTCGTAATTGTGAGACTTGTCTTGTCAAGTGATGGGCTCGATCCATTTCGGACCATGAGTATATCACATAGTTCATGGCCAGTTATGTTTATGGTGTATAATTTTCTTCCTTGGATGCGCATGAAATCTGAGTATTCTTTACTTCCTTTACTTATTCCAGGGCCGCAATCACCTTCAAATGACATTGATATTTACTTGCAACCATTGATAGATATGTTAAAATTATTGTGGGATTCTTTTATTGAAACATATGATTCTTCAACAAATCAAACTTTTCAAATGCGGGAAGCTCTTTTGTGGACAATCAATGACTTTCCTACATATTTTACGTTATCTGCATAGGGTACAAAAGTTAAGTTTTATTGCCCTTGTTGTAACTATGACACTAAATTTTGCTAACTTAACTATAGTTGAAAAAATGTGCTACATGTATCATTGAATTTTTCTACCCATGGATCATCCATGTAGATCATAAAACAGATCTTTCAATGGAAAAACTGAATTTAGGGCTCCTCCATTTTATAAAAGGGCAGTGATGTTTTTAATTGCTTACAAGAGTTTGAAATTGTGTTTCAAAAGAAGAGAAAGAGATCAAATGATGACGCATGGATGAAAAGGTCAATTCTTTCTGAATTTCCTTGTTGGAAGAAATACTTGTTTCACCACAACGTTTATGTAATGCACATAGAGTAGAATATAGTCGCTATCATTCTCGGAACTCTTTTAGATATTTTTGGCAACACAATGGATCATGCAAATGCCCGATATGATATGAAAGGTATGGGAATCAGGAAGAACCTTCAACCGAAAGATACAAAAGATAGTAAGAGAACAAAATTGGCCAATACATGCTTCTCAATGAAAAATGGATAGAACTCAATTTTTTGTGGAGCTTTAAAGACAACGAAGCTACCTGATTGTAGTGCCTCCAATATATCTTGGTATGTGCAATTGAATTAAAGAGAAGTGTCAAATTATAAAAATTATGATGCTCATTTAATGTTGTATTACTTGCTTCCAATACCAATTAAAAGCATTCTTCCAGAACATATGGATATTCCTTTGATTCGTATTAGTACTTTCGTCCATAGTTTGTGTCAAAAAATAATCACATTGGAGGAACTTGAATTCATAGAAGCAGAGATCATAGAAACAATAAATCAGTTAGAGTGAATTGTTCCTCCGTCATTTTTTCATATAATGGTTCATTTGCCTATTCATTTTTCAAATTATGTGAGATTAAGAGGTCCAGTTCAAAATGTATGGATGTAATTGAAAGAAAGTGAAATGGGTACATTCAAATAATAAATGAGGAATAGACGTTATTAAGAAGCTTGCATAGAAGAAACACGATTGGGAATAGATTGTATGAAGTGATTCTCTAAATATCTACGTGGGGGTGTGCATACAAGATTTGACAAAGAGCCCAGAATAATGATGAATGTGACCCAACTGATGCAGATAATTTGAATTTGTTTCCTAACAATGGAGTTCCTGTAGGAGCAAAGAAAACTGATCCATTCATTTTAGATGACAAGTAACTCAGTCAGGCACATGCATACTGATTAGGAAATGTTGACAAGATTGAAAGATATATTAGGTACCTTAATGTATATAGAGTTCATTTTGTATAGTAATTTTTAATTTACTTAATTTATTGATTTAACAAAAAAAGATATGGTACGTACAGAGAATGAGCAAGAGGTAAATAATCAACCACGAAGACCTAAATGGAAAAGTCCAAGGGTCATTGTCAAAACTTCTCTCAATGGTTTGAAACTCGTTCTTTGTAAGAGGATGTACCTGATATGATAAAGTTGTCTAGAGGATCAATTCTATTGCAAAAAGTTATTCTAGGTCATCAATGGATATAGATTCCATGTTAGGAAGTGTTGATGCAAGGCGTAAAACCCAAAATAGTGGTGTTACACTAGTTGCCTCAACTATAAGTTTTGCAAGTTCAAAAAATAAAAATCCGATTGCTGCATATTTTACTTATTATGGTAGAATAGTTGATATTGTTGAGTTAGACTATTAAGACCATTTTAAGGTTGTTCTCTTCAAGTGTGATTTGTATGAGGTTTAAAACGATACTTATGGCCCTTACTTATGTCTATTTTAACAAGAGATACACTCAAGAAGAGCCTTTTGTGCTTGGATATCAAGTACACCAATGTTTGTATGTGCAACATCCATATGATTAAGATACACATTATGTTATTTAGACTGTCCAAATATATTTTTTTAACATCAGTGACGAAGTTGAATCTAATCTCTCAAGAAAATTATATAAATGAGGCATCTGTACATTCACTGGGACAATATATACCAAAAGAAAATGGTGAATTTCTCTTAACAAGGACTAATTTACAAAAAACAGTTATTGATGTTCCTTTGGAAGAATTTATTACTTAATAACTTGAAGATGAGTATGAAGAGGAATTCGAATATGAGTTTGTAGATGAGTTTGAAGACGAAACAAAAAAAGTGTATGATGAGTCTTAAGATGAGCTTTAAGATGAGTCTGACAAAGAATTTGAAGATGACACACCATGAGTTTCATTATTGTTGTGATAATTATGTGGTGCTCAATTACTGTTTTGTTATTTAATTGTGTTTATCCTACAAATACATTAAGATATTTAAAATGTGAAATTGAAGATTAGATCGCTACAATCTTTAAGTATTCTGTTGGGATGTTCCCTTAGCTTCTACTATTATATAGATATGTGGAATATTTTATGTTTAGTACGCTACACAAGGTTCATTGGTTATTTTGCGCATAGGCTTATGTGAACATTCCAGTTCAAATATGAGTTTTTGTTGAAGACTCTACCGCTGAAACAACACGACAAGTAAATAATGTAATGTCCTTTTCTCCAATTTTCTGTACCTTTTCAAAGTATATCTTTATCTTTTGTTTAAAACAAAGCACAAATTATTTAGTCAACCAAAATCTTTATTTATTCCTTGTGGAGTTCATTTGTTTACACCTAAATCTTGAGGTAGTAAAAACAAATAATATAGAAGGTTAGAACCTAGCAGGTATGAGTAATCTACTTTTCAGTTACACTTTCTAGTGTTTTTTCTGTTTGTGGGCTGGTTGATGTTATGCTAGGTTAGAGATAAGAGGAAATCAATGTTATCAGCTAGTGGACTTAATTTTTTCATGTTATTATAAGCTAGTGGGCATTATATGTAGAATAGTGAGCTTTTTAGTATTTCTGGTACAATTATCAAACTACTTGGTATTGTCAAGTTAGTTCTATGATATAATTGATATTGAGATGGAAAAGATGTATTGGTTATTCTTGTTTCTTGTTGGCCTCTGTTGTAAGTGCTGATGATTGAATGTCCTTTGCTTATGATAAAAGTGTTCTTCCTTTTCAGAACTTTGTTGTCTTATGTGCATATGAGGGTTAACATTGCTACATACTCAAAAGACGAAAAAGGTATCATTTACTATCAATTGAACCAATTTCCATGTTGGAAGTATCCAATTCCCTAAAACATTGAATTTTCTTTCTTTTTATGTTGCAACAACCTTGCTTATAACTTTTTTAATCTTTACTATAGCTTCTGAAAGTTTAGTAACTGTTGGACGACTAAATGAAAAAAAAATTAACAATTATGAAACATAAATAGAGAAATATTTTTGATGTCCTAGGTTAATATTACCTTGAAAAAAGAAAATCAAGTTTTTTACAAAGAAAAATTGATGCATCATCAGAAGTCTGATCAAAAGAAGCTATGATGAGAACACCTACATCCAAAGACAGTGCGCCAATTATAACAATTGGTTGTGTAGCCTTATGTATAACTTTTGGCTTTTGAATGAGTATATGAACGAGTGAGGTAAAGAATTATCAAGATGTGCAAGGTGAAAGATTAAAAGAATTACATGTAGAAGAAAAGTATGAAAAACATTATGTTTAAAGGAAGTATGACTGTCATGTTTTCATCTACCAATATGCATGTATTTGAAATAGAACACTCTTCAACAAATTTAATCCAACACTATGAAGATTCTGTCAAGTTCATTTTTCTGATTATTATTTTGTACGTCTACTTAATACAAGAAAAAAGCAAGAAGAATGAATCAATCGGCAATACTAAATAAAAAGGGTTTGAATCCTAACAAAGCTGAAAGTTCATTAAATAATCTTGATTCTGATGTGCAATACTGCTTAAGAGTTGAATTTTTCAATAAATTTAGTATTAAGAGAGAAAATGTTGCAAACGAACGCAATTATAAAGCTAAGAAAGAACACCTACCAATAGAGTTTAAAAGAAAGAATTACGAGGATTTCATTATACAACAAGGAAAAAGTAAATTGGTTAGCTACAAATCAGTGATTCAGTCATTTCCCAGGGAAGATCTTAGCAATGCCAATATGATTCTAGGGAAAGGACAGAATAAACCAAGGTCATTTCAATCTTGAGAGTCCATTCAAGAGAAAGGATTTTGAACTGGCTATGCCAAATTTCAGGTTCCAAATGTCGTCCAATGAAAATGTTACTTCTTCTGTACATGTGACTGGAACAAAACTAGGTAATGGAGAGGAATAAAATCAAATTCAGGATATATTAATCTTAAAACAGGTGAATAGGAAGTTGGTCCGACCAGCCACTAGTGTTGAATAGTTTGTGAAAGACTAAGAGATACAAGTAGAACATGATATTGATCATGATCTACCAACGAATTAACATGTAACGAAGAAGTGAGTCATACAAACTAGTAGTGTTAATTAGTTTAAGGAACAAAAAGGGATAGTCATAGGTGATGAGAGAAAACATATCAACCACACAGTTGCTGATGTTGAGTATACACCTGCTCCTTCTATTCATCTCCAAATTAAAGGACTGGTTACTATTGAGGATGAAGTAGAAATTGGAGAGGATGAATGTGCAGTAGACGAGGAAGTTGATATTTTTTTTAGTGAAAAAGGTATTTTTTAAATCTTGTAAATTGTATTACTCAAAATAGTGAAATTTCTTACTTCCAATTTTGTAGGGATGTCGAAGAAGAAAAATGTTCTAGGAAAAACAATATTAAGGAATATTCATGCAAGAACTTTTGAAGAAAGGGAGGACGTGTCATTTGATAAAGGACAAGCAGTGGGACCAACAAATAAGATAGTGTTTGAATTAACCAATTTTATCGAAACAATTGCAAGAAATCCTAGATTCAACAACTTGATGTACATTAACAATTGCAAGAAATCCTAGATTCAACAACTTGCACAACAAGATCATTATAGTTGTTATCAGTAGAAATAGAAGATTTGGTTGTTGATTTGGATGTGTAGTTGTGGTTCCATCTGGAAGTCCATGATTCCTAGTGATATTTTAGATATTTTTAGCAAATTGCCCAGTAAAATTTTTTTTATCGATGGTGTCTTTTTCTAGTCTATATCTGCACAAACACTTTAATTGTTGTTGACCAAAATTATGAACTATTTTTGAAGCATATATAGAGTAGTAATTGTTGTTATTCCTTATGGTCCCTTCCTACTGAAATGTTGACTTTAGCTTTGTTGCGTGATGATGCAAACATAAATTCTAAGCATACATATTCATTTTAGAAATACAAACTGCTTAGTCGCTGTCTTTAGAGGTTTAATCATCCTACTGTACGGATTAATCTGGATATAATACCAAAGGGTATTCCCTTATAGTTGAGTCCTGGCTAGTGTCTCAAACATTAATCAACACTTTTAAACCTTTAGGGACAGTGAAGCCATAGACCTTATCATCTTCCTCTATTTTTCGAGGTACCAAAAGAGGAGTTTGCGGGTGCAGCTGAAAATTTTCTTTCTTAATGAACTTTAATTAAGGAAGTCAGACAATGTCAGCTTCTCAATCAGGTTCCCGTTTCCGATGGATTGTATGATCTGGGCTTAGGCCCTCTCTATAACTAACTATCTATAGATCTCTAATAGAAGTATCAATCACACTAACTATGTAAAGATCTCTAATATTAGCCAAAGAGAAGGTGAAGTTACTAAAGACAAATCTAAAATCAAAAGAAGCAACGGAATCTTAAAAACAAAAGATAAAGTTAAATAATGTTTTAAGGTATAACTAAAGTAGAAATATTTGGGCCCTACTATGTGTCCCTACCTCATCATCAAACTTTTTAAATACAATTTTGAAATGCCTGTGCTATCTATAAAACAACTTCTTCAAACCTGAATCCCACTTACCTATTTAACAACCTCACTGCCCCATAACAACTTCTTATTTCGCTTCTTTCTGTATTTTGTCTGTGACTTTGATTGGACAAAAAATATTAGCATTATTGTTAGGTTCTATGTATGTATTAATACAATTTAAAGATTTACATTGATTATTGAACTCTTAAAAGATTCACATTTCCACTTAATAAATGGAAATGTGGTGTTGAGATGGATACATATGTCTTTAACAATCAAATACTTCACCTTGAATGAAGTATGATCCCTGTGTCACTCCTTTGCTAATAGTAAAAAACACACTTTTCTAATTTCGCTCCAAATGTCACCATTATTCCATTGGTTTACAATTTATACCTCAATGATCTCCATACCACAAAGGACCTTTTGAAGGGTAATGTTTAAATCTGGAAATCTCGAAATGATGGAATTGAAAAATAAGGAAACTGTAAATTTGAAATCTGGAGTATGGAAATCTAGAATCCGGAATCTAGAATATTGAAATTTTAAAATTTGAAATTCGAAAATCAGAAATATGGAATTTTGAAATCAATTAGGTTCTGAAATGACGGTGAATATTGAGGTGTATAGTTGTTGTTTTATGAAGGTTCCATGCTTATCTTAAAAATCTAGGATTCATGTAACAACCCGAAAATGACTATAAGAAGTAATGCCTAAATGTACCTAGAGTAAAGACCAGGTTCACATGGCTTAATTCTCGTGGAACAAGACCTCAAAACCTATGCACAAGCCTAGACAACCAACTTGTTGAAAGTTGAGCTAGACAAGGTTGGGTCCAGAATTGTAAGGCACCCGGATATTAGCACCTGGATTAGTCTAAACCGGACTTAGAGGGTTAGTCATAGGTTTTAAAGCATTCTAGGGGCATTAAGGTAACTACGGGACTTGGGGTAGTAGAGAAATTACCCTTGAATGATGTTTAATTAATTTAATAAGTTATTGACTAGTAAAAATAGGTTAAATCTCATTGGTCAAACCTGAGTTTGACCATACTCCACAACTCTGGTTCGAGCCAAGTTAGGAGCATAATGTGGCACAAATTAAAGGATTCAAAATTTAGAGAAAATACGGAGGGGAATTATAATAATTATTATATATAATTATAATCTGATTTTCATAATTAAAATTGTGTTGAATAAGTCAACAACAATTCCCGCAAAAGAGGCACATGACTCCCACTAGGAGTGTGGTTCTTGCACACTCTTAATTCTTTTATTTACTCCTAAAAAAGTTTTCAGCCTTGTCATACACTTCAGAAACAGAATAAAAACGTAAAACTCACTATTCTACATGTGTTCTTGGCTGCATCCATAAATCACAAAAGGAAGATTTTATACGCCTATGTTTTTTAAGCAAAGAACTTCACTTGCAAACAAGAATCAAATCTCGGAAGAAAGGTTTGTGTGTGGGCTGGGGTGTGTTGTTGTGGATGGTTGTCAAGGCTTAGAAGGTATGGTTTTCTTATCTCTTTGTCCTTTTCCCAGGAGTCCCTTAAGGTTAAGTTTAAATCCATTTGAAAAACTAAGGTTGTCCCCGTTGCATGCCCCTGTCATTATATCCTTTGAACGAATTAATGCATGTGGTTGTATGACTTTTTGTATATGATTTTAGGAATGATAAAGATTGTGTGCAATGTGTGTGTTTCAAACTGTGTATAAATTGTTAAGTACATCTAAATGTTAAATGTCATATGTGCAAAAACATTCTAATTTTTCCGTAATTTGTATTGTGACAGTTCACTTGAAGATAATTGTAAATCATGTGATATGAAATGTTGTGTGTTTAATATGAAAAATCAAATTGTGATTTTCATGAATAAAAAAGTGAAAGTAAGGTCCTTAATGAATTATTTAAAAGTATATGTAATATTATGGGTTAAATGCCTATACTAAGTGTAAGAAAGTGAATTAAAAATATATATTGATGGAACATTGGTTCGGCTAGTCACTAGTATTGATGAAAGGAAATAATTGCTACCATTTGGGGGTGAATCTCGATTACATTAAGGTCCTAGCACAAAAAGAAGCAGCCTTAAATTAAAAGAAAATAAAATACGGAGAGAGAGTGGATTCAAACCCGACTCATTGAACGAATCCTTAAAATAAAAGAAAAAGAAAATAGTGAGGAGGGGGCTCGAACATTGCTCCTTGGCCAAGGATGCGAGATTTATGTATCTTCTAAAAGGGTAAGAACATGGGTCTGCTTTGCTGAAATTGTTAGACGCATAAAATAATAAAAAAGTGAGGCTACTGGGATTCGATCCCAGATTCTCTTGACTGGATATTTGGAGACACTAGGCACTTTAAATAATTAAAAATAAAGTGCTTCCCATGGGATTCGAGCATGGGTCCTCTTGGCTGCAATTGTGAGATTATAATGAAATATAATGCAACCACTAGGGATTGAACTTTTGTCCTTGGCTGAATGTGTAAACAGCATATGTCCTACATAACATATACTTAGATTATCGAGAAACACTTAGCAAAACATATGTAACACGAAATGGGAATTATCATGAGTAAATGGTAAGATTAAGAAATTAACATTCATGTAGTAAGGTGATTAATTATATAATACTATGATGCTAATGAAAATGGTTACAACATGATAAGAGATTAAAATAAATTGTGAGACAATTCTCAACCAAGCCTAAGTAAATGTTACAAATTGTACTCACCTATGTGAGTGTAGAATGATTAAGAGCCAAGTCTCAAGCTTATTCAAAAGAATGTGTTATGAATGGATTGAATAATGTGACGTACATATGAATGATACAAATAGATTCTGTGTTTTCTAAAGAAGGATCTAAAGTTAGGGTCCCATATGTTGAGCCCTTATTTTGGAAGTCCTAATGTTAAATCCGTGATTTAAAGGTCTCATAGTATATAGACGAATCATATGTGATATATGCATGTGCTATATGAAATATGTAATATTCTTCGTAAAATATGAAAAGAATGATGATGCATGACTTTACTAATCTAATATGACTAGTCCAACTAATTTAGCTTTCCATAATTCATATCGTAAGGAGAGATCTCTTCTTAATCATGCATGTACTTGGTGTGTACTTGCATACACTCATACATAGTACAAGTGTATACTAATCCCATAAATTTTACTATTTTAAGTGCAGGTTCATGAGGGTGTTAAAGACATTAATTACAGTTGTTTGGACATCAAAGCTTTTCATCAAGACCTGGTAGGTCCTAATACATTCGAGGATTCCTATCGTTATGTTTCGATCTTTGTAATTTGTTTAGGCTTGTGGAGCATGTTCCACTAGTATTTCTTTACTATTTTGTTCAAACTTATGTAATTGTGCCATTTTGGCAATTCTTACTCACGCGATAAGACTATTTATTTCAAGATTGAATGATCCTATATTAGATGGTTGATACACACGGGTAATGAACTTATTTATACATGTATGCATGAAATAACTATGAAGTCTATTTACACTTCAAACAAAACAAAAAGTTTCAAATTTGCTGCCAAAATTAACCGAGCAAATGTAATGACGATGTAAGTAGTCTTGTCTGGGACCTCTGAGAGGTCAACCACGCCGGTTTTGGATAGGGTCTACATTCTGGTACTGACAAATGTGGTATCATAGAATTAGTTTTAATTCCAAGAATAATAAGTTCACATCAACCATATCGAGTAGTTTCATAATTTTTATAGTGCAGTGCACCACTATCATGAATTAGAGACTTCATGATTCGTACGAAAATTTCCCTTCTTATGATCTTATCGTGGTTTTCTTAATGCCTGATTTCATGGCGTTATGAGTGTATCTAACATCAATTCTTATTTTTACAGAAAATAAACACAAAATAAAATGCTTGTCGGGGAAGAGTAGGAGCAGTTACTAGGGGAAACCAAGTTCTACCCAATGTTCCAGCCGCTAGAATGGATATGTGTGTTTACCCATCTAGGTTGAATGATGGAGAAGTGAGGCCAATGCTAGCACAGATGGCCCAATCCATCACTTTACAAGCTTAGGAAGTGAAAGCTCAAGCGGAGCAACTAGGTGTCCCCGAGAGAAGCCACTTGCCAGCATCAGGAGTAGCAGGTTAAGGGACTTCATGAGGATGAACTCCCCTGTTTACACTAGATCTAACAATACGGAGAATCTGCAACAGTTTGTGGATGAAATCCACAAAATACTATGTGCGATGGGTTTCACTGATGTGGAAAGGTTAAGCTGGAACCATACAAGCTAAAGGATGTAGCTCAATCCTTGTATAAGTAATGGAAGGATAGAAGAGCCTTAGGAGGAGGTTCTATGTGCGATGGGTTTCACTGATGTGTATGGTTTAATGCACTAGTATGGAGTTAATATGTTTGAGTAATCATGTTGGTTGCTAATTTGTGTGACTTGTTTGTTTACTAGTGTTATATGCTTTGATGAGACTAGTTTAGGAAAGAGTTCCTTATTCTATTTATGTGAAGCTGCTAGTAGGTTTCAAGGATGTAAACCATCATTCTAATATGTGAATCAGATATTCACCAATGAAGAGTATTGAATTTCCTATGTATGCATATGTTCTATAGATGCCTGGCTTGTTGTTTGTTAAGATAAGTGTCATTCAAGGAAGAATGTTCCTATGTGGGGATATTGTAACAACGCGAAAATGACTATGCGATGTAATGCCTAAACGTACATAGAATGCCTAGATTAGACCGGGTTCAGAAGGCTTTATAGGCGTGGAACCATATATCAGAACAAATGAACAAGCCAAGCCAACCAACATGGTGAGTTAGTCGAGCTAGGCAAGTTTGGGTCCAGCCATGTAGGGCACCCGAATATTAGGATTCACTCGGATCAGTCTTAACTGTACTTGAAGGGTTAGTTCTAGGTTTTTAAGGGTTCTAGTGGTATAAAGGTAATTATAGGGCTAAGATTAGTATAGTGATTACCCTATGTTGATATTTAATTAATTTAATAAGCTATTAATTAGTCAAAATTTTTCAAATCTTGGTGGTCTAACTCGAGTTTGACCGAACCTCCATAAATCGTGTTTGATCCAAGTTGGGAGAATAATGAGGCACAAATTAAAGGATTAAAAAATTAAATAAAATAAGGAGGGGCATTATAATAACTTAGTATATATAATTATAATCTGATTTTTATTATTAAAATTGTGTTCAATTAGTCAACAACAATTCCCACAAAAGGGGCGGATGACTCCCTCTAGGAGTGTGCTTCTTGCTCACTCTTAGTTCTTTAATTTACTCCTTAAAAAATTTCAGCATTATCCGAAACATGGAAAATGGAATATAGACGTAAATCTCACTATTCCACATGTGTTCTTGTCTGCATCCATCAAAAAACAAAAGGAAGAGATCATACGCCTAAGTGTTTTAAGTAAAGAACATCACTTGCAAACAAGAATAAAAGATCGGAAGAAAGGTTTGTGTGTGAGCTGGGGAGTGTGGTTGTGGCTGGTCGTCAAGGCTTAAAAGGTATGAGTTTTCTTCTCGCTTTGTTCTTTTCTTTAGAGTCCCTTAGGTTAAGTTTAAATCCAATCAGAAAACTTATGTGGTCCCTGTTGCATGCCCTTGTCATTACATTCTATGAACAAATTGATGCATGACGCTATATGACTAATGGAAGATGAATTTGAATGAATGTTATTGTGTGCAATGTGTGTGTTTCGGACTGTTTATTAATTGATAAGTATGTCCGAATATTAAATGTCATATGTGCACTAACATCTTGATTTTCCGTAATTTGTATTGTGACGGTTAACTAGAAGAAATTGGTAAATCATGTGATATGAACTATTGTGTGTTTAATATGCGAAAAGAAATAGTGATGTTCATGTATAAGAAAGTCAATTTAATGTCCTTAATGAATTGTTTGAAAGTATATGAAAAACTAGAGTTAAACACCTACATTAATTGTAAGAAAGTGAAATAAAAATATGTATTAATGTATTATGGGTTCGGCTAGCCACTGGTATGGATGAAGGGAAATAGTTTCTGCCATTTGGTGGTGAATCTCGATGACCTTAAGGTCCTAGCACTAAAAGAAGCATCCATACATTAATAGAAAAGAAAATAGGGAAGAGAGAGGGGATTCGCACACGGCTCATTGAAGAAAATCTTAAAATAAAATAAAAAGAAAATAGTGAGAAGGAAGGGGATCAAACTTGTATCCTTGGCCAAAGGTGTGGGATACATAAATCTCACACAAAAATTAAATTTAAAAAAATAAGGTGCTGCCCAAGAGGTTCGAACATGGGTCCTATTGGCTGAAATTGTGAGACACATAAAATAATAAAAAGCTGAGGCCACTGGATTTGATCCAAGATTCTCTTGGCCGAATTTATGGTGACAGTTAGTACGTAAGTAATTAAAAATAAAGTGATGCTCAAGGGATTCGAACATAGGTCCCCTTGTCTGCAAATGTGAGACGATAATTAAATAAAATGTACCCACTAGGGAGTGAAAATGGGTCCCTTGGCTTAATGAGTAAAACACACAAGTCTTACACAACATATACTGAGATTATCATGAAACACTTAGACAAATATGAGTAACCCGAAATGGGTATTATAATGAGTAAATGATAAGTTTAAGAAATGATCTATCACGTAATAGGGTGAATAATTATATTGTACTATGATGCAAATTAAAATTGCGATAACATGATTAATGGATAATATTATACCTTCGTTTACGACAATATTTTTGGTGAAGAAATTGTGAGATAAGTCTCAACAAAGCCTAACTAAATGTTACAAAACGTATTCACCTATCAAAGTGTATAATGATGTAGAGTCCAATCTTAAGCATATTTTAAAAGGATGTGCTATGAATTAATTGAATAATTTCACGTACGCATGAATGAAAGAAGTAGCCTCTGTATTTGCTAACGAAGACTCCCAAGTAAAGGTCCCATATGTTGTGCCATCATTTGGGAAGTCCTAATGTTAAATCCATGATTTCATAATCTCATGGTATATAGCGGAATGATTTGCGATATATGTATTTGCTATATGTAATATGTTATGTGCTTGGTGCAATATGAAAAGAATTATGATGTATGACTTTCCTAATATGATTTGGCTAGTCCAACTGATTTGGCTTTCCATAATTCATATCGTTAGGAGAGTGCTTTTCTTAATCATGCATGTTCTTGTTTTGTAATTTCATACATCATACATTTTATATAATCTTAAAATACCTAGACACACTAAAAAAATTGTCTTCACATCAAACAAAATATGGGGTGAATTTCCCAAAAACAACAAGACATCACATAAAACTTGCAGCTCGTTCACAGCACCATGTATGCCCACCATCGCAGTCTGTTGGTGAGACCACGCCTCATCGATGGGGTCTCTTCGTTTGCTCCTACTGCTCCTCAAACTTCATATTTTAGGCTCTATCGATGCCACCCATCGACTGGCCTTCACCTGGTCGATTTGTCGTCGTTTGGGTCATCGTATGGCCCTGCCAAGTAGTGTAGAGCTCCAAGTTAGACTCCTCCTTCTAGGGCTCCTTGTGGTTTCTACATAGATTCGTACACGGAAGTTTGCAACCCACATATGTTCGCATAAGAATTTAGTGCCTATCACATAAGTTTCATCCAAAATAAATATGCAAACCTCCACGAAACATACATAGACAAGCAAGGTCGTTTCAAGGCAAACCTTTCGAACATCATGGACATTCCTGGACGTTTGACCTCCAAACATCACAAAACATGACACACATCAAATAAACAGTATAATAACTCATTTAAGTTCCCTATAACATAATGAATCACACAATATAACATGGAACCACATATGAGGTGCATAGGTGACTAAGTTGTCGAATATCTTAGTCGTCCCATTATGTTTGACTTCCAAAGAACCTAACTTCTTATACAATGAATTAATACCACCTTCTAAGATTTTAGAACTATATACAATAAAGATAACAATGTTAGTCTCTAACTTCACCTAAGTCATTTTCGGGGTCTTACAATATGGAACGTTGAATCAAGCTGTTCAATGATAAATATTGTAGTCCATAGCCGTTATGGTATCCTTTAAGAAAAGGAATTATAGACATAAGGTTTGTTGGATGGAATGACATCATGTCAAATCTTAAGGATGTCATTATGAGCATCTTGTCACCATTGTTAAGTAGCACTAGTGGACCTTTCTTTGGAAGGGTAAATTTGATTGGGTACTTGATATGGAACCCCTATATATGAACCAATAATGTAAATTACACTATGAGAACAAAGGCTAGCACTGAGTGAGTATAGTAAGAAAAGAAGTTCTACTGAAAGAGTGAGACTAGAGTACAAATCACGCCCTTCATATTCCTCAACGATGTGTCTACATTGGATGTGTTTAAGTTCTACTATTGGCAAGTAGAATACCCTCATTAGAGTAGAATAGAATTCCAGATTCGATGCTTTGATAGCATGGTATGTGTCAGTTAATGTCTATTCTCATCATATTGGATACCTACTATTATTAGAGAAAATTTATAATATTAGGTTGTGGCATGGGGCGGTATCTAGGCATTGCACAATAGGCTTTTAAGTTGTTAGTTAGAGTCCCTAAGTTTTGTCCAATACGATTACATGAATATCATTATGTAATGAATGAGTAATATATGAACTAATGAATGTAATGACTTAGGCGAAGAAAGTATTTTAAATGAATAACTACTTAAATAGAGTAGTTAAGGGTTTATGGTTAAGGTGTGAAGTGGACATAGGAATGGTTAATTCGTATATTACCTAGATACGTCTTATGAATGACTATTGTTAGGGAAAATGGTTGAATATGTATACATGATCTAAACATAAGTAGTCTTAAGGATTATATTTGTAATCTTGAAGAGGTCAATCATGGATGTTATCTTCTTTATTTAATTATGTCTTTTGATAGCCTTTGATAAGAGAATGTCATATTATATATATGTTGCTTAATTAAGTGAGAATGATTCTCAAATAGGTAGTCTAAAGGATCTCTTAAGTGTGTGTGTAAGGAATTGTATGGGCAGTCGCGTCATAATTTACTATAGTGAGACCTAGAATTATCTTTTGTAGAAGGATCTCATGTTATAGGTTTTGGTGTCTTGTGAGTGTTTATGTGTCTCATTATGACTATTCTTGAGAATCATTTAGGAATGCTTGGAAAGGGTATGGTCGGGCTCTCATTGTGTTGCTTAAGTGAATCCTAGGATAGCTTTTAGTGGGATAATTACATGCTAGAAAGTGTCAAAAAGGGAAGGAAAGGCACTTCACTGTCACTGTACAGTGAATTGAGATTACTATAAACTAACCTTAAAAATGTTTAAAATCACGTAAATATTGATTTATGTGTTTCTAAGTTGATAAATGTTATTCTTATGAATGTTATATGATAAGAGAGGTATATTTCTAATAAATGTATGTTTTCATTATTTTATGCATAATGACATACTTAGACCATTGTTTGTACTAACTCTACACATTTGTTTATATGTAAAGATGTAGGTGAAAGGCGAGAAGGATCATGAAGGAGACCTTGGATTCTGGATTCGTTCAAGAAAAGTAAAGTATGTCCTCAATTAACTCGAGGCATACATATATACCTTTTATTTCAAAGTATTGTAATAGTCTAAGTATTTCAATATTTTGAAGTATGGGTCGTGTCCCAAAGGATTCTCATGTCTAAGTTTGATGAGATTGAGACTTAATATATTCTATTTTTTCTAATAAAAGATATTATTAAAGATATTCCAATGTTTTGTGAAAACTCATAATTCTGCACTACTTTTGATTATGTATATGCAATGAACAATACAGAAAGGGCAAGTACAAGATCTGTGAGAGGTGAAGTACACTGTTAGAAATCAGAGATTGACCTTAACTTCGTGGGTGTGGTTTCGGGATGTAACAATCTTTGTTTCAAAGAATACATTATTGAAGTAGTATTACGAATCAAATATTCATAACATGTAATGTCTAATAAAGTCTTGATCATCGGTGTGAATTGCGACACTTATATAAGCGAGAGGCTATAGGATGATAGAGTTTCCCTTTTTTTATACTCCAATGTAATCCCATAGAGTAAAAGAAATGACTACTCTTTTCTTATGGGTTTTTTTTTTTCTAGGAAGGTTAATATAAAGAGGACAACCAGTAGGAGAGTTGAGAAGAATGATGTGCATAAGGAGATTAATCCTATAGTTGAGAAAGTTTAGCAAATTTTTCATGTTTCTTCAAGTCCCAATTTTGGGAGGAGGTAATGATGTACTAGTGGTTCCCCCGGTGTTGAGTATTAGAGATATTGGAGAGGCTTTGCTTGCTTTAGCTTGAGCCATTACTACTCAAACGAATTTAAATATGATGTCTAGGGTAAATGTTGGGGAGAGAAGTATGACGTCTAAGTTAAGAGAACTTTTGAGGATGAATTGTCCTATTTTTCTTTACTCTAAGGTGGGACAGGATCCCCAAGAGTTTCTAGATGTAGTGTACAAGGTGTTGTAACCCATGGGGGTGACTTCTAGGGAGAAGGTGGAGCTAACTTCATATCAATAGAGGGAGGTTGCTCAAGTGTGGTAACTCAATCGAAGGAAAACAGGCCGGTGGAGTCGGGTCCTATTGAGTGGGAAGAATTTAAGGAATCTTTTCTTGGGAAGTACTTTCCCCGTGAGTAAAGGAAGTTAAGGTAGAAGATTTTTTTCAATCTCAAGCAAGGAAATATGAGGGTTAAAGAATACTCTTTGAAATTAACAATTTTATCTAGTTATGCGCCAAACCTTTTTTCTAATCTAAGTGATGAGATAATTCATTTGATGACGGGTGTCACCGATTTAGTAAGGGAGGAATGTTGTACGACCTTGCTACATGTTGATATAACCCTATCTATATTCATGTTGTATGCCCAATCATTTGAAGAATCTATACTTAAGAGGATGTCTATAAACATTAAAAGGAGTGTTTATAGTGACGACGATAAATCAAGGTTTAAGAAAAGGGCTCAAACTCAAAAAAAACCTAGGAGTGCGAAGGTGAATTTTTAGAAAGGAGGTGTTTCTCAAAATATAAAGCCTACATGTGTATCTTGTGGAAAGAGACATTATGGGGAATGTCTAAAGGGTAATGGGAGTTGCTTTGGTTGTGGTAAATAAGGATACAAGGCAAGAGATTATCTTGCTATAACTTCTAGAGGAAGAGAGCGTAAGCAATTTGCTCGAAATGTTCAAATGGATAATGTCCCGAATTAGAGGCGTTTCTATGCACTTCGGACTAAAGAATCAAAGATGGATAAGGATTAGGAATGATGGTAAGTTCTTGATTCTATTTCGTATTATGAGTTGCATCTAAGTGGTTGAGTATGATGAGTTTGATTTATTGTTTCATCTCTTCTATTTAACTCAAGCTTCAGAGTAGAATGTCTTAGAAGTATGTTACACGTTGCATTGTGTTCAGGGGTCTTGTTGAAAATGAATTTCATTTATTCCATGCATTTTGCATTTTATGGAGTTGTGATTGTGTTGTAAATGTGTTGATGTGGTTCTACATTGCATATTAGCAAATTTCTATCATGATTTTATGAGCATGATATTAAACACAAAATTATTTTTTTTCTATTTAGAGGGATGCGTATATGTCTCGTAACATGATGAGTTATAGAATGACTTCTAGCTTCTTGTTGTGTTGTGATTCTCTAGGTTATGTGAAATTGATGTTATTATATATGTTTGTATTATATGAAATGTTATATGAGATGGTCATGAGTTTCTAATCGAATCTCTATTCTTGGAAGTGTTCATAGAGTGACAAGTGTCATTCGAGGACGAATATTGTCAATGTTGGGGAGAATGTAAGATCCTTTAAATGACTTTGCTAAATCTAGAGCCTAACACGTTTTTAATGATTGTATAAGGTTCAAAAGTGGTCCTAAATATGGTATTGAGGTAGTTTTTTAGAGTTTAGGTGCATTGAAAGTCAAAGGTCGAGGGACGACTAAGACGTCCAATGACTAAGTCACCTATGTGCTTCATAAGTTATTTTATGTGTTTATGTGTGATTATTGAGGTTATAAGGTTATTATATGAGCTATTATGATTTGTATAGGAAGTGTATAGAGTTTCTTTATGTTTGGTGGTCAAACGTATAAGAACGTCCATGATGTTCGAAAGGGTTGCCTTTAAATTACCTTCTGTGTCTAGGCATGTTTCTTTGAGTTTTACGTGTGTTTATTGATGAAATTCATGTCAGAAGTCCTTAACTCGTATACGATCATGTTTGGGTTGGAATCCCATGAAAACATCCCAAAGGACCAACCAAGTGTCATTGAGGAAGGACCCTTCTCAAGAGCTAAGGTTGTCCAAACCAGGCCCCAAATGACTATGGCAATCGACGGCTCATAGTATAAATGATGCCCGATCGATGCGTTGTCGTAGTTAAGTACCTATATTTTGGAGAGGAGAGTCCAAATACCAGCCTCAGCCCCCAACCACGGACCAACAGGACAGTCCGTTGGTCAAGGGACGGGCCGTCGATGGTCCCCTGTTTGTGAGCCTGTTCTCCTGCGCATGTTCACTATAAGTTTAGGGGTAAATTGTAAAATCACCCCACGTCCAAATAAGAGAAAGGGGGGACACTAAGGGTCTTTTTGGTATTTTAAATATGTTTATGAGTCAAAAACACTTAGAACATTTCATTCTTCAAAATCAAAACCCATATTCCATTAGAAATTCTCTAGAACTTCATCAGAGCGAAAACTAAAGGAAAGGAATAGATTCAATATTTTAGTGGAGATTCTTCATCAAATTTAAAAATTACATTCATTGAGGTACGGTTTTTGATCCTTAAAACTCTTTTTTCAAGGAACCGAACTTTCAAAGATGTTTTCTTATGTTTTTAAAGTTGAATTGTCCAATTTCATGATATATGCATGGGTTCTGGCATTAAAGGTTTTCAAGAATTGTATATTGATTCAATTGTTACTAATTTTATGATTTTAACTCAACTAACCCATGAACAAATGTAATTGGTGAATCCTAGTTTATGACTACTTAAAGGGTTAGTTGATTTGGACTTAATGCTTATGAATTCTTGTGTAGTTTTCTATGGGCAATTGATTAATGTAATAATTGTATTGAATTGATATATAGGCTGTCTTATATTAATGAATCTATATTGAATTTACCTAATTAAATTTTGTATCCATGTTTTTATATTGAATTGTTGTTCATAGTCATGGGTAAGTCCTATCGTATTGAATTGAATGATTTAGCATTGGATTGAACTGTTGAGGATGAAGTTGTTGTACGCTTCCCTAATTACCTTTATTGTATGTTATTTAGACTTCAGTAGTGTTATGATTGGTATGGTCCACTTATGCTGGCGGTATTAGGTTCTTTACATGCTATCGATGTGACCTTGTAGGCATTACTTTATGTACTATGATGATCATGGCTTTGTCGTCCACTACTAGAAGTACTTTGATGATTTATGCATTTGATTATGTGAGGTTGGATAATATCTATCTATAATGTAAATAATGTGATAGTATATGTGGTCGTCTATTGATGTTATTCAGGTGATTATGTTAGATTATGAGTATGTCTTTATGTGTATAGTCTTAGGGTTGACTCATGGTTATTCCTACAAGAATATATGAGTCTATGATGGTCATACATATGATGATATGTTAGTGTATAGGATGACTTAAGTATGATAGTAATAATTTCTATGTGATTGAAGAATGACATGTAATTTTGTTAAAATGAAATATGTTGTGTCTTGTGTTGGTTTACTTGTGTCTGTTACTTGTTGCACGTATTAATGTGAATATGAGATTTCTTGACTTAGGATGCTAGAACCTCTTAGTCTTGTATGCATGAATGATATCTGACCTTGAATCATTTTAACAAGATCTTTATGTGGAACCTTTAACCTAGTGGTAAAGTTATGAATGTTCAAGTCGAAATCTGTAATGGTATCCTTCAAAGAAAAGAATGAAAGATTTAAGGTCGTCTAGCTGCAATAGCATCACATCAAATCTTAGCAAAGTCATTATGATACTCTTGTCGCCATTGTAAGGTAGCCCTAGTACACCTTTCCTTGGTAGGGTAAATGTCATTGGGTTATGAACTTGATAGGGAACACCTTTATATAAACCTTTAATGTAAATTAATCTACGAGAGCAGAGTCTAGAATCGACTGAGTATTGTAAGGGAAGTAGTTCTAGTTAAAGAATGAGATAAGTGTACAAAGCATGTCCTTCATATTGCTTAACCATGTGTGTACAAGAGATGTGTCCAAGTTGTACCATTGGCAAGTACAATACTCTAATCGTAGTAGGATAGAACACTGGATTCCATGATTTTCTACCATGATCTATGTCGGTAATTTCCTATTCTCATCATATGGGATACATACTAGCATTAGAGAAATTCTAGTAGGTTTAGGTGGTGGTATGGTATGCTATCTAGACATTGCACAGTAGGCTTTAAAGTTGTTAGTTAGTCCCTAGGTCTTGTCCAAGACCATTACTTGATTGTCTTTATGTAATGAAGGAGTCTTAAATGAACTAATGAATGTAATGAGTTTGTTTAATAAAGTATGTATAATTAATAAGTACTAATATAGAGTAGTTAAGGTGGTATAGTTAAGGTGTGAAGGGGGAATAGGAATGGTCACTTCGTATATTACCTTGATATGTGTTAAAAATGACTCTAGTTACGGAATATGGTAGAATATCTAGACATGATCTAAATTTAGGTAGTTTTAATGATTATTTAGGTAATCATTAAGAGGTCAATCATGGACGATATCTTTTTTATATACATAACTAAGACTTTTGATACCTTTGGTAAAAAATTGTCATATTATCTATATGTTTTCGTGTTAAGTGAGAATAATTCTTTCATAGGTAGTCTAGTGGATCTCTTAAATGTGGGTGTAAGGTATTGTATGGGTGGTCGCTTCACAATTCTCACAAGTGAGGCTTAGAATCACGTTTGGTTGAAGGATCTCATGTTATGTGTTTTGGTGTCTTGTGAATGTGTTTGTGTCTCATTATGAGTAGCCTTGCATATCGTTTAGGCAATCTTGGAGTGGGTGTATGGGTTGTCTCTCTTTGTGTTGCTTAAGTTAGTCTTAGTATAACTTTTAGTGGGATAATTACATGCTATAAAGTGTCAAATAGGGAATGAAAGGAACTTCATTGTTATAGTGAAGCAATTCACTGTACAGTGAATTGAGGTTAATATAAAGTGACCTTATAAATGTGTTAAATCTCTTAAATATTATGTTCTGTGTTTCTAAGTTTATGAATGTTATTATTATCATTATAATATGATTTTTTAATTAAATGAAGCATATTTCTACTAAATTTCCGTTTTTATGATTTTATGAATAATGTCATACTTAGTACAATTGTTTGTACTAACTGCACACATTTATTTATCTCTAAAGGTGTATGTGAAAGGTGAGAAGGATCGTGAAGGAGAATTTGTATTCTTTAGTCATTCAAGAAAAGTGAAGTATGCCCTCATGTGACTCGAGGCGTACATATATGTCTTTTTTTAATGTATTGTAATATTCTAAGTAATTCTTTATTTGAAGTACGGACTGTGTCCCAAAGTATTCTCGTGTGTAAGTTTGATTAGATTGATACTATGTATTTTCTATGATTTCCAATGAAAGATGTTACTTAAGATATTCTAATGTTTTGTGAAAAGTTGTCATTTCGCACTACTTTTTATTATGTATATGCGATGAATGGTATGGAAAGGGCTTGTACAAGACCCTTGAGAGGTCAAGTACGCAAGTTGCAATCCTACATTGATCTAAACTTCTTAGGTGTTGTTTCGGGATGTAACAAATCGGCAATCATAGCTCATCGTTGTGTTTTTGCTTCAATAGAGTTCTAGAGAATTTCTTAGAGATTTTGGGGTTTTTATTTAGAAGAATGATATCATCTAGGTATTTAGGACTTATATATTCACATAGAATATTTGAAATACCCCTATCTAACAATCCAAACACTTATTTGGACTTGGGGTGAATTTACACATTTACACCTTCACTTTATGGAGAGGTAGGCTAATTGCCGGCACAAACCACGCTTGGCCATCGATGACCCGTTTCCCAATAAACGGACCATCCTAGTGGTCCGTGGTTTGGGACCGAGGCTGATCGTTGGATATCCATCTTCCCCACGCCTAAGTCTTACTAACGGACGAAAGACGGGGAGTCTACCAGCGTAAAGACCATTAATTGCCTAGGTCGATTGAGGCTAGCATTGACAACTTTTGGCTCAATGAAGGGTCGCTCCTAAAGGAACTTTAATTGGCTTTTGGGAATATTTCCCAGACTATTCCAACCCGAATATGATCGTATACGATTTTAGGGCTTCCCATATTATTTTGATACAAAACGAACACATAAAACTAGGTGAAACATGTAAATACACATGAGGTCGTTTTCAAGCAAACCGTTCGAACATCATGGACATTATTTGACATTTGACCGCCAAACATCATGAAATACACATATAGTAACATAACAACACATTAGGCACATAGGTGACTAGTCCTCAAACGTATTGTTTATCTCTTGACGTTTATCTTCCAATTGAACAAAACCTTTAGACATTGGCTCAATACAACATTATAAAAAATTTTAAGACCTTAGTATCTCATGACAAGAATGATACGATCTAGCTTCACCTAATTCATTTTCGAGGTGCTACACTCGATTCTATTTTAACTTGATGATAGAGTTGTCTTGACTAAATGTTCAATTGTGTGATATGCATGTTGGCTTGACTAGACTTAGTATTGTTGGTCTTGTGATGTACATGCTCGTGACTTATTGAATATGTCTTTTTAATTTGTATGGTGTTCTTTAATGCGCATGAGGCTATTCAATGTAATCTGCATACTTAATGAAATGTCCCCTTTTAGCATGATTTCATGATATATGTATATATGGTCTCATATATAACTCAAGTGGTGTACTAACTCCATTTTCTCCCTTTTTCCCAAACATTCTAGGTCTCGTTCATAGAAGCGATTTTAAGACGACTTTGAAGCAAGACAAGAAATTCTCACTCATCCAAGTTGGGTAGGTCCTCACTTTCGGAGGGCAATGCTACTATGAAGCTTATGATGTTTTTATAGTTATAAGACATTTAGTTTTTTCGTTTTTATTTGAGTACTAAACATTGTATATCTTATATGTGGATTTATTATATTGATGCATGGGATATGCCTAATTGATACGCTCTTATTTTAGATGATTATGAAATGAGACATCCGATTTTATGACTCTCTTATATATTATATATATATATATATATATGTTTGTGTGTGTGTGTGTGCGTGTGTGCGTGTGTGTGTGTGTGTTTGCAATAACAATAGAAGACTATGTAATCATCCTATACGAAGGGTCTATGTATATTTGATATGACTATATTATGTGTATCAAAGAGGTCTCTGTAAACCTCAAGATAGTTTTAGAAATGTTTTAAATTTTTCCGCATTTTTACCTATGAATGTAATGATGTACGCTAAGAGGCTAGTCGTAGTCCTCAAAGAGGACGACGACGCCGGTTCTGTCTAAGGGGTGCTTCCCGGATGTCACAACATCTTTTATTCAAATGTCCTTTTAGCATGGTTTTAATTGCATGTCACTATACTTAGTGCATTATACCGTACTTATTCCATATATTTTGTCTTTTCTATAAAGGTGTAGGTGTTAGTTCAGATGAGTTATTGATGTGAAACTTGGATATTAGCATTCATTCAAGCAAAGTTGTGCTATGTTCTCATTTGTTTTGAGGACATAAATATGTTTAGCTTTTCTCATTGAAGACATTGTAATAGGCTTAGATTCTATTTTTTTTTGTATGGGCCGTGACCCAAGATATTCGTGTGTCTGTGAAGGCGAATATGAGACTTGGTCTTCCTTATGATTTTTCTATGAAAGATAATTTGAAGTATTTGTTTGTGTGAATAATTTAGTTCCGCACTACTTTTCGTACATGTACGCAATGTATGATGTCAAAGGGCTTGTAAAATACATCCGAGTGGTCAAGTATGTGGTGTCCCGATTTCTGTGGATGCTCTATCTTATAGGGTTTACTTAAGTGTCCTAACATGTATAATGTTGGATAATTCTATTGTTTGATTATTGGTTTGGATTGATGTATATGGATATCTGTGACGCCGCACAGGTACCCCCTAGAAATTAGGAAGAACCCTTGAATCATCACAGGGCGTACTAAACCCTTTGGGATCTTTTACAATCCTTTTAAATATAATTCATTGCATAAGAAATGAAAAGTATTGCGGAATTAAAACATTTCCCAACATTTAATATAAAAAGAAATTCTTTCATAAATACTAATAATATGTCATTATCACAACCAACATAAAGAAACGACATAATATAGTAGGGATGTACCTTTACAATAAAAGAAATGCATAATAAGTCTTAAATAAAGAATCCAAGAAAATAGAACTATGCCCTCGGATATATTAAACTTTGTAGTAAGAGACTCTTTCCCAAGCTTTGCCTTCTAGACTTCAACCTTGATTCGAAAACCTAAACTTATGGAGCATAGAATAGCATGGGGCTAGTGCAAATGATTTATTTATATGTCATATCCAAAAACATGCAAACAAAGGGACATTTTAGTATAACTACACTTTCATGCCAAATAAGTAAAACCTTCAAGAATAGAGAAGTTAAACAACATAAAAATAATCATTTAACCCTTAGAGAAGGATTTCCATAATTTTAGAAAATAGAACAATTTTACTCTAAAGTATCCAAATATTGTAGTGAACCCCTTAGCATTAGAGTCAATTGATTTTAGCACTACAGGGAACTATTTTTAATCCCAAAACAATGAACTTTCAAGTCATGCCAAGAACATCTAACCTTGTTTCCGTAGTAGTTTCCCTAACTAAGGTTATCCTAAGACTCACAGAGGTAACACATGAAGGAAACACCCACACACCTCCTTCAATACACACCTAAGTGATCCCAATACTAGCCTTTCTAGGCTTACTGGGTCGGGAGATTAAGTCCACGCTCAATAACAAGAAATTAGAAGAACACTCAAAAACCATAAGATAAGACACACCAATACTTTTCTTTTGTAATGCCAAATTAATTCAATGAGTATATTGCATCCCATTCCACAACCTACCCTAAGTAGTACACTCTTTTAAAAAACTTAGCTCATTCAATTCATATAAGACACACCAAGACTTCCCTTTCGGAATGACTACCTTGTGCAATGAATAGATGGTGTCCTATTCACCCACATACTCTAAGTAGTACACTCTTTTAGAAGACTTAGATAATTCAATTCATAAACGACTCACCAAGACTTCCCCTTCGGATTTCCTACCTAGTGCGATGGATAGATAGACTCCCATTCCACTACCTACCTTAAGTAGTATACTCTTTTACAAGACTTAGTACTTTCATTACTTTTGCGGGATTTAGCTTAAAAGACATAGACCATAGGAGCGCTACATAGAATCCCGATGTTAACTCTTATCGGATGTGGGATCCTACTTGCTGTAACAACCCAAGACCACATCATAGAAGATATGGCAATCTCGAAGTGCAACTGGTGTATTTGACCTCTCGGAGGCATTTTATCAGCCATTCTGTATCGTTCATTGCTTATAAACATATGAAGAGTAGTGCGGAATTAAAACATTTCACAAACATTCAAAAATCATTAAAATATCTTTCAAATAAAAATCATAGGAAATACTAAGTCTCATTTTATCAAATCTTAAACATAGGAGTTCTTTAGGACAAGGCCCATACACAATAAAAATTCAATACTATTAAATCTATTACAGTACTTCAATAAGAGAAATAAAAGACATATTTGCGCTCGAGTCAAATGAACACATACATTAACTTTCTTGAATGATATTCTAATTCAAGATTAGTTCACCAAAAAAACCTTCAACCTTGAATCACTTTAGAGATAGATAAAGCATGGAATTAGTACAAACAGATGTACTAAGTATAACATAATGCATAAAATCATGAAAATTGAAATTTATTGACAACATGCTTCTTTTGATTTAATGTAATCATTAGAACAACATTTAGCGCCTTAGAAATACCTAAGAGATCACACAAATAATTTATCACATTTTTCAGGTAACTATTATAGTGAAGTTCCTTTAGTGTTAATTGAAGTCATTTAGCTTTACCGTATACACTTTATAGCATGCAATTCCCTTACTAAGAACTATCCTAAGACTCACTTAAGTAAGACAGAGAGAGTCCGCCCATACACCCTCTCTAGACAAACCTAAATGATCCATAAGACCACTTATAATGAGATGCACACTTACAATACATCAACCACATCATCATGATATCCTCCTACCAAAGGTGATTTTAAGGTTCACTCGAGTTATTTGTGAAGAGATCGCTCATACAATCCCTTACACACACACTTAAGAGATCCTATAAACTACCTAATATAGAATAATTCTCACTTAATACAAAAACATACATAATATGAAATCCTCCCTTCCAAAGGTTATGAAAACTCTTACATAAGTAAATCAAGAAGATAACATCAATGATTGACCTCTCGAAGGTTACCTATATATAAGACTACCAAAGTCTTAAATCATGTATACATAATCAACAAACTTCCCTAACTAGAGTCATTCTTAAGACTTATCTAGGTAAGATAAAAAGGTACCATTCTATGGCTTCTTCAAACCTTAACTAAAACCCTTAACTACCCTATATAAGTACTTATTAATTTAACATTCATTGTTAACTTAAGTTATTACCTTCATTATATCCTATAAGACACATTCATCATAAAAAGACATTCAAGTAATGGACTTGGAGAATGTCACTGCCCAAAGTACCCCTAGAAGTTAGGGAGAACGCTTGGGTCATGACTGGGCGTATTGACCCTTTGTAGTTTTGTAATAGCCATTAAACTATCGTTCATTATATAAGACATGAAAAGTAGTTCGGAATTAAAACTTTTCAAGACAATTAAAATAAAAAGGAATTCTGTTAGAAATACTTCGAAAATCCCATCCTCACAAGCTAAACTTACAGATATGAGAATGTACTAACTTTCCTATGCTTTGCCTTCTAGACTTCAACCTTGCTTCAAAAACCTATACTTATACAGTATAGAAAAGTATGAGGTTATTACAAAACAATGCAATAAGTATGGCATATGCAAAAGCATGCAAAAAGGAACATGTTAGTAGAAACACATTTTAATGCCAATTAAGTAAAATATTCATTAATATAAAATTAAAACAACGTAATAATCATTATTGAACACTTAGAGAATAATTTCCATAATTTTAGCATAAAGGACCATTTTACAGTAAGAATTCAAATGATACAGTGAACTCAGTTTGGACATTACAGTAAACTAGTCCTATTATAAAGGAGTGAACTCCAAGGTCAAGCAAAGAGGAAGTGAACTCATTTCCGTAAGAGTTTCCCTAACTAAGTATTATCCTAAGACTCACCAAGGTAAGACATGAAGAAAGTATGCATATGCTTACTTCAATACACACAAAACCGATCTTAAAAGGTATCCCTATTCGGCTTACTCACCTAGGGAGAACAAACCCCCACTCAATGACAAGACATTAGAAGGACACCCAAACAACCCACATAGACTTCGCTTTCGGAATAACTACTTAGTGCAATGAGTAGATAGTGTCCCATACCACCACCTACATTAAGTAGCACACTCTTTTAGAAGGCTTCGAACCAATACTCCCCTTTTGGAAGGTCTACTTACTTCAATGGATATATAGCATCCCATTTAACTACCTAACCTAAGTAGTACGTTCTTTAAGGAGAGTTAGTTTATTAAATTTACATAAGGCTTACTAAGATTCGCCTTTTGAAATGCCTACCTAGTGGAATGGTTAAATAGGGTCTCATTCCACTACCGACTCTAAGTAGTACACTCTTTTATGAGACATAGCATTTTTATGACTTCTCTGGGAGGTTAGATTAACCGACATAGACCATGAGAGCATGGAATCCCAATGTTAACCCCTATAGGAAGATTTACCCTCACTTTCTAAGAGTAAGGTCGTTCTCTTAGCTTTTAAATTTCTTGCCCAATAGCTAGACCTATGATGGCACATAGTTAATGGATAAGGAGATGGCGACTAAGCAACACATTCTTTGCAAACGAGAATTACTCATCTCAAGAGGCATATTGGAATACAAAATCTTAACTCACGAAGTGTAACCACCTCTTCTTAATATTCTCTCAGTGCTAGGCATAACTTCCAGGATTCTCATCATTCTAAACTATAGGTTAATGATAACTAGTGAACACCGTATCTCAACTCATGAAGATAATTTATCCTCCAACCTATCTTTTAAAACTCTAAGAATGTAGTGGGGTTTGTACTAAACACTTCATCTCAACTCACTATGGGTATTCACCCCAAAACTCCCCTTTTTGACTTAACTTATCTTCATTCATTCATTCATTCAAGTGTGAGTGTGTGTGTAAATGGGAGAAGACCATGCACATAAGCATCATTTAATTTACATTAACTTATATACATGGTTAGACCTTCTTTCATCACATCACAAATTTTACATGCTTCACATATACACCTTTATTCATTTAGGCATAATCTAAACAAAACATACAATTCAAGGTTCATAATATACTATACAAGGACCGTCTTCAATATCACTTTATTTCATATATTAGGCCTTCCAAACCACACTTAAAATTTATACTAAGTATAGTCAAAATAATAAAGTAAACACCGGCACCAAGAAGGTGGACCATACCACTCAAGAGAAATTCATAAAGATAGTTAAAATGAAAAAACTTACCATTGTTTAAAATAATTCACATCTATTTACAATTTTACCCAAAATTTCATCATAAAATATCCCTTAGTGTTGAAGCTAAAAAACAATATCAACCTAACGAAATGAAATTTTAAAGACTACAAAGCCATGCTCATTCCACCTTGTTCTTAAGCAAAAAATTGATAAAGTTCTTTAACATATTTTATTTGATGTTTTATCAGTAAAATATGTAAGTAACATTAGAAACATCATATTTGAATCATTAGAAACGTTTTCATGCAAGACTCATATTTAGAGTTGAAGATAGGAGAAACTAGGGCAGGAAAACTCTTTTTGAAATTTTTTTGAAAGGTTCTCCTTGAATGTAAAGGAGTTCAAGGATTGATACCATACCTAAAATTAAAGAAACTCCAATGATTATTTGATGAAGAAACGACCAAAAAAGCCATCCTAGTTTCTTCTTGAATTCTAGCTTCCGTGGTAACTTGAGAGAGAGTTCTAAGGGAGAGGGGTTTTGGGTTTTAGGAAATGAGGTCTAAAATTAGGTCTTAGGGTTTAAAACACTTCAATTTACATAATAAACCCTAAAATAAACGTCTTTGATTTATAAAAGTCTTGGGGTGAATTTACCAAACACCCCAAGCATTGGTAGAAAATTACAACTTTTTGAACAACACTAACGATGGATGCAAACCAACAGACCATCTTTCAATCAGCGGTCTGTTGGTGGGTTCTCGTGGTTTGAAACATAGCCTAATTTGAGTAATGTATAACCCACCTTTAAGATCTAATTGACAGGGAAATTCGACGGGCCGTTGGTTTTGACCACTGGCCGTCATTTGCCCTCGTTGGTTGACACTGCCTAGGCAGTTTGGGCCCTTCTCTAAGGCTCCTTGTGGGTCCTAAGTGCGGTCGTACCTGGTCGTTAAAAACCTAACCATAGTCTTATAGGTATTAGGAAGATACCACATCAATTTATATTAAAATGAACACGTAAAACTAACTCAAAGACACCAAAAAACACAAGCACTCCCTAAGGCACACTGCCAAACTTTGCTAAACTTCTCACACTGCCTGAGAAGATCAATGTAACTAATTTTTACTTAAAATTAACTCTAGAAACATTCACGAAGATCTAGTTCACCTTAGTTCGTCTTAGGGCGTCACATTCTCCCCAACTTAGAAAAACATTCGTCCTCGAATGACACTAAAAACATAAGACCATCAAGGACATCAGTAGAAACGAATAATATATAACTACTCAAGATCAAACAATCAACTATCAAGGACCAACATTTCACGTTTTCACACACTAGCAATATAAGGAACTTTTGCGTCAACTTCACAATTTGAAAACTTATCCTTATCCTTCTTTTATAGAGGATCTATCTTTTCCAACATTAAACATGCTTAATACACAAAACAATTAACACATCTAAACTACAATTCAAGAAAAAGAAATTTTCTTCAAAAATGACAAATTTTAAAGTGAGCATCACTATACACAAGCAACCTTGCAAAACTTCATAAATTTAACTCACACTTTCATTTCTTCACTTATGGATGAACTACCTTCTCCAACATTAAAAATGCGTTTAAATATCATTTCTAAACACATTGAAATCATAATTTATGAAAAAATCAATTTTTTTAAATATTGGGATTTCATTACAATGAACTCAAACTTAATTGTGTCACATGCTTAAAATTTCATTAATACACCTTTCAAATAACATTAACAAGATGTCATGTCAATATGAAGGACAAGACCATACTAACTTACTTCACAGGCACTTGTCAAGATTCACTAAGTGAAATGAGAGAGTAGCATCCCATAGTACCACTCCCTCTTAGTGAACCTTGAGAATTCTCTTGGACTAATTACACTACATTCCAATCTTCTTAACAATCATCAGGCAAAACTTAGCTTTAAATTACTTATTGAACATTAGACCTTAAAGCATATACATTCATATACAATATAAGGTAACTCATTCATACACTTCATACTCAAAACCACCTTTTCTACTAAACTCATTCTCCCCCACTTCAGGTAAAGCCATCTTCAAGGTCTCATTCTTCGAAGAACCATTATGCCTCTCACAAGGTAGGAACTCACACTAACCGCGACACATGCACATCAAGAGTACATCAACCTTATAAGTTAAGCATAACACTTTCCTCATAGAATTCAAGCCTACACAAACTTCATTAACCATCACTTCATTCAACTCTTAGGCACCGCTTAATTCAATCTCATCGAACAAGAATCCCTTACTAGGAATTCATACCACATTTTCTCCTTATATTGAGCCTACACAACAATCCCAACAAAAACATAAGAAAAACTATTAAAACATTAACCACACAAAAGAGTTGCCCTCAAATCTCACAAAATCTGCACATTCTTTTAACATTAACAAAATTTACACCTTAAAGCAATTATACAATCATTAAAAATAATTACAAGATAACTCATTTTCTCTCAAAACCACTTTATTCAATCATTATAATTTTAACCATTCTTAGAACTACATCACCAGAAAGTTTCTCATCGCAATAGTTCCAATCTAAGAAATAACACCTAGCAATAAAAAGCATCGCATCACAATTTTCAAAACATAGCTTCATATTCACTCTTCTAGCCACAAAACCATCATAGCATAAAAATTAACCTTTTATGTCTCAAAAACATAGAAACATCTCCCCTTCAACAAAATCACCGTTAGAAGACCAACAGACAGGGGAACATAAGAGAGAGAGAGGCCTTATGGAGTTTAGGTTCTATAGCACGATTCAAGAGTAATGAAGAAAGTGAAACTCTATCGTTCTATAGCCTTTTGTCCATGGATGTGTCGCGAATCACAAAAATTACAAAGATACTACTGAACTTAACTTGTGGGACTTTAAGACCCTAAACTATTTCCCATAGCTTTATGCTACGATACTAAGTTTGTCACGACCCGAAAGTACCCGTGGAAGTTACAGAGAGACCTTGGGTCACAAGCGGGCGTACTTGACCCTTTGGAGTCTTGTACTAGACTTTTATCAATTGTTCATTACATAAAATGTGAAAAGTAGTTAATAATTAATTTTCAAGACATTTAATATAAAAAAAAATTCTTTTATAAATACTTACAAAATCCCATTGTTAGAAGCTAACTTAAAAATACAACATATTTAATTTAGGGGCACGACCCTTTACATTTAAAGAAATATATAATGAGTCTTAACATAAGGAACTAAGAAGATAGCAAGTATGCCCTAAAATATATGAGGACACACTTATTCTTAAGAGTAACTTTTCTTAGCTTTTCCTTCTAGACTACAACCTTGCTTCCAAACCCTATACATGTACATTATAGAATAGTATGAGGTTAGTACAAAACAATGTACTAAGTATGGCATATACAAAGCATGAAAAAGGGACATTTTAGTAAAAACATATTTTAATGCTAATTAAGTAAAAAATTCATGAATATAAAATTAAAACAACGTAAGAATCATTATTGAACACTTAGAGAAGAATTTCCATAATTTTTACAGAAAGGACTATTTTACAATAAGACTTTAAATGATATAATGAACTCATTTTTGACATTACAGTAAACTAAACCTATTATAAAAGAATGAACTCATTTCCGTAAGAGTTTCCCTAACTAAGTATTATCCTAAGACTCACCCAGGTAAGACATGAAGTAAGTATGCATGTTCCTCCTTCAATGCACACAAAATCGATCCTCAACGCTATCCCTTTTCGGATTACTCACCTCGGGAGAACAAGGCCCCACTCAATGACACAACATTAGAAGGACACCCAAACAACCCACATAGACTTCCCTTTCAAAATACATACTTATTCCGATGAGTAGATTGCGTCCCATACCACCACCCACCTTAAGTAGCACACTCTTTTAGAAGGCTTGGCACCAATACTCCCCTTTCAGAAGGTCTACATAGTTCAATGGATATATAGCATCCCATTTAAGTACCTACCCTAAGTAGTACATTCTTTTAGGAGACTTAGTTTATTAAATTCACATAAGGCGCACTAAGATTCTTCTTTTAAAATGCCTACCAAGTGCAATAGTTAATTAGCTTCCCATTCCACTACCTACCCTAAGTAGTACACTATATTAGGAGACTTATCATTTTTATGACTTCTTTGGGAGGTAATCTTAACCGACATAGACCATGAGAGCATGGAATGCCGATATTAACCTCTATCGGATGAGGGATCCTCATTTTTTAAGAGTAAGGTCGTTCTCTTAGATTTTACATGGCTTGCCCTATATCTAGACCCATGTTGTTCCATAGATATTGGATAACCATATAGCTACTAAGTAACTCATTCTCTACTAACGAGGAGTACTCGTCTCAAGAGATACATTGGAATACAACATATCAACTCACAAAATATAACCACCTATTCTTCATATCCTCTCGATTCAAGGCAAAACATTCCACTTATTCTAACCATTATATGCTATAGGTTAAAGATAACTAGTAAACATCACATCTCAACTCACAAAGAGAATTCATCCTCAAACAAATCTGAAAAAGATCTTAGGTTGATATGGAGTTGATACGAAACACTCATCTCAACTCACGAAGTGTGTTCACAAAAAAACTCCCCCTTTTTACTTAACTTATGTTCATTTATCATTCAAAAGTGTGTGTGTGTGTGTGTACATGTGAGCACACCTTTCACATAAGCATAATTTCATTTAAATTAACTTTTATACATTCTTAGGCCTTGTGTCATCACATCATATATTTTACATGCTCACATATATACATTTCTTGTTTTAGGCATAATCATAGCAAAACATGCAATTCAAGCTTCGTAAGAAACAATAAAAGGACCATATTAAATATCACTTAATTTGATATATTATGCCTTCAAAACACACTTAAAAATCTATAGTATTTATAATCAAATTAATCAAGTAAACATCACCACCAAGAAGGTGGACCATACCACACAAGAGAAAATCATAAAGATAGTTGAAGATAGGAGAAACTAGGGTTGGAAAACACCTTTTGAAATTTTATAGAAAGGGACTCCTTGAATGGAAGAGAGTTCAAGGATTGATACCATACCTCACATTAAAGAAACCCCAATGATTTTTTGATGAATAAAAAACAACAAACAGACCTCCTAGTTCCTTCTTGAGTTCTATCTTTCATGGTTAGTTGAGAGAGTGTTAGAAGGGAGAGGGATTTTGTGTTTTACGAATGAGGTTTAAAATTAGATCTTAGAGTTTAAAACACTTTAATATACCTAATAAACCATAAAATAAACGTCCATGGTTCCGAAAATACTTGGGGTGAATTTACCAAACACCCCAAGCCTTGGCAGAAAATTATAGCTTTTTGGACAGCACCATCGACGGATGCAAACAAACGGACTGTCTATAGATCAACGGTCTGGTGGTGGGGTCTCCTGATATGACTCTAAGCCTCATTTGAGGCCTTTATATACAACCTTGCAGGTCCAATCGATATGGAAAGTGAAGGGAAAATGGTTGAACCACTTGTTGTCCTTTGCCTCGTTGGTGGACACTGTCAAGGCAGATTGTATCCTTCTCTTGGTCCCTTCTCTAGGGCCCCTTGTGGGTCCTAGGTGGGATCGTACCCTGAATTTAAACTAGTAAAAATATTCGTCTAGTTCATAGTAATAACACACATAAATTTCAATTAAAACGAACACGTAATACTCACTCAATCACACCAAGACACACAAGAACTATCTAAGGCACACATTGCAAACGTTATTGACGTTCTTTCACCTTTGACCTCCAAACTTAACCAAACATCACACACTGCCTAAGAACATCTATATAACTCATTTTAACTTAAAATAAACTCTATAAACATTCACGAAGCTCTAGTTCACCTTCGTTCATTTTAGGGTGTTATAGAGAAGACATAGAGACTCTCACTAATATCTTCAAAGCCTATTGTGCAATGTCTATATAATGTTCCATACAAAAACCTAAGCTTCATAGAACTTATATACTTCTAGTTGGTAACCCATATGATGAGAATTCGCAATAACCGGCATAGACCATTGTAGAAAATCATGGAATCCGGAGTTCTAACCTACTCCGATGAGGGTGTTCTACTTTCCAATTATAGAACTCGGAGACATCCCATGTAGGGACATGGTTTGGGAATATGAATGTCTTACTTTGTACCCTAGCCTCATTATTTAACTAGAGCTACATACCTTACCATACAAACACGGTTCTAGCCTTTGTTCTCATGGAGTTATTTTACATTAAAAGTTTATACAGAGGGGTTCCATAATATGTTCAAAACCCAATCACGTTCACCCTACGAAAGAGATCCTCTAGGGCTACCTTACAATGGCGACTAGATATCTCTTAATGAATTTTCTATGTAAGATATGATGTCTTTCCATCCAATAAATCTTAAGTCCATCATTCGTTATAAGAAGGATACCATTACGACTTTCGACTTAAATGTTCATAACCTTACTTCTAGGTTCAAGGTTTCACATAAAGACCCTCTTAACATCATTCAAGGTCACATGTCATTCATACATTCAAGTCTAAGAGTCTTTAGCATTCTATGTAAAGACATCTAATATTCACATTGATACATGTATCAAGTATGGGACAAAAGTCTACTACACAAAACACAGCATACTCTACATATAACCTTAAGGTGTCATTCTAGAAGCAGATAGGCACAACCAACATCATCTTTAGGTCATCCTATAAAACACTATAACATCATTAATATAACCATTTTAGACATATAAAGTCAAGGAGGAACAATCATGCATCAACTCTAAGATTATACCCATAAACACATAATTATAGTCTAACATGATCACCTAAAAACATAAATATAAGGACACATACTTTTACATTACTTACATGTAGGTATATAGGATCATACTTCACATTATTAAATACACAACTCATCATAATACATCAATTAGTTTCTCCACGAGGCCATGATCAATATATTACACAAAGTAAAGCACATAGCAGCGCCACCATAAGTTTACTATACTAATCACAACATGATCGACGTCTAATTAACATAATATCAAGAGAATCGGGGAAGGTACCACCAATAAATTTTCACCACTTCAATTCATAATTAAATCATCCAATTCAATGTCATAAGGCCCTTATACATGACCATGAACATCAATTCAATTCAATTATCAAAATACTCAATGAATCTAATTCAATTAATTATGTATTTCTCAATCTAAGACCAATTAGAAATCAAGTGAATACAATTCTTATATCATTCAATAGCCCATACAAAACTAGGCTGGAATTCATAAGCATTAAGACAATATCGCTTAACCCATAAAGTTGTCAAACACTAGGGTTTATGAATTACATGGGTCCATAGGTTAATTGAGTTAAAATAATATAATTAACAACAATTCAATCAGTATTTAATGCTTTAAAACATTTAATTCAAGAAACCATTGATAGATCATAAAATTGGACAAGTTCATCTTTGAAATTTTTAGAAAACTCTTTGAATTTAGGGCTCCTTTATGAATTGAGTTTAAAGGATAAAAACCCATATATATATATATATATATATATATATATGATATTAATACACTAAACTTATGAAGAATACACACTCAAATATCCAATCCATGATCTTCCTTCAGTTTTGGCTTCAGTGAAGTTCTACAAAATTACTTAGGGATTTTGGGTTTTAATTTGAAAGAATGAATTCTCCTATTGTTTAAGATTTAAAAACATGCTTTAAATACCCAAATTACCCCTATGTAATCGCCCTCTATCTTATTTGGACGTGGGGTGAAATTACCACATCACCCGAATCATTACTGTAAAGGTGTGCCGGAACCAGCCTGAAAGACTTTTGCCAAACGACGAATTGTTTGTCCACAAACGGACCGTCCTGGCATCCTGTCATTTAGTTCAGAGACTTGACTTTGGGAGCTTGAGAGCCCTAGGATAATTATTGACCCATGACACCTATCGACAGGGAATCTATTGGACAACGAGTCATCGTTTGCCGCAATCGATTGGGGTCTGGTCTAGACAACATCACATTAAATGAAGGGTCCTTCCTCATGGACCCTTGGATGGTCCTTGGAGACTTTTTCCTGGAAGTTTCTATCCTGGATATGTTTGTAAATGATTTTAGGACCTACAACATAAATGTTATAAAAAAATAAGTCATAAAAGTTGACGAAACATGCCAAGGCATAATAGGTCATTTCAAGGAAAACCTTTCCAACGTCTTGGACGTTCTTGGATATTTTACTTCCAAATTTAAGGAAACTTGACAAACTGCCTTTTAATACTATAATAAATCATATAATTACATAATCAAATCATGAAACACACATATATGCATATAACAACATAAAAGTCACATAGGTGACTTAGTCGTCGAACATCTTAGTCGTCTCTTGAAATTACACTTCCAAATAACCTTAAACTCAAGATACTCTATCAATACCATATTAAAGTCAAATTTAGGACCTTGAAACCTAATGAAAACCATTTATTCCTAGCTTTACCTAAGTATTTTTAAAGGTTTTACACTTGCATAGAGTAAGGTCGTTCTCTTATCTTTTACATGGCTTTCTCCATAGCTACACCTATGCCCGCGCATAGTTAAGGGATAAGGATTTTGCTAATAAGTAAATCATTCTCTACTAACAAGGAGTACTCATCTCAAGAGGTAAATTGGAATACCACATCTCAACTTACGAAGTGAAACCACTCCTTCTTTATATCCTCTCGGTGCTAAGCATAATTCCCCATGGATTTTAAATATTATATCATATTGGTTAAGATAACTAGTGAAAACCACATCCCAACTCACGAAGGTCATTCATGCTCCGACCTATCATAGAAATCTCTTTGGATGTAGTGAGGTTGTTACTAAAACCCCATAGCAACTCACGAAGAGTGTTCACCCCAAAACTCCCTTTTTTACTTACCTTAGCTTCATTCTTTCATTCAAGTGTGTGTATGTGTGTGTACATGTGAACACACCTTGTAGGTAAGCATAACTTCATTTAGATTATATTGTATACATACTTAGACCTTCATTAATCACATTACACACTTTAACATGCTTCACTTAGTCGTTTAATTAATTTATACATAATCTCTAGCATACTTCTCCATAATAACCTTCACAAGCCACATTAACAAGAGTAACATCGTAATCATCTTACTTCACATAATATGCCTTCATGGCCTCTTTCATAATACACAAGTAACTTCACATTCATACAATTCAAGTTCAACGCCAACAAAGGTGGACCATGACACTCGAGAGAATTTCATAAATAATGCAAAACAACATAATCAATTTACCCTTTATCGAAGCTTCGATAAATTATAATATTTTATTCACCATTTAAAAATAATACATCCCTTAGGGCAGTTGCAAAACCTTAACACAAACTCTGGATTAGTTTTATTTCCTAGCTCCCATCACATAGGGATGAATGTTTTTCAGAGCATTGGGATCTATTCCACATTGAGGTGGTTAATTGACCTATTTCCCTCTTGCCATGATGCTTGGACAGTCCCTCGGCTTGTGGCCCTTACTACCGCATCCAAGACAACCATCCATTCTGGCAAGTCACTTACACAAATATTGCTTTCCACAAGAAGCACACCTAGTACTCTCAAATGTATGGCCATCTCCTTGGGAGTTTTTTTTAGAGCCCTATACTTGTTCTTCATGGAAGAATCTTGGTGAACGAACCACTCGGGTTTTAGGTGAGTAGAATTATTTGACTTAGGCCTCTTACCCTCTTTCATTATCTCCCTAATTTTGGACTCCTCAATTTGTTGATCATACACCATGAGCCCTATAACACATTAGCTAATACTACATATCACACATTAGCTAATATGGATCCGATGTCATGTAACCATACACCGAAATAAGGAGGACTAATTGCCAAGGTAGTACCAAAACATGAACATATCATCTATGTGGATCCCCTTATTAGTATTCGTATGGGGCCAACATAGTTAAAGAATTAGGAGATGTAGTTGGGACTCTTTTTACGCTACATGCATTATAGACTACAATATCGTGAGTAAATTAGTGATCCTACCTTCCCTCTGTGGGAAGGGACACTCCTCGCTCTAATTCACTTGGTGTTAAGCTAGAGTACCTTTTTTAAATGTTTTTGAGTCTTTATTAAGAATCATAACTTAATAGCTTATATAATCATAATCATAGTTAAATAAGAATTTCAAGAATATTTTCCTTTCATTATAGTTTATACATGTGAGGTTAGAACATTTACGTAATCACATAATAATAAGTAACATTGGTATCTTGTCAGCATCCTTATAACAATTACATATTACCCTACATCTCACAAACCATAATTTAAGACATTCCAATTCAACATCATACCAAATCTATCAATCTTAACATAATATATACTTCAATGCAACTTCATTACTAAACACAACTAATCATAATTGAAGTGAATAATTTAGAGCATAAGACCTACCCCAATCTCCTTCACAAGACATCATCAAGGTTTTACAATCAACCATCATATTCAACACAACAATATGTGTATTATAATCACAGAATAGTAATTAACACAATAAAGAAGTAAATTGAATCACTAAAAAACAAGTCATGACAAGTTTATAGCCTATGGTTAAGGACATAGGTCAAATTCATGATCTACTTCACAACCTAGAATAATTATTCAAGAACTAGAATAATTGAATTAAAGTTCATCACAATATACTCACAATAATCTAAAGGAATCACAAACAAAGACATGTATAAAGTAAAACTCGTAATTGAAGAAAAGCTACAAGAAAACTCTTATTTTTGGAGTCATTTTGGAGGAAACCTTTGTGGAAAGATGTAACGACCTGTTTAGTTGTTTTGAGCTGCAGATTTTATTTCTGGAAAAACTTGCTGAGACGACGGATCCCACGACGGACCGTCATGGGCACGACGGACCGTCGAGGGGGTCTCGTTCCAAAACACTTAGAATTCTGAAATTTGGGTACTGAAATCGACTCTCTAAACTTTGTGACGAAGTGGCAGGACAGACCGTCGCAGGCATGACGGGCCGTCACAAACTCTTTAATAAATCGAGTGTCTAAACCTTGTGACGGAAGCAGCAGGACGGACCGTCGCAGGCACGATGGGCCGTCACAGGCTGTGTAACCCTGATTGGGTCGGATTTCTGTTAAATGTTTTAAGGGGCGTTTTGAACTATTCCTACTTATAATTATAAAGTTAGTGGTTGAATATTAATAATCCAATTTCTTGAGGGTTAAAGTTGATAACCTTAAATTAATTAGTGGGTTACTTTTATCATCTTTTATACTTAATTATATTCTAATTAGGGTAAAAGAAAGAAGGTTGAGTAAGAAAAATAGAAAGAACAGAGAGAGGGAGAAGAACAATGGAATGAGTGGAGAAACAAAGGGGAAAACAAAGCTTTGGGGAATTTGCTTGCGCGATCACTAATCTTCGGTGGAGGTAGGTTATGGTTTTTATGCTATTCGTAGTAAACTCTTAATAGCGAATGATATGTATTGGGTAGTGTTGTAAACCCTTCTATATGCTTAATTGTATGCTTGCTTGGATGTGATGAAATAAGCATGATGAATCAATTGAATCCTAAATCATGAAAACCACTTGTTAATGATGATGCCTTGGTATAAAAGATGTCTTGATGAACTAAAAGAATGAGGTTAGGGGATCGGGTGTCACGAACCGACACGTAGTAATTGGGGGATCGGGTGTTACGAACCGACACGTAGTAATAGGGGCATCGGTTGTCACGAACCGACACGTATTATTAAGGGGATCGGGTGTCACGAACCGACACGTAGTACTAGGGGATCAGAATGTCACATTCCGACACAAGAGGAATAAAGAGAGTGAATCTTGAATTATGGTAATATACCCAGATTTAATGAACCTATTTCCCAAAGGAGTATGGTATGGAGGCTTGCGTCCTCATGGGTGTACTTGGCATACTTATTAATGATTATAGTACTTGTTGTTGCTACTTGTTGAGTATTGTAGTTGATTTTATGATAATATCTGATATATACTATTTTCTATTTTGAGTTGGCCGATGATACCTACTCAGTACCTGTGTTTTGTACTGACCCCTACTTGTATGTTTTCTTTTTATTATTTGTGGAGTGCACCAAATGTACCGTCATCTTCAACTCAACCGCAACTCTAGCCAGTCTTCGTCACACAAGATTTCAGGTTGAGCTTAAGCTTCTAGCTTGGACTTGATCTTCTTCTTCATGTCTGGATGCCTTGAAGTTCTGGCATAGACTAGCTGTTATTTATGTTTAGTTTCTTAGATACTCTTAGCTTTAGGAATTTGAGAATAGATGTTCTTGTGATGATGACTTCCAGATTTTGGGTATTATGATAAGTTTGAGTTTTAGAAGTTGATTATTGATTTCGTTAATGAGTTTTATGTCTTCTGCATTATTTATATGTTTGAAATGTTGGGGTTTAAATTGGTTGGTTCGCTCACATAGTAGGACAAGTGTCGGTGCCACTCGCGGCTCGTTTTGGGTCGTGACAAACTGGGTATCCGAGCATTAGGTTCATTGGTCTCATCACACAAGAATGAGTCTAGTAGAGTCTTGAGGAACGGTAGGGGGACGCCTTTACATTTCTTTGAGAGGCTATAGGACTTTAGGAAAATTCCATTCTTCCTATCTTTCGTGCTATTACTTGGATCCAATTGATATCAGTCCACAAGAGCGGATTCGCCGTTTTGTGAAGGGGTTGAGGCCAGATTTGCGGATTTCAGCCTTACAGGTAGCGGCTACAGTGAAATCCTTTCAGGAAGTGGTAGACTTCGTTATAGAGGTGGAGGGAGTGAAGCCAGATGACTTCACCTTGGCATCGACATCTAAAAGGTTTCGTAAGGGAGGTGAGTTTAAAGGTTCTTACTCCAGAGGACAAGGTTCAGGAGGTTACCCTGTCCGACCTATTCGGAGGTCCACCGCTGACAGGTCAACATTTCTTTGAGTTTGGAAGTTATCCCCAGACTCCGTCGTTCTCACAGGGACCTATGCTTGAATCTAGAGAATGTTATGGATGTTGAGAGACTGGACATATTAGGAGGAATTATCCAAAACCGAGTTACAGACCCCCAATAATCAGAGGTAGAGGTGGTCATGGAAGTGACCGTTATTCGGGAGGACGTGGTGGCTGAGGTAATAGGGTCACCAAAACGGCTGGGGTAACGGGCAAACTTGAACTACTGCAGCGCAACATGGTAGGGGCAACGGGCAGACTGGTGTTAGGGCCCATTGTTATGCTTTCCCTTGGAGATCCGAAGTTGAGACATCTGATGCTGTCATCACACATAATCTTTTGGTTTGTGATTGCATGGCTTCTGTATTATTTGATCTTGGATCCACTTTTTCTTATGTATCTTCCTCATTTGCTAATGGTCTTAATTTACATTGTGAATTGCTTGACATGCCTATTCCTGTTTCTACTCTTGTGGGTGAGTCTGTGATAGTTGAAAAGGTGTATAGGTCTTGTCTTGTGACTTTTGTGGGGAGCAATACTCATGTAGACTTGGTTATCTTAGAAATGGTTGACTTCGATGTAATTCTGGGTATGACTTCACTTTCTCCAAATTTTGCAATCTTTGATTGTATTGCTAAAACTGTGACGTTAGCCAAGCCTGGGACAGATCCATAAGTGTGGGAGGGTGACTAAACTTCCAATCCGGTTCGTATCGTCTCCTTTCTTCGTGCTAAGAGAATAGTTAGTAAGGGTTGTTTAGCTTTCTTGGCACACCTTAGGGATGATAGTACCCAAGTACCTTCAATCGAGTCGGTTGCGATAGTCCGCGAGTTTCTAGATGTGTTTCCTGCAAACCTTCCTGGTATGTCACCGGATAGATATATTGACTTCTACATCGATCTTGAACAGGGTACTCGCCCCAGTTCTATACCACCTTATAGAATGGCTCCTGCTGAGTTAAGGTAGTTAAAGGCTCAACATCAAGAGTTGTTGAGCAAAGGCTTCATTAGACCAAGTGCATCCCCTTGGGGTGCTCATGTTTTGTTTGTGAAGAAGAAGGATGGAAGCTTTCGGACGTGCAAAGACTACAGACAACTGAATAAGGTAACGGTTAGGAACAAGTATCCTCTTCCTCGCATTGATGATTTGTTTGATCAGTTACAAGGTGCTTGTACCTTCTCTAAAGTCGACTTGAGATCTGGTTATCATCAATTGAAAATACGGGCGGCAGATGTGCCCAGGACTGCTTTTCGGACCAGGTATGGGCATTAGAGTTCTTAGTAATGTCTTTTGGGCTTACGAATGCCCCTGCTGCTTTCATGAGCTTGATGAATGGGATTTTTAAGCCATATCTGGATCTCTTTTTCATTGTATTCATTGATGATATAATCGTATAATCAAAGAGCAAGAAAGAACATGAGGAGCACTTGAGAATTGTGTTGGAAATGTTTAGGGAGAGAAAGCTTTATGCCAAATTCTCTAACTGTGAGTTTTGGCTAGATTTAGTGTCCTTCTTAGGGTACGTAGTTTCTAAGGATGGAGTGATGGTGGATCCATCTAAGATTGAAACAGTGAGGAATGGGGTAAGACCTACTAATGTGTCAGAAGTAAGGAGCTTTGTTGGTTTAGCTAGCTACTACCGTCGATTTGTCAAGGGGTTCTCTTCTATTTCTTCCCAATTGACAAGCTTGACTAAACAGAATGTCCCATTTGTATGGTCAGACGAGTGTGAAGAAAGCTTTCAGAAGCTCAAGACTTTGTTGACTACCGCACCAATCCTTACCCTGCCAGTGGAGGGTAAGAATTTCACTGTCTATTGTGATGCATCCTATTCGGGTTTGGGTGCAGTAGTAATGCAAGAGAAGAATGTGATTGCTTATGCTTCAAGGCAATTAAAGGTGCACGAACGTATTTATCCGACCCATGATTTGGAGTTGGCTGCGGTAGTGTTTGCATTAAAGCAATGGAGATGCTATCTATATGGGGTTAAGTGTGAAGTCTATACGGATCATCGTAGCCTACAGTATGTCTTTACTCAGAAAGATTTGAATTTAAGACAGAGAAGGTGGCTGGAACTACTAAAGGGTTATGACATCACTATCTTGTATCATCCGGGAAAGGCTAATGTTGTGGCAGATGCTTTAAGTAGAAAGGCAGGGAGCATGGGAAGTCTAGCCCACTTGCAAGTTTCAAGACGCCCATTGCCTAGAGAGGTACAGATTCTGGCTAATGACTTAATGAGGTTATAAATAAATGAGAAGGGAGGATTTTTGGCCTGTGTTGAGGCGAGATCTTCCTTTCTTGACAAGATTAAGGGAAAGCAGTTTAATGATGAGAAGTTGATTCTGATTAGAGATAAGGTGTCACGAGGGGAGGCTAAAGAAGCAAAAATCGACGAGGAAGGTGTGTTGAGAATTAAGGGAAAGGTTTGTGTACCCCGCGTCGATGATTTGATTCACACTATCCTTACAGAGGCTCATAGTTCAAAGTATTCTATACATCCTGGTGCAACCAAGATGTACCGCGACCTAAAGCAACACTTTTGGTGGAGTAGAATGAAGCGTGACATTGTTGATTTTATTACCAAATGTTCAAATTGTCAGTAAGTAAAATATGAACACCAGAGGCCCGGAGGAAAACATCAAAGAATGCCCATTCCGGAATGGAAGTTGGAGAGAATTGCAATGGACTTCGTGGTTGGTCTTCCAAAGACAATGGGTAAGTATGACTCCATTTGGGTAATCGTTGATAGGTTAACTAAGTCTTCTCACTTTATTCCAGTTAAGGTGACTTACAATGCAGAGAAGTTAGCCAAACTTTACATCTCAGAAATTGTTCGATTGCATGGGGTTCAACTCTCCATCATATCGGATAGAGGTACGCAGTTTACTTCTAAGTTTTGGAAAACATTGCATGCGGAATTGGGTACTAGGTTGGACCTTAGTACTGCATTCCATCTTAAGACCGATGGTCAGTCTGAGCGAACGATTCAAGTGTTGGAGGATATGCTTCGTGCATGTGTGATAGAATTTGGTGGTCATTGGGATAGCTTCTTACCCTTAGCAGAGTTCTCATACAACAATAGCTATCACTCAAGTATTGATATGGCCCTATTTGAGACACTGTATGGGAGAAGATGTAGGTCTCCCATTGGGTGGTTTGATGCATTTGAAGTTATACCGTGGGGTACTGATCTTCTGAGAGAATCGTTAGATAAAGTGAAATGCATTCAAGAAAAGCTTTTAGCGGCTCAAACTAGACAAAAAGAATATGCAGATCGAAAGGTTAGGGACTTGGAGTTTATTGAGGGTGATCAAGTCTTAGTGAAGGTTTCGCCCATAAAAGGGGTGATGCGGTTTGGTAAGCTAGGTAAGGTAAGCTCAAGGTATATTAGTCCATTTGAAGTTCTGAAGCGCGTGGGGGAGGTAGCTTATGAATTAGCCTTGCCCCCAGGACTGTCCGGAGTGCACCCAGTATTTCATGTGTCTATGTTGAAAAGATACCATGGGGATGGAAACTACATCATTCGTTGGGATTTTGTTCTGCTTGATGAGAATTTGTCTTATGAGAAGGAGCCTGTTGCTATTCTAGATAGAGAAGTCCGCAAGTTAAGGTCAAAAGAGATTGCATCCATCAAGGTTCAATGGGAGAATCGGCCAGTTGAAGAATCCACTTGGGAGAAGGAGGCTGATATGCAAGAAAGATACCCACACCTGTTGATAGATTCATGTACTTCTTTTCGCCCTTGCTTTTTTTCTTGTGATCGTTCGAGGACAAACGATGGGTAAATTGGTATCTATTGTAATGACCTGTTTAGTCGTTTTGAGCAGCAGATTTTATTTCTAGAAAAACTTGCTGAGACGACGGATCCCACGACAGATCGTCATGGGCACGACGGACCGTCGAGGGGGTCTCATTCCAAAACACTTAGAATTCTGAAATTTGGATACTGAATACGACTCTCTGAACTTCGTGACAAAGTGGCAGGACGGACCGTCGCAGGCATGAAGGGCCGTCACAGACTCTTTAATAAATCGAGTCTCTAAACCTTGTGACGGAAGCAGCAGGATGGACCGTCGCAAGCACGACGAGCCGTCACAGGCTGTGTAACCCTGATTGGGTGGGATTTCTGTTAAATGTTTTAAGGGGCGTTTTGGACTATTTCTCCTTATAATTATAAAGTCAGTGGTTTAATATTAATAATCCAATTTCTTGAGGGTTAAAGAAGATAACCTTAAATTAATTAGTGGGTGACTTTTGTCATCTTTTATACTTAATTATATGCTAATTAGGGTAAAAGAAAGAGGGTTGAATAAGAAACATAGAAAGAACAGAGAGGGGGAGAAGAACGATCGAGAGAGAGGAGAAACAAAGAGGAAAACAAAGCTTTGGGGGATCAGGTGTCACGAACCGACACATAGTAATAGGGGGATCAGGTGTCACGAACCGACACATAGTAATAGGGGGATCGGGTGTCACGAACCGACACGTAGTATTAAGGGGATCGGGTGTCACGAACCGACACGTAGTACTAGGGGATCGGAGTGTCACGTTCCGACACAAGAGGAATAAAGAGAGTGAATCTTGAATTATGGTAATATACCCAGATTTAATGAACCTATTTCCCAAAGGTGAAAGGAATCCCATACCTTACTAACTGATGAATATTGATGGAAAAATTAGTCTTATTTTAACTGTCGAACCCTCACTTGCTTGGTCTGCTATGGAGTTTCTTTGGGAGAGAGAAAGAACACAGAATGAAGAGCAAGTGGGTTTTGGGAATTATGAGAGTTCGGTTTAGTTTAATTAGGTTTGGTCTTTATATAGAGGTCCTTAATTTACATAATTAGACCTTCCTAGACCCTTAACTAATTAAATAAACAATTAATTAAATAATAGATTTAATTAAAATGAAACACAAAACTGTGGCCTAACCTACAAGACCCCGACAAACGGGTCGTAGGTATGTCGACGACCAGGCCCCCTTGTATCAAACAAGTCCGTCGTTTGTGTCATAGACTTGTACAAATGGAACTTCATCCAAATTGTCTTCTTTCGGGTCGACAGAGGCATCGACGCCTCGTCAATCCAACCAAACCTCGTCCAATTGACAGCTTTTTCCCAAATTGCTACAGTCTGCCTCAGGGACCCTTTGGTTGGTCCTTGGGGAGTCGTACACTGTAATTTCGACTACAAACCAACTCTTATATGTATCACACAGATTTTAACCAAATTTTATAATTTTCCAACTCTTAAAACCTTATGAAATAGACTAAGGCATGCTAGTATCTATTTAACTAGCTTTCGGATGTCATAGACATTCCTTGACGTTTTTATTCTAAAACATCCCAAATGACATATATACGTTATATTTGGCCTTAAAAAAATGCTACACATCTTAGAATATCATGTTAAGCTATACATTTGTCTTTGGACTTTCAGAATATTACATCATGCAAGTTCCCCTAAAAACAAAATCATGCAACATTTACAACAAAGCACAGTAAAGCAAATTTTCTAACAACGGCCAACATCCAACTTCTCAATAACACAAAGGCATGCTAAAACCAATATTATATAAAAATTAAGACATGCTCATTTTAATCTCCTTGAAGAAATTAGACAGCCTTACAATGAAGAAGATGCCATGCATGAAAACTCATTTTTTTCATTCAACAAGAATTCAACCCGAAACATACATATCATAAGGAGATTGTTTGGAAACTCTTTTACCCAAAATACTCCAACATAAAAAAGTTAATAGGAACACTTTGTTTTAGTCTTGAATAAGTGTTTGAGGAAAATATAAGGTTGTGTACTCCTATAGACCATACTCTTGAGAATACTCCGCTACCTAGAAGAAACCTAATCTAAGGTCAATTTAATCATACTACAAGGAACATTCTTAAATAACCGTAAGTGTAGTCAGTAGTACCTTCACAACAACTCTTTAATACTAGACCTCTTGAAACAATAACATCTTGTCGTCCCATAAAAACCAAAGACTCTCAAAAGTCTTATCATCTAACAATAACAACCCCCTTACTAGGACAAACTCATACCACTACCTAAACATCATAGAAGTTCTCCAACACTATTAGGTAACCCATATGATGAGAATACACGAAAACCGACATAGACCATACTAACTATGGGAGTAATCCGAAATCATGAATCTACTCCGGTGTGGTTTTTCTACTTGTCAAAGGTAGAACTAGGATACCTCCCATGAAGGCCAATAGTTAAAGAATATTGAGGGTTTTTTTGTTCTCTAAGGTCATCTTAGTTAGAGTAAGTTACCAAGCATACTCACTTGGTGCTAGCCTTTGCTCTTATAGTGTATTTTAATAAAAGACCATATGAAGAGTTACCATAACTTGTTCATCACCTAATCACTTTACACCGTCCCAAAGAGGGTCCACTAAGGCTATCTACAGTGGTCAATAGGATAATTCAATGACATTCCCAAGGATGATTTAATGTTTTCCCCGCAAATCTACCCTAATTCCACCATTGACACAAGAACAAAACCACTGTGACTTTAAAATTCAAGGGTATCATAAATTTTTATCGAGGTTGAAGGTTTCTCATAAAGAACATTCTTAACTATGTTTAAGGTTGGATATCAATCACACATACATGACTAAGGAGATTTAGCATAGTAAGTCATGAATTTATATTCACATTGTACCTGTAAAAAGTAAGGGACACAATTCTACAAAAACAAGACACACTTATACTCTACTATAGCACATATAACATATCAATCAAGAAACACATAGTAATAAGAAACTTCATCTATAGGTCACCATAATAACTACTATAGTATCATTTATCTAATAATTCACAAGTCTCATATAATCTCATAAGTTAGCATAAGGTAATACACATAGACAATTCTGTATAGCCTACTAGAGACACATATCATCAAATAGAAGAACTTATGCTTTGACTCAACATATACACATAAGGCATCAAGACCATTACAATACTCACATATTAAATTTATAACATGATAAAGCCATACTTCATACAATAATGTAGACAAGACCACAATCTTTCACAATTCATAAAGTAATGCCAACGAGGCCACATTATTCACTAGTATACGACATAAGCATTGCCACCATAAGTGGACCATCCAAAAATACGTTATAATCTAATACGTATATAACACAATATAGATAAGGTAAGGTCAACATACCGCCATTCCAATCGCACAATTTGAATACATAGCCAATTCAACCAACTCAATATACAAAGGCTCTTACGAATAGCTAAAGGTAATAATTAAACCCAATAATCACATTATACAATGACTCAAAGATAATACAATATTCATTCATCAAATTAGGATATCCTACGTACAATTCTGGCATGATTCTTTCATAATTTAATGGCCCTAATCAAACTACACAACTATAGTATAGAGACCTAGTAATATCACCCCTAAATTAGTCAAAACGAGGGTATCATCAATTGCATGGGTTCATAGAGTTCTTAGTCTTAAATCATCAAATAAACATCATTAAATCATAGTATATTCGTTCAACACTTTTTATGCAAAATCATGGCTAGATTACAGTTTAGAAGTTCATCTTTTGAGAAGTCTTTGAAAAATAATTTAAAGCTTGGCTCGTTCAATAAAAGAGATTAAAGGATGAAAGGTATACATTAATTGATGTTAGATCACAAATGTTTATATGAACTAATGAAGAAATCAGTCATCAAGCTCCAATCTCCCTTCAAGCTTCAATGGTGTTCTGGAGAGTTCTTTAAAGGTCTTGATGTTTTGATTTTTAAATAATGAATACATTTAAGTGCGTAAGACTCATAAACCCACTTAAAATACTATGCAAGTGTTTAATACTTACAAACCCACTTAAAATACCCAAACTACCCATAAGAAGTCGTCCAAGTAATTTTAGGAAGGCTAGGTAAAAACCCGATATTGCCCTTCACTTGGTCGAGAAGCTGTAGTAAATTGTTGGCCCATCGACGGCACCTCAAAACAAAGCCTTGTAGACCAACAAATGTACCGTCCTGCTGGACAGTCGTTACATTCAAAGATTGACTAAGTTGAAGAACATGATCCCTAACCTAAATTTCAACCTACGCCACCAACCTACGGGGCATGACCAACCTACTCTACGTCGATTTCCATCAATAGTTGAGGCTTGTTTGACAGCTTTTGGGTCACACAATGGGTCCTCCTCAAGGACTCGTTGGTTAGTCGTAGTAGTAGGACAATCCTTCACCTTATAACCATCTTTACCACAAACAAAACAATTCCCATTACCAACTAGACATTTCTTATAGTGCTTCTTCCTAGAATTAACACAAGTAGGCTTACCATCTTGAGACCTACTACCCTGCTCAAGTTTTAATTTGGGATCCCTAGGTTCATCTTGAAATGGAGCCTTCTTCTTGAACCTAGGTTGGTTTTTCACAATTGGACCACTCCTCTTCAATTTTTTAGAAATTCTTCTAAGTTTGGACTCCTTAATGTATTGAGCATACAACATAAGCCTAAAAAAGTTCATATCATTGTGTAGAATGGAGGTATGAAACTCTTCTTCCTTATGGTCGGCAAGTGCAGTCACAAATCTACTTATATCATCCTTACAGTGTGAAACTAAGAATGGAGCATACCTAGACAACATGGTGAACTTCAAGGAATACATTTTAACACTCATGTTACCTTTCTTGAGTTTAATTAACTCATCACCCTTAACCTCTATCCTCTCACAGTGAAAATACATTACTAAGAAACCCTCTTTAAACTCCTCCCACTCTATAGGATCCGATTTAACAACCGTATTATTTTTTGATTGAGTGTACCACATTTGATAAACCTCCCTCAATTGGTATGAATCTAACTCCGCGTTCTCCTTAGAATTCACCTCCATGGCACTCAACACCTTTATACACCATCAAGAAACTCTTGGGCATCCTCTTCCACCTTAGAGCTAAGAAACATAGGAGAATTCATTCTCTTAAAGTCTCTCAATCTAGAGGTCACACTAATCTCCATAGCATTCACTCTAGGTACAATACCCCTCTTTACATGAGTTATTATGGCTTGGGGTAAAGCAAGTAAAGCCTCTCTAAAATCCCAATTACTCATGTCGGAGGTATCCTCCAAAACCTCATTACCTTCACCTCCAAGAGGAACTTGATCACCTTGCGCAGGGCCTTGAGCATCTTGACGAACTTGAACTTCCTATGGTGCTAGTATACATTTACGAACTCCCTTTTGCACCTGTCCACTTCAGACCTTCTAATGGCCATTCTTCTAGAATCCATCACCTAAAAACACATGGAAAAACATTTCAAAAGGACAAGCATAACTTTAATCACTCCGGAACGACACAAGAGTGATGAAGAAAGGGAAACTATATCGTCCTATAGCCTATCACTCATAGATGTTTCGCTACTTGATTTTTGTGGTTTCACGATACTTCCAATGATTTTTTCTTATGTTTCGTGTGTGTCTAAATCCTTTTTGTATTACTTTTAATGTATTTTTCTCTTTGTTTGTAGGAAATCTTTCCAACATGAAAACGTAGACGAATTATGCAGAAACTGTCGAAGTGACTATCTACAGAGCAATCAACGGTCCGTACGATGCTATTGTCGTATGAATGAAAGGCTGCTGAAAGAAGATCACGGAATTCTGTCTAAGTGTGGGGCTACGGAGGATCTCAATGGACCGTAACCTCCACAACAGACCATCCCGCACATCCGTCATAGTTAATAGAAAGTAGCTCTAGTACCCGACTTGAGAAGATTTTAAATGTGGGGAAAGCGAAGGATTCGACGAATCGTCATGATTTTAGAGGACTATCATCCTTGTCCGTAGATGGTAATAGTGAGTTGGAAAAGAAAGTATCTGAAAAAGAAGCTAATTGTGGAACGGTGGGGGGCCTCGACGGTCTATAGGATCGATCGTCAACTCAGATGCATTTTTTTGGTAGATTTTCCTTTAAAAGATTTCCCTCTTTTGTTCGGATTCTATTAATATAATTAGTTGTAAAAAGCTCAACATTTTAAGATTAGACTCTTGGGTATTTTTTTGATTTTATTGTTCTAGTTGTGACTTGTGATTTTGGGAAATTATTTTATTTTCTAGAAATTGTTTATTACATGATTATTGATTAATTCAAGAAATTTCTGGGTTTTATGCAATATCATCAAAGTAAATGATTGAAATCTTATCAAACTAGTATGAATTGTGTGATAAATAACATGGGTAACTACATCCATAGCTAGTGTTGTGGGAACCATGGGCAAAATAACAAGGTAAAAACTAGCTAAAATAATAGTCCTAGAAAAATGTCTTGCATGTATTGATAATTCTTTCGTTTACAAATCTTTTTAACTGGTGCATGCGTTAGAACCCACTTTGTTTCTACTTGCTGGACCAAGGATATAGATAAAAGAAAAAGAATTATCAACGTAAATTTAGTATATACTATCTAATAAGCTAGTGTTGATTGGTGCGAAGTAACAACTAAGCCATACATCGATTATGATTCTTAATATGAGGTAAAGGTAAGGTTAAATAAACCATACACGTGTAGCCGGACCTAGGTGTGTAGTGAAATTCCCTAGTTGTCGGACCAGGGAATTTGGGATACATAACTTGCTACTTTGCATGCAACATACTAGGAAATGATTTTTATTGATAGAATTACCACGTTATAAACCTGTAGGGAACACTTAAGCCCTAGTTACTCTAATTACTTGATAAAAATAAAATCTTTAAAACTGTAACTTGTTTATTTAGAAATAGTGAATTACTTTTATTTCTTAAAAACCCCTATTTGTTACTTATTTTTGGAAAGAACTTGACTAAATAAACGTAATATTAGGTTAAAAATAATTCTAAATCATTTTCCTCGTTGGATTTACCCAAATATCATAGTTGGGTTCTTTACTTGATATGACTACTTATACTTCATTTCGAGTAGTAAATTTGAGCGTATCAAATTTTTGTGCAACTGCCGGGAAAAGTGGCTTTTAGATGAACTTTAAGCTTATTAACTAAATTTATTCAACATTTTTCTAATTGTACTTTTCCTAGTTGTTTTTATCTCTTGCAGATCTAACTTCCGTCAATGCCAAGTACGCGGAGTAGAGGAGAACACATACTCTCACACGACCTTAAACTAGAGCATACACTACGCAAAATGAATCGAAATTTTGGTATTCTCAATGATGATCACAACTCATAAATTCCACCACCGGTTGATGCTCATGATCAATTATTACCCGAAAATCATGGGGAAGGTGAAATACGGAGGCAACCTCCCACTCCACTCCCCAAGATTATTATAGGGTATATTATCAAATGACTGACTTTGACAGGCAACTTGTCTTGCCTCCCATACCACACGTCCATACTTTCGTGTTAACTAGTAGTCTGATGCAAATACTCACCGGTAGAGGTTTTTTTTTTGGGGGGGGGTACCTTCTAAAGATCCACATGATCACATAACCAAGGTGAGGTCGATGTGTAAGAGTTTTGTAGGGACGCCTAATTTTAATATGGATGAAATTGTGTAGAGAGTGTTTCTTTTCTCAGTGGCGGGAGAGGCCGCTATATGGTTTACCCATCTCCCCTATAATTCAATCTAAAATTGGAATCAATAGAGGGATGTGTTATTTAAACGTTACTACCCGATGTCTAAGGATTGAAACCACAAAGATAGGGTGAAAAACGGAATGGCACTACCGGGAGAATCTATCAGTATTTCTAGGTATAGTTCACTTCGTTCTTGAGAAGTGTCCCCAATCGCCGCATCAATGATTATTAACTGAAATAGTACTTCTATCAGGAACAAGATGATAATAATAAAGTAGTACTGCATACGATAGAAGGTGGTTCTTATGGGGAGTGTCCTTATGGTGTGATTTCTAAGAAGTTGGATAAATCTCCTGAAAAAATAAAACTTGGAGAACTAGGAAGTCATAAATTGGGAAAAACCCTTTTGCAGTGCGATTCGCACACAACACAGCCACATATGAGATTCATGAAGAAATGAATCAAATGAGAATTGAGCTTTGGTTGGTGTTAAAACACATCACTGGGGAGAAGAAAAGGTAAATATGGTGAACTACTTGTCTAAAGCACCACCCCTGACTGATGAGTATTACTATGAGGAGGAATCTTATGAGGTAGATTAATAGATTGGGGGGTTCCGAACAAATGTCCATGGATCCAATCAAGAGAATTGGTGTCAAGGTCAAGGAAATCAAGGTCAAAACTATGGTAAATATAATTGAGAGGGTCATTGTGCCTCAGATGGTTATTAAAATCGTGAAAACACTTCTACCGGGGTAACTATGGTGACAAAAATAATAGGAGTGGGCCCTATGTTCCACCTTAAAATAGTGAAGTTGCTCCTAGGGATGGGGGAGGTAGTATGGCGCGAGTTGAGGATATTTTGCAGAAAATGATATGGATGTTTGATGCTAGTGATGAGCACACCAAAGAGTTAAGGAGTGAGTTAGAGAGTATTAGGCAAAAAGTTGATGCACATGCAATCTCGATAAAGCATCTTGAATTGCAAATGGCCCTTTTTTCTTTGAGTGTGAACCAATGCCAAGTAACTCGTTTTTTGGTTCCCATTGGGTTTATCTTGTTCACAGGTCCACCCCATGGCAGCAAGAAAAGGCGATCTTGTGCTATACTCCGGTGATATCTTTCCTACCGAGACACGCAAACTCCCATCGTGTCCCAGATCACATTCCGTGAATCGGCACTCTTCCTAGCCATATAGTCCAAAATCCGAAATATGATGGAAATTGTATGGAAGTCACAACTCGAGTTGGTAAGCAAACCATTGACCCACCGATGCCCTCTAGTGTAGAATATGTTATAATAGGCTATGATGAGGTAGTGGAGGTTAGTGTCTAGTTAGAAGACAAAACGAGGAAAGAGGTTGAGGTACCCCAAAAGGTGACCCGTATGCCTAGACCACAACCTCTATCCCCACAGAGGTTAGCGAAAAAGATTAAGAATGGTAAATACTAGTGTTTTATCATGACGCTAAATGGAATTCCATCAATATATCTTTGATAGAAACTCTTGAAAAAATGCCTGGTGATGCCATGTTAAAGAAAGATATGGTCAGTAAGAAAAGACCGATCAGTTTTGAGGATAATGATAGAATGTAGCGTTGTAGTTCAATTGCTACAATGTCTCTAGTACAAAGAAAGAAGATTTTGGTGCCTTCACTATTTCATGTACAATCGGGTTATTACACTCTGCGAAAGCATTATGTGATATTGGGGCAAGCATAAATCTGATGCCTCTCTCTATTTATTAGAAGTTGGTGACCCAAAGCCTACTGTGATGCAGTTACTGATGGCCGATCTAATAGTGAAGAGGCTTATTGAGATACTCCATGATGTGTTAGTAATGGTGGGGTCATTCATATTTTTTGCCTATTTTATAATTCTTGATTTTGAGATTAATTTAAGGTACCTCTTATTCTTTGGAGGCCATTCCTTCACACGGGTAGATTCTTGCTCCTATAGAGTAAAGGCAAATGAAATTTCGGTTGAACAATGAAAAAGTGTCTTTCAAAATTTGTAGGTTCATGAGGAAGAGTGAGATCTAATAAGTATCTACTATATCTTATAAGGTTGAAAAGTCATCTGAGGTACAAATAGAAGAGCGTGTGGAAGTAGAAGCACGAGCGACAATGATCATGAATTTTTATAGTGATTGCATTGAAGAGTATGGGTCATTGGTCACGGCACTTGATCGAGGTGATGTTCGGTTTAAAACAAAGAATTTGGAGCTAGATATGAATTATCGCGAGTCTCCACCGGCGAAACCATCTATAGAGGAGGCTCAAAAAGTAGAAACTAAGGCTTTACCACCTCATCTGAGGTATGTATTCTTGGGAAAAGGTAACACTTTGCCGGTAATTATTGCATTAGATTTGATTGTGTATCAAGTCAAGAGTTTGTTGGAGGTGTTAAACAGGTTCAGAAGAGATATTTGGTGGACTATTGCGGATATTATGGGGATCCTTCCTGCGATTAATTCACATAAAATCCAACGCAAGCCCGATCATAAGCCAAGTATTGAGCATTAGAGACGTTTAATTTATCCTATGCAAGAGGTGGTGAAGAAGTAAATCATTACGTGGTTTGATGCTGGCGTAATATATCAAATCACCGATAGTAGTTTTGTATGCCCTGTTCAGTGTGTACCTAAGAAAGGGCAATGACTATGGTCCCCAATGATAAAAATGAGCTTGTTTTGATGAGGTTGTGACTGGATGGAGAGTATGTATGGATTACCGACAATTAAATGCATGGACCGAGTAGTACCATTTTCCTATGCTTTTCATGGATCAAATGTCTGATAGACTTGCAGGAAAGGGGTGGTATTATTTTCTTGATGGATATTCGGGTTATAAATAGATTTTTATTGCACTAGAAGATCAAGAGAAAACCACCTTAACTTGTCCTTATGGGACTTTCGGGTAAAAGAGAATGTTGTTTGGGTTATTTAATAAACCGACCACGTTTAAGAGGTGTATGATGTCGATATTCTCCGATATGGTGGAGGACACTATTGAGGTATTAATGGTGGATTTTTAAGTGGTTGGTGACTGCATTGAGCAGTGTTTGAGTCATTTATCCGAGGTCCGTAAGAGGTGTTAATATTGCAACCTTGTGCTAAATTGGGGAAAATGTCACTTCATGATGAAAGACGGCATTGTATTGGGTCATCGCATTTCAGAGAAAAGCAAAGAGGTTTATCGAGCCAAAGTTAAGATGATAGAGTGACTTCCACCACCTATCTCTGTGAACGGTGTGTGATGTTTTCTTGGGCATGTTGGCTTTTACCTGAAATTCATCAAGGATTTTTCAAATATTCACATCCTTTTTTAATGTTTCTTGAGAAAGAGTGTAAGTTTCATATGATGAATCTTGTCTTACGTCATTTGTTAATTGAAGGAAAAGTTTGTGTCTACACCTATTATCATTTCTCCGGATTGGAACAAGCCTTTTAGGTGATCTGTGATGCGAGTGGGGTTACTCATGGTGTGGTATTGGGAAAAAGAAGGGAGAAAATCCTTCGTCTCATTTACTATTCTAGTAGATCCATTAATGAAGCCCCAAAGAACTATAATATGACTCTGGGGCGGTTGTGCAAGACGAATGCAAGCTGTAGGATATTAATTGATAAAGTCAAAATCATTCTCTAGCTCTAGACTAGCTATTCCGCATTGCCCTTTCGTGTCTTATTCCAGATCTTTATTGAATCTGAACAAGAGTCCTTGCAGTAGTCTTTGCTTTCGAGAAATTTTGCTCCTATTTGCTTGGGACAAGGGTTATAGTGCATACTGATAATTCTTCTTTGAGATATTTGATGTCAAAGAAAGATGAAAACCGAGGTTGATTTATCAGGTATTACTATTGCAAGAATTTCACTTTGAGGTGAAATATAGAAAAGGCAGTCGAAAATCAAGTTGTTGATCACTTGTCCCGATTAGAAGATGAAGCAATGGGGAGTTAGGTGAAAAACCTGAAATTGATGATATATCCCCTGATTAGCATGTACTGGTTGCGTGCCAAGACTTGATTCCATGGTTCACAGATTTTGCGTATTATCTGCCTAGTGATATTGTCCCATCGCACTTGTCCTTTTATCAAAGGAAAAAGTCCATGCCTAATGTGAAAATGTTTTTTTAGGATGAGCCATACTTATATATGATTTGTGTTGATGGGCTTATTTGGCGCTGTGTGCCGGAAGATTAGATGTTGAGTGTTTTGGAGGCATGTTGTTCTTCTCCTGTAGGTGGGCATCATAGTGTTATCCGGACTTGTCAAAAGATCTTGTAATGTGGCTACTATTGGCCAACCATCGACATATATGCTCATGATTTCGCCAAGGCATGTGATAAATGCCAAGAGATGGTGGCATTTCGAGAAAGCAAGAGCTCTCTTTAATCCCATTTGTAACAACCCTAATAATGGTTATGTAAAATAATGCTTAATGTGTATGGAATGCCTACGATTACACCGGGTTCACACGGATGAATTTGTAGACAGACCTCTAAACCCTTGTTACAATGAAGCCAACTAACTTGGGGAGTTAGTTGAGCTAGAAAAGGTTGGGTCCAACCATGTACGGCTCTCGAATATGAATATGTACTCAGATGAGTCATACCAGACTTAAAATGGAAAATCTTTGCTTTGAAGAGTCTAGGGGTAAAATAGTATTTTCCAGGCCAAGGGTATTATCTTAATTATATAAATCAAATGGACAGTTTGGGTCAGGTTGACACAAAATAACCTATCCCGCGGTTGTCACTCCACCCTTGTTCGAACCTTAACGTAAGCATCAATTAATTGTATTTAAACTGATGTTTATAATCTTTCTTTTTAAGGGCTTTATGGTCATTTAACTAAGATAATTAAATAAGATTTTTTATTAAATTGATAAGGAGTCCTAGTTTGACTAATTCCTAAACTATAACTCCTAATCCTAAACTACTCTCTCACGCTCATCTCTCTCACGTTTGTGCACTCTTCTCACGTTTTCTATGCCTAACAAAATTACAAGAACAATAAACACAACAAAATTTCTTCACACTAGAATAACTCACACGAAAAATATAATCAAAACATATACAAAAACTAAGCAAAAATGTTAGGCAAAGGGAGGAGTTTTCCGTCGGGTGGTCCGGGAGTTTTGAGACTTGAACGTTATTTGGAGAGGGTATTGGACAGCAGTTCATGTGTTGAATAAACATCAAAATAAGGTATGGGGTTTCTTAATGTTGGTCCCTTTCCCAAGAGACCCTTAAGGTTCAGTCAATTCTAATCCGAAACAAGGATTGTTCCCCGTTTCATGTCTCTGTCACTAGCTCCCATTGATTCATAGGTTTGATATATTTCCTGGAAGAATTTAGGAATGTAACGTGTTTTCGTGATGATTATGTGTATGTATGTATGTTCAGAATTAAGTGAGTAATGAAAGACGTTTTCCGGAAATGTGTGATACGATTGTGTGGGTGAATTGTTGTAACTATTGGTTTCGGATTAGAGTATGAAATGTCATGTTTAGGTCCTTGTATTTTATGCGTAAATATATGTGTAAATCGTTATGTTCATATTACGTGTAATGTTGCTGATTTGAGTGAAACTATTATCTAAATGATTCCATAAAAATGCACCCAAAGATATACTAAATCGTATGTGAATTATCCTAAGAACTAACGTGTAAATGTTGATCAAATGGAGCTGGAAATCATGACGACATTTGCAGCATTGTGTTACCTTAGTTTCGGCTAATGTTTGAAGTTTAGGAATGTTTGAAAATAATGTTTAAAACATGTGAGGTCAGTAGGGGTTGAACCCAAGACTTCACTATAAGGAAGCTATAATTAACTAAAATAAAAAGGAAAGACGCACACGGGGTTCGAACCCGAGCGCCCTGAGCCAATTCCCCTAAAACTAAATCAGAATTAAACAAGTTAGAGAGTGGGATTTGAACCCATGACCTTTCAGTCAGATTTAAGGAAAAATTAAACGAAAATAATAATCGTTGAGCTAATTCATAAACTAGGGTTAGGGGTAGATGGATGTTCATGAGTCTTTAAAGAGAATTAGGGAAAAGCTTCAAGGAATACTTCAATTGCCACATAAACATATGTAAATCATCAACAACAATCTTATTTAGACAACAAAAGTCAAAATTGAAACTAAACCAACAAATTTGGATGAAAACATAACAATTGACGATCTTAGAAAACAAACTTTGAAGAGCCTCTTGGGGAAAATAGTCCCAAGAGTGAATAGCGTCAATACAATGTGAGTTCTCAAAAAATGATGAAGGAAAAATTGAACATTGATGTCCTAGAATGAACTTGTTCTTCTTCTTCAACGGTGTCTTAAAGTAGTGAGAGAAACTAGAGAGATGTGAGAGCTAATTCCATTTGGTTATTTATGTGGTGTAAGGTTAGTTTAATGACTTATGGATCTTATATTGTACTAAATGACCTAATTAAAACCATTACTAACCATTAATTAATTAAAAAACTAATTATCTTAACACCCCTAACTTAACTGAATTTGGATAGTGAACTTGGGGGCCAAATGACGAGTCAACGTCAACGGACCATAGTCCATACCACAGACCGTCCTGGTCATCTGTTGTATGGATCAGAGACTGATTTTAGGGGAATTTTTGGGAGGACTATATTTGTGGATCAACGAGACCAATCAACGGGGCGTCATCTCATCGATTGTACATCGTTTTCCTTTCGTGGTTCACATTGCTTTTGTACAGCTTTTTGGGATCAAATGTTTGTGTCCTCTTCAAGGACCCCTAAGATGGTCCTTGGAGATTCGTACCCAGATGTTTTGACCGTAAAAACACTCAAAGGTTTATTATAAACCTTCTTACCAATTTTTACTTTATACGACTCTTAAAACCACTTGAAACACATGAAGGCAAACTAGTATTTCATTTTCACTAGTACGCGGACGTCGGGGTCGTTTCTTGACGTTTTTATTGCAACAATTCCTACTTAAGTGCATCACTTTTGTTTTACATTAGAAACACTGTCTAATGACATGGTTCATTAGGTTAGGCTCTAGACTAGGTCATTTAACTTCCAAGGTGTAACAACCTACTTCCAATGTCTTCAAAGTTGAAATTTTAAAATCTTCAAAGATTGGTAAATATTGTCTCACTATTCTCAGTTGTTACCTCCGACATGAAAATCAAAAAAATCAAATGTTCAAATGAAATAATTGATACTAAGCTTAAAATTGAAACAATTTGTTACAGTCACCATATATATGTTGAAAAGGACCATTCAACGCAGAAAGTCAGGGTCATCTATTCACTCGATGTTCTTCCCATTTGTCTATTTCATCAACTTTTTGTTATGGTCTTTAGCATCCTGAAATTTTGTATCTTTGGGCTATCTTGGTCAACATCATGGAATCGTTCAAAGACTCGTCAACTACTTCATTCTATTACCGACTTGATTTTCGCTTTAAAGGCTTGGCAAAATGGAGCATTAGGCAAGACTATGGTGATTAAGTGACTCGCCCAATGGTTTATGCCATCATCATACCTATTATGCTTTGTACATTCAACTACTTTTTTTCTATTTGCTCAGTAGTGGCCATGCTTTCTCCCTAAATCCAAATACCTAAATTCATGGATTTACTTCGATTATAAGCACAAAATATGCATTTGAGCGAACTAAAACTATTAAAACAAAGCCTTATTCGAGTCAAAATCATGGACTCATCAAAACCCCAACTTAAACTTAGGCTTGTCCTCAGGTAAAACTAAGTTCAGCACTTCAAAAAGAAAGTCTCAAATAGTGCTACACAAGACTCAATCATGAATGCACACAAAAAGACTTAACTTTCTCATACAAGGTACAATTGTGCATTCAAAGACTAGGGTTGTGACTCACCTGTAATTTAAATACCTTTAATTTCAAAGGTTATAACTCACGTAGTTCTTTATATTCAAAGTGATTGAAGTGTACCCAAGTAAAATGTTGTGTCAAAACTTAATTGGTAACGAGACTTTTAACTCTTCTTTGTCCAATGGTTTTTTGATGATCTTAATTGATATTCAAAATCATTCGTAAAATAACAAATTTACCTTTACATGTAACATATTTAAGAGTCAATCAGTATGACCTTATACAAAAAATTAAGAATGGCTTGGGATTAACATAGAAATTTTTAGGGTGTTACAATCCCCCCTTGGAATATTCATCCACGAATGACAGTTCGCACTTAAAAGACTAATGACCAACGAAAAAAGCTTGCATTCATTTATCATAAACTATACACATATCTAGGAGTAACATCACTATGCAACCAATGGCTCAAAACACAATAAGAAAGTTGGAACAACATCTACAAATTATCATTCAGTAAGACTCTACCTTATAATTTTATATAGGAGGAAATTTCTTCTCCACATATTTCATCATGCTCATAACATATATTTCTAGTCACATTATGTCAAAATCTCATAAAACATACTTATGAAACATTCCAAGAAAAACTCACTGTAAATTATTTTTATTAGCAACTCATGAAACGTTTCAGCCCTTTACTATAGATGCATGTCGACATGGAAGACAAAATCTTTTTAACTCATTTTATAATGTAAACATTGGAAATAATCACAAGGTAAGGATATCAATGGAATTTATTCTCATTTAGATACCTAAACAAAAGCAACATAGTACAAAAAAGTTTTAACTCTCAAGCTTGATTACAATAGTAGAGAAAATACAAGATCAACCCAACTATTCATCATACTCTTCCCCACATACAAGAAACCCATCACAATTCAAAAGGCATCACTATGACTTATCAGTACCTTCATCCAGAATTGTTTTCCTGTTAGCTTTGAGATCAAAGAAACGACCATGACTTGGAGGAATAGTAATTATGTCTTCACTAGGAGATTTCTTGCACTCTCTCCCCTTAGTAACCATAGTAGGGAAATCTTCACCCTATGATCATTCTTTCCCCAACCATAGAACCAACTAGTATCGGCTAGACACTTTCGAAAGTGTTTCATCAAACAATTTGAGCAAGTAGGTTTATGAACTTGGGAACCACCACCCCTCTCATGGTTAATGTTAGGGGAACTTGGAGCATTTTTATTTTGTGCCTTCTTTTTAAACCTAGGTTTGTTTTTCTCAACAGATCTACCCCTCTTAGAATCTCTACCTCTCCTCCCAAACATACATTCTTCAATAGATTAAGCATACACTATAAGCCTAGGTAGAGTCATGTCACCAAAAGCATTGTCGTACGACACCCTTCATTCACAAGATTGGAAACATTTTGTAAAGAAACAAATCCTCTTATATCTAGGGTTAAACACCAATGATGGAGCATACTTAGACAATAGGGAAAATTTCAAGGAATACTCCTCAACACTTATGTCACCTTGACTCAGGATTATAAAGTCCTCAACCTTAACTTCTCTCATCTGACGGGGAAAGTATCTTCCTAACAATGGTTCCTTAAAATATTCCGATTTTATAGGACCCGACTCAATCGACCTATTACCCTTCAATTGACTGTACCATACTTGAGTAATCTCTTTAAATTTGTATGAATCGAACTCCGCCTTCTCCCTAGAAGTCAATCCCATAGCATGAACTATCTTATACAGCTCATCCTAGATGGCTTGGGACTCCTCTCCAACCTTATAATCAAAGAAGGTAGGAGGATTAATATTTGCAATGTCCCTCAACCTAGTGGTCATGGTACTCTCAAGAGAATTCATTCTAGGATCTACATCTCAATTTTATTTGGTAGTAATGGCTTGGTCTATGGTAAGAAGTGCCCCTCTAAGTTCCTCATTAGTCATGACCGGGGGAACCAAAAAAATATCGTTTACTTGATTAGCTATAGGGATTTTTTCTCCTTGAGGAACTTGAACACCTTGTGGAGCTTGTGCACCTGGGGGAAATTCTCTACCTAGGGTGAGGAACTACCTCATTCAACACTTCCTCATCAAATCTCCTTGCGTGTGTGCTCCTTGTATTCATATCCTATGAAAACAAGAGAAGGGATTAAAAAGATGAACTTATGGCCTCAACTCTATGGCATTACATAATAGTAATGAAGAAAGAGAAACTTATATCGTCCTATAGCCTTTCGCTCATAAATATATCGCAACTCACACCGATGAATAAGACTGTACTAAACATAGCTTTAATGATATTTTGGATCCTAAGGACTAGTTCATAGCTTTATTCTCTGATCTCAAGTTTGTAATGACCTGGTAGCATCCCCCAAGTCGTCACACAGTGTGCTCGATGTGACACCCCAAAGTCCATGACTTTTTATAGAGCCTCACTAGATGGAATAAGTCTTAAAATAGTGTTTGCAATATCAAATAAAGGTAATAAACTTATTTAGTAAGTGTTAAAGTCAAACCATCAAGAAATGACCATGATGTTTGGAGATTTGTGATAGATGATCTAGTGTGCCTTCATATGTTTCGAGGGGTATTTATAGTTGGAACTAGGTAAAATTTGGTAAAAAGGTTTAAAATAAATGTTAGAGTATGCTTAGGGTCGAAACCTCTATGTACAACTCCCGAAGTAACACCCTGTGGCTACTTGAGGAGCACTCTACATTGTGACCCAAAAATTGTAAAATGGCAGTGTGCCACTGATAGAACCAAACAACGAGACGTCAATGGGTCAACGGTCCATTGATGGTTCTTGTTGGTGGGATTTATCCATATTAAAAAATGTTTCCAAAAGAAGGTCTCTGATTCAATCCATGAATTACCTGGATGGTCCGTGGCCTGGACTATGTCTTGTTAACGTGGATTCATGATTTGTTCTTTGAATTTTGTAGCGACTCTCATAATTAATTAGGTTGAACTAAAGCTTATCTTATGTTTCTTGAGTTGTTTATGTGCTAATATAGTAAATTTTGAAGTCAAACATCAAGGGACAACCAATATGATCAACAACTAGATCTATAAGCATTTTCATGAGTTCTTATATTCATTAGAATGTTCTGTTAGTTTTTTAATGTCCAAAATGGCCAGTGAGGACTCTAATACCTAGATGACAATGTATAAAGGTTTAACGTTTGGGTACGACTCTACCTAGGTGTAACACCCTAAACTGAACTAAGGTGAACTATAGCCTCATAAGTTTTTCTTGAGTTAATTTGAAGTTTAAATGAGTCATATTACTTTTATTAGGCAGTGTGTGATGTTTGGTTATGTTTTGAGGTCAAACATCCAAGAATGTTCATGATGTTTGGAAGGTGAGCCTTAGAGAGTACTTGTGTATCTTGATGTGTTTGTGTTAGTTTGAAGTGTTCGTTTTAATCAAAATTTATGTGGGATGTTCCTAGGACATAAGTTACGTAGTTTAGGTGTTTAATGTCCAGGTACGACTCCATGTAAGACCCACGAGGGGCACTAGAAGAGGAAACCTTTTCTTGGTAAGAAGCTGCAAAAACAGTGACCAAACGACGATCCAAGGGATGGTCCGTTAGTCAACCAAACGCCTGTTGACCATGGGCGTCGATTGTTGCTGCACGAATATCCAAGTCTTCACCTGGAGGAGTTGCAGTCCCATTTTATGGACCCCATCAACAAGGCGTCGATTAGGAGATTATCCATTAGTGATGGGGCATAGGTGGTAACTGTAAAAGATGTAATTTCTTGCTTTTCCTTGGGGTGTTTGGTAAATTCACCTCATGTGTTTGATGACCCTAGGAAGTTATTTTTAGTATTTATTAGGTATATTAATGTATATCAAACTATATCAGCTAATTTTAGATTTCATTTTCTTAAAACCCAAAACCCCTCTCCCTTAGAATTCTCTCTCAAGTCTCTTTGGAAGCTAAATGTCAAGAAGAACTAGGAGGGTTTTTGGTTGCCAGTTCTTCATCAAAATCTCTTGGAATTCCCCTATCTAAGGTATGGTATTCATCCTTGAACTCTCTTCCATTCATGGAGTCCCTTCTTATGGATTTTCAAAAAGGGTTTTCAACCATAATTTCTTCTAACTTCAACTCTATATGTGGGTCTTGCATGGAAATGCTTCAAATGATTTAATAATTATGTTTCTAATTTAATTTGATGATTTTAAGGTTAAAACTTTAATTAAATCATGTAAGAGCTTTTCATCAAATGTTGGCTTAACAAATCAGTTAAATGAGCTTAGTTTTGTAGTCTTTGAGCTTTGATTATTTTGAGTTGTTAATATGATTAGCTACTACCTTAAAGGACTTATAAATATGTAATATTGATAAAATTATTATGGGTGGTGATGACATTGTTTAATGGTTAGTTTCTTATATTGTGTCAATTTTTTTATAAATTGTACTTGAGTGGTATGGTCCACCTTCTTGTTGGCGGTGTTTACTTGATGAACATGATATTACTTAGTATGTATTGTGATTGTGGATTTGAAGGCCTAATATTCGAAATGAAGTGATATTGAAAATAGGTCTTTTACTGTGTTTTGTGAATATTGAATTGCATGTTTGTCTTAGATTATGCCTAAATGAAGGATATGATTATTTGAAGCATGTAAACTGTGTGAATTGATGAATGTAGGCCTACAACATGTATATAAATCAATATAAATGAAATTATGTTTATATTGAAGATGTTCTCATAAGTACACACACACACACTTGAAAAAAAATACAAAGCTAAGTTGAGTAACTAGAGGTTTTTTGAGGAGGACACTCTTCGTGAGTTGAGATGAAGTTTCTAAGAGCAACCTCACTACATAATAAAATCTTTCTAATATAGGCATGTGAGAAACCCTCATCCGATAGGAGTTAAAATCGGGATTCCATGTCTAGATCTAATGGTCTTTGTAAGTTAAGCTAGCACCCACAAAAGAATTGAATGATCTATGTATTCTAAAAGAAGTTGCTACTTAGGGTAGGTAGTGGTATGGGACACTATCTATCCATGGCACTATGTAGGACCTTCGAAAGGGAAGACTTGGTGCCAAACCTTCTAATAGTGTACTACATAGGTTAGGTGTTTGTATGGGATGCTATCTAGACATTACACTATGTAGGCATTCCAAAAGGGAATTAATTGCTTGTTTGTTGAGTATTCTTATAATGTGTTTTGATTTGAGTGATGACTTATTCTCATGGGTGGGCTATGATTTTTGTGGGTAGTCTTAAGGATCCCCTTGGTGTTTATTGAAGGTGGTTTTTAGAGATTTCCTTTATGTCATACCTTGGAGAGTCTAAGGATAACCTCGATGGGGAAACTTCTACGGAAATGATCTCACTTCTTTATTGGCAATACCTTGGAATTTCATTACCTTTGGAACCTTTAGTTCATTGTAATTTTTTGTATAGATACTGTAATTTTTGTTAAGTTCTTGTGAAGTGCTCAATCCAAGGGAAGACATTAGGATCATTAAATGGGAGTTGTAGTATGAGATTCTACTCTCATGTTTCACTTAGTGTGACCTATAAGTACTATTGGAGAAGGGTACTTACATCAAGTTCGTACGAATATATGTTTAACACTTGTTTAGCTAGGTGTGTGGATTTGATTCCATACGAGTTAAGCCTATGGTTGATTGTCTTAAGGATACTTTTGGTTTGACTTGAAGGAAATCTATAGGTGGCCCCTTTTTGCCTTACCTTAGGGAATATTAGGATAACTTGGGTTAGGGTAACTTCGAGGGAAAGGTTTCACATGACTTGCACTGTAATATGTTCTCTGTGATGTCCTTAATATTACTATAATGTGCTCTATAAATTCTAAGATTAGTAGATTCTTCTATTAAGTGTTAAATAATGTTTCTAGTGTTGTTTTACTTCTTAAATAATGAATGTTTTACTTATTTAGCATGAAATGTTATTTTTCTAAAATGTCCCTTTTTGCATATTTTTTCATGTGCCATACTTACCACACTGTTTTGTACTAACCCCATACTTTTCTATACTATCTAAGTATAGGTTGGAAGAAAGTTTTAAGTCTAGAAGGTGAAGCTTGGTTAAGTTTCTTTCAAGGCAAAGTATGTCCTCATATATTCGAGTGCATAGTTCTTTTCTTAGTTTCTAATTTAAAGACTTATTATGTATTTCTTTTTAATGTAAAGGGAAATGACCCTAAGATATTATGTCGTGCATTTAAGTTGTCTTGTGACGATGAGATTCTCTAAATATTTATTAAAGATTTCCTGTTTAATAATTTATTTGTAAAAGTTTTAATTACTCACTACTTTTCATGTCCTTTGAAATGGAGGACAATTAAAGGTCTTGTACGAGACCCCTAAGGGTCAAGTACACCTTACCATGAACCAAGGGTTCTCACTAACTTCTAGGGGGTACTTTTGGGTCGTGACAGTAGAACCCATAAGGGGCCCTAGAAAAGGATCACATCTCGAGAATATGATATTGCTAGACAGTGTCAAACGATGGCCTCAATGGACTCAAGGAATGGACAGTCGATCAGACGACTGCCCGTTGACCTTGTGTGTCGATTGACCTAACAAGGCCTGCACAAAAGTGAGTCTCTATCCGCAACAAAGGGATATCGTGTAGATGACGATCCATCATTTAGATTGTCATTGATTGATCTGCAAAAGGTGAAGCTCGGGATATTTTTGTAAATTCACCTCAAGAATTTTATGAATAATTATTATTTAATGTTTGTTTAGGTGTTTTAAGAGGGTTTAAACACTAAAACTTATGTTAGTTGTAACGACCTTCAAAATCAAAATAGGTCAAACTAGATCTTCAGATTTGTTTCATGAGTAAATGATGTGTAAAAATAGCTAATTTTAGTTTTGAGGTCAGTGTGGTAAGTTTGAAATTCAAACGTCAACGGATGACCAAGACGTTTCGAAACGAGCCTGGTGTGTTTTAACGTGTCCTTAACTATTGTATGCGTTTTAATGTGTTATTTTGAGTCTAAAAGAAGTGGGGATGACACTAGCACCTAGAGGGACATTTTTAGGGTAAAAAAGTCCATGTATGACCAGCCACGAATATCCCTAGGGGTCCAAGAAGGGACCCAACCTTTGGATAGGAAAGTAGCCAAAAGACAACAAGCATTTGAACTAGCAGGGAACCAGTCCACATCGCGGACTTGGTGCACCCTCAAAAAAAAGATGGTTTGCATTGCGGACACGTCGTAGACTCCTATGTCTCGAAATTTATTTTGAAAAATCTTTCGGGAGAAACTCCGCTTTGTAGACTTGATCCCTGATGATAATTCCTTAAATTTAAGTGATGTTTGACTTGTCTAAAAAAAATTATGTTGGGGTGTTTTAACTATTATGGGGGGTGTTATATAGTAAATTTAGGTCATTACACACCCATTCCCTCATCAAAAACCCCAACCCCTCAAAAAGAAATCAAAAATTCCCAAATCTCTAAAAGGAAGTCTTCACTTCAAAAACTCTCTCAATCCTCCATTGAAGGTCTAGGTCTTTGAGCTTAGGCTATGGATGCAAGAGGAATTGTTCAGAAAATCTCGTGTGTTTCTTCAGATTAAGGTACGGTAGTTCATCCTTGACTCTTCTTCCATTAAAAGAGCCCACTCAAAGACTTTTCAAAATGGGTTTTCAAACTCCAAAATCTTCTATTTTTTACTATAAGCATGGGTCTTGCATGAAAACGTTTAAATGAGTTTAATATGATATTATTCAATGTTAGTTGATGATTTTAAGGTAAAAAACTCAATAAACGCATGCTCATTTAATATCTCAACTTTTGGCTTATGAAGTTGGTTTAATGTACATGATTAGATAACGTTAGAACTATGATTTTCTATATATTATATTTTGACTACCGCTATTGCATTAAAATGCTTTATTATGATAAACTGTTTGTGATATTGACAAGAGGTTGTAAAGGATTGGATGGAGGATGAGTTTTTCTACTCTTGCTTAGTTCTTGTTACAAAATGATCTGGAGTTGTATGGTCCAGCTTTGGTGGCGGGGTTTACTTGAAGTATGTGAATATATATGTTATTGTGATTTATGGTCCTGAAGGCATAGTATGTGAAGTGAGGTGATGATTATGATTTTTATGGATAATGTGTTTTCGGATGTTTGAAATATGTATCTTTAATATGTTAAGTCTGAATGAAGTTATATGTTTATGTGAAGCATGATAGTGTGAGAAGTTTGATGAATGTTTGTATAAGCATTTCTAGAAGTCAATTTAATGAATTTTGATGATTATGTGGAAGTTGTGATCACATGTACTCACACACACACACTTTGAATAAAGTTAATGAATGTGAATGGGAATTTTAGGGTGGACACCTTTCGTAAGTAGAGACTAAGTGTCTAGACAATCTCTACTAATCCTAAAGTAAGAAGAAGGGTGTTTTGGGGTAAAAGATTTTTGTGGGTTGAGATGAAGTGTTTAGTAGCAATACGAATATTCCTAAGAGCTTTACTACGATAGATTTTAGGTTGAACACCCTTCGTGAGTTGAGATTGGTGTTCAAAAGTAACCTTTAGGGATAAGTACCCTTTCTGAGTTGAGATATGGTACTAATTAGCTATTCCTTAACCTATAAGTTAATTAATGTTTAAGACTCAATAGAGGAGTTATTCTTAGAGCCCAGAGGATTTGAAGAAGGGCTGGGTAAATTTCTTGAGTAGATAAGATGTATCCAATATACCTCTTCAAATGAGTGCTCCTCGCTAGATGATTAATGAGTCACCTAGAAGAAATGTCCCTATAATTATGCGTCCGCATATATTTAGCTATTGGGAACCCTATGTAAAGGCTAAAGAACAACCCTACCTTAGGCTAGTAGGATCACTCATTCTTTAGGGAATAGTACCGGGATTCCATGTCTGGCTCTCATGGTCTTTGTCAGTTAATGATAACCCCCACAGATGAATGTTATGAACTAATTCTTCTTAAAGTTGTACTACTTAGGGTAGATGGTTGAATGGTAGACTATCTATCAATTGCAGAAGTAGGAATTTAGAGGGAGTTTTGTATGTCCTTTATGAAATGTATCAATGGGTCATTATATGATGAAAATAATCATGATTAATATATTTCTATGTTTAGTAATGTAATGTGACTTTATATTTAATGTTGATGAAATATTTTTATTCTATGTCTCTGTATAGGAAGCATGAGAGTCTTATATCTAATATTGATGAAATTTATGTGAATGAAGTTATGTATGTGATATGCCTCGTCTAGGGTGATTCCTGAGGATCACTAAGTGGAACTAGTATCATGGGATTTTACATTCACATTGCACTAAGTGTAACTTTTGTGTTTTCTTTGAGGATTCTTTCATGTGATTTTCCTATCTATATGTATGTTCCTGTAGTGTCTTTAGTATTGAATATTGACTTGTTAAATGAAATGATTTATTCTTGTTTTTGCTAGTCTTAAGGATCACTTGTGTATGTAGTGAAGAGATTATATGAGTGATCTTTTTGTGTCTTACCTAGGTGAGCCTTAGAATAACTTCTGATAGTAGTAGTTCATGTGATATTTATTTTACTATATGTGTGATCTTATGCTAAGAAAAATTTATGTTTTTCCTAATGTGCTAAATCAATGGTTTTAAATGATTTCTTGTAACTTGATTCATGAAGGTTTTATCAAAATAGCATTACTAGTTTGTTTAAACTAAAACGCCCTTTTTTTCTTTATTTTTGCATAATACCATACTTAGTACAGTGTTTGTACAAACCCAATACTTTTCTATACTCTATAAGTATAGGTTGGAACTAGTGCAAGTTTAGAAGTAACAGCTTGGGAAGTTGACTCTTTCAAGAAACGGTATGTCCTCATATATTTGAGCAAATAGTAAAATTTCCTTAGTTTTTTATTTATACTTTTGTAAGACTTATTATTTATTTCATTCAATGTAAAGCACCGTGTCCCTATGATATTTAAGATGTGTCTTTAAGTGGCTTGTGATAATGAGACTTATCTCTTAGTATTTCGTAAAAGTGTTTTCTTATTTATATTGTTGTGAAAAATTTAAATTTTGCATTACTTCTAATATCTTATGTTATGAATGATAGCAAAGAGGATTGTACAAGACATCCGTGAGGTAAAGTACGTCTTGTGACGAAAGTTTTATGGTTTTCTTCGGGTCATTACATTAGTCTTCACTATGCGAAAACAAAAACCCCTCCCTCAAGAAAGACTCTCTCAAAACCCCATTGAAGCTCAAACACAAGGAAGGTCTAGGATTGGAGTTTTTGGACGTGTTCTTCAACAATATTTTATGGGTTTTTTCAGTTTGAGATATTGCAGTTCATCCTTTAAACTTCTTTCATTAAAGGTTCCATTCAAAAGACTTTTCAAAAAGGGTTTCAAAGTCCAACATCTTCTATTTTGAATCCTAAGCATGGTTCTTTGCATGAAAATGTTTTAATGACTGACAGGTTATTTTTTATTAGTTGATGAATTTAATGTCAAAACCCCAATGAACTCATTCTCATGCATATTATCAAGTTATGACTTATGTAGTGGGTTTAGTTTATATGTTAATATAATGTTAGAGTTGTGTTTCTTATATTATATTTTGAATTACCTAATGCCTATTATGCTTTATTATGATTATTTTGTGAAGTCTTGTAGAAAAAGTGTCTAAGTCTTGGATGAAGGGTAGGTTGGTTTATGTTGGTTTGTTCTTCTTGAAGTAGTCTTGAGTGGTATGGTCCACCTTTTGTTGAGGTGTTAACTTCAAGTATATGAGTATTTATGTGTTTTGTGATTTTGGCCTTGAAGTCATAGTATGTTAAGTAAGATGATGATTATGACTTATATGCATATGGTGTCTTATGAACTAGTTAATGTATGTCATGAAGATATCGTATCTAAATAAAGTATGTGTATATGTGAAGAATAATAGTGTGTGAATTATTATGATTGAAGGTGTAAGAATATTTAGAAGTCAATGTTTTAAATTTGGTGATTTTTTTGAAAAGTGAGATCACATGTACCCACACACACATGATGAATGAAAGAATGATGTTATGAACGTAAATGGGGGATTGTAGGGTAGGCAGTCATCATGAGTAGAGATGAAGTGTGCCGACCATTCGCTACTATTCCTAAAGAACTCTAGTAATGAAAAGGGGATTTTAAGGTTGACAGTCTTCGAGATTTAAAATGAAGTGTTTATTAGCAACCTCACTATTCCAAAGAGCATTTAAAGATAGGTTAGAGTTTGGATACTCTTTGTGAGTTGAAATATGGTTTTCAAAAGTAACCTTTATGTATAAGTACTCTTGGATATTTGAGATATGGTAGTAAATAGTTATCCCTTAACCTTTATTCAATGAATATTTAAGACTCCATGGGAGAATTCTTATTAGAAATGAGAGTATTCGATGAAGGAGTGGATACTCTTTGTTACTAGCGATATTGTAACCAATGTACCTCTTGATTTCATCACTCTTTGTGAGTCTAGATTGAGTTACTTAAAATTAATCTCCTTATCCCATAACTGTGCGCCCGCGCAGGTGTAGCGATTGGAAAATCCATCTAAAGGCTAAGAGAATGATCCTACCTTAGGAAAGTAGGGATCTCTCACTCGGTAGGGGTTAATATAGGGATTCTATGTCTAGCTCTAATCGTCTATGTTTTTTAAAGCTAGCCCCACAAATGAATGTAATAAACTAAGTCTTCTAAAGGGTGTATTACTTACAGTAGTTAGTGGAATGGGACGCTATATATCGATTTCATTAGTAGGCATTTAGAGGGAATCTTGGTGTCTCTTTATATAAAAATGATATGTAAATCAAGTAATGTGATCTTATGTCTAATGTTTAAGAAGCATATTGATATTATGTCATGTATGATGAAAGTCATGTAAAGAATGAATGTGATGGGACTAAAATAGCATGAAAGGTTTATTTTAAATAAATGTTCTCTTTTGCATGTTTTTTTATAATGACATACTTAGTACAATGTTTGTAATAACCCGATACTCTTCTATATTTCAAACTATAGTTGAAGGAAAATGAGTTTTCTTACGATTCAAAGATTCGAATGTTTAATCTATCAAGATTGGTATGTCCTCATATATTCGAGGACATGCATTATGTTTCTTTTAGTTTGTCCTTCGAAGGCTTGTATAAAACATAGTATGTCTCTTTCAATGTAATGGGCCATGACCCTATGATGTTTAAGATGTGTCTTTAAGTTGGCTTGTGATAATGAGACTTGTTCCTTAGTTTATAAAAGAAGTTTCTTATTAATATCATTGTATTTTTTTTAATTAAGCACTACTTTTCATACTTATGTGATGAATGATAGATAATAGGCTTGTGCAACACCTCCATGAGGTCAAGAATGACTTCTAACTTCTAAGGAGAGCTTCCCGGTTGTTACAAGCTTGGTAACGGAGCATAAGTTTTAAGGAATTAGTTTATGGTCCAAAGTCTCACAAGCCACGTCTAGTAGACTTGTTCATCGGTGTGAGTCACGACACATCTATGAGCAAGAGGCTATAAGGCCATAAAAATTCCACTTTCTTCATAACTCTAGTGTCGTGCCATATAACATCACTCCATAGAATCTCTCTTTTATTTACCTTGTTCATTTGTTTTATAGATATGACTAATTGGAATGGGTGATCTTGTAACAACAAAGGGAGAAAAAGGTTATTTTTTATGGTTATTGTGGTTTTGTGACTAGATGAGTATAAGGGAAGGTAGACTTGAAAGATTTTGATGTCATGTTATTTATGGTTATGTGTGATCTATGAGATTGGAGGTGTTATGATGTGAAGTTGTATTATGATGTAGTTCTAGTATGATAATGGTTATAATGGTTTAATGAAGTCGTTATTGGGATAATGACTTAGCATACTATATGTGCAATGATACTTTAAAATTAAGGTGTATATTTCAGGAGTTTTGAAGGAATGTCGTAATTGTAAGAGTTGAAACTACCCTCTTGTGTAAGTGATGTTTCATAGTTGTCCTCTTGTTGGATTGAAGTTCTAGTGTAGGCTCACTCCTAAGGAGGGAAAATAGTGTGCTTTCTTAGGAAGGTTATTGTGATTTTATGCTAGAAAATACTTGAATCCATATAGCTAGATGGTTGGTTCGCAAACGAATCTATCTTAATGGGTGGAAAGAGAAAGAGATAGTTTTTGTTCCATGAGTTCGAGGTATTTGGTGCCTAAGAGTTGAATGAGGTGATTTTTAAGGGAGTTTTTATAAGCTTGAATCCTAAGAAGAGGGTGTTGTGCTTGACTAGTAATTGATTCTTAGTTTTGATGACCACGAGTTAGGATAGTTTGAGTTCCCACCCCATGAGAAGTATAGAGGGATTCTGAAGTATGATACCTTGAAGATTTTTGGAAGGGTATTAACAAAAAGAGATGATAATGTGTAAAAAAATAAAATTCGGGACAAAGGCCTTTGTAAGTCATGGTTTATTATGGTTGTTTTGATTTACTATAGATGGGTTTACCCTATGTGTGAGAGATTGAGTTGAGTAATATGGTAGTTGATATCCTCATCTTTCCTTCTATTCTTACTAAAGCTTGAGGCCGAAACCCGTAGTACTTTTGTTGTGTTTTGTAGTCTTGCGTATGAATATGAGTTGAAAGTCTCCTTATTTTGTGAAATTTATTCATAATATGATGTTTTGTATGCTCTAGATATTATCATAGTTTCATGAGTATATTTGTAGGTAATCTATATTTCGCATGTCAATTTTTAGCTATCGATGTTTGCTTAATTACTTCAAAATTGTTATGTTTATGTTCCAATGTGTGATTTGAAAGTTATTACATGTTGAACATTGAAATGATGTGATGACCATGTCTAATGTTGAAGAAGGTATTTCTACCACAAACGAAATGAAAATGATAAAGAAAGTGTGAACTTTGAATTGTTGAAATAGTACCAAATTTGCTTGTATTGCTTTGAGTGATTAATGATGTGTAGTTGGTGTTCCTTGTAAGTTTAGTGCATTGGCTATGCATATTATTTCCATGATTATATGTGTTGTGAGCTTCTAGTTTTTCACTGTCGGGGAGCACCCCCTAGACGTAACTGGTAAATGAGATACCTTCTTCACTTTCTATAGTTGAAGAAGGTATTTCTACCACAAACGAAATGAAAATGATGAAGAAAGTGTGCACTTTGAATTGTTGAAATAGTTCCAAATTCGCTTGTATTGCTTTGAGTGATTAATGATGTGTAGTTGGTGTTCCTTGTAAGTTTAGTGCATTGGCTATGCATATTATTTCCATGATTATATGTGTTGTGAGCTTCTTGTTTTTCACTATCGGGGAGCACCCCCTAGACGTAACTGGTCAATGAGATTTCAAAAAGTTTCACATAAGCCTATCGTATCAATCATTGCAAAATATACTCTCAAGAAAATAAGAAATTAAAACTTTCTTCTGTCAGAAAGAAATACTTTCCTTAATATGCAAGCAGAATACTTTCTATAAAAACATCTATCTTAACAATGTCTCTTTAAACCGTCTAATACTTGGAATGTAAAACATTGGGACTAAGCCCATAAAAGGCTTAAAAATAAAGACTAAAGACATAAAAGGAACATGTGCGTCTTGTCCTCGAATCAATAAGGACTCACCAATATTTAATCTTCAACCCTTAGAAACCTATCCATCATCCATGGCATATTATGACATCCAATACCCTACACATTTGTCAAAACAAGAAAAGAAGGGGTTAGCTCATTAAATGAACTATGTATGGAAGCCATGGAAAAACCATGAAACCATCATAAAAGAGTTTACGAGACATAATCTAAGTCAACCAATTACATATAGAACACTTTCAAGTAACACCAATCATATGACCCTTTTCACATAGACCCCCTATTAAAGGTTATCCTAAGACCCAGATAAGTAATGAATCGGCTGCCCATATAACCCTTTTACACACACCTAAATTATTTTCAAGACTACCTACCTTTAGTTATTCCAATACATACACCCTAAATATTAATTCGTTGATTGTCCTCAAGTGACACACTATGACTCAAAATAATATTTGTACAAAAGTATCCTTTTTATGCTTTTTCAATCACATGTGTATCAATCTCGACTCTTTATTTGATTTAGTGCAGGCTTACGTTCTCAAGTTCAATAAAATAACTTATGTGGATCATATAATGACACAAAGTCACCATATACATACACCTCTACAAATTTTCCTCTCACCAAGGTAGCCACTTTTCGGAACAACAACTAGTACCCTCACTTCAAAATAAATCCTCATTTTCGACACAGTGATTATATGTTTGGGTACAAGGATCTTTGTTCAACACTTACGCTCAAGAACAAGTTCAAATACAGTTAGGAATCTTCGCCATTGGCTAGCCATTATCTTCACTGCTTAGGTCCACACGATTAGACCATGAGATCACGGTAGGGCTTTCTTGGATTGTAACGTAGGCTCAAGGTCAAGTGTGGTACATTTGGGCACATTTTTAGTGACTTTTTGCCCTCTATAACATTACCGACATCCTATTTTTCTGTTATTTTCTTCTTTGCCTTTCTTCGTATTTTGGATGCGACTCTTACTTCTTTTCCATCTTTTATTTTCCATTAAAATATCTTTTCTTTCTTTTCTTTTTCAATCACTCAATAATTTCATAGAATCAAACCTTTTGCTTGACTAAGATATTCTTTTCAACATCCGATTATTTTCAAACCTATTTTTGGGTCTTAACTCATATTAGTCACCCTTAACTTATGACTTTTCCATGATTTAAGGTACACAATACCCGAAGTCGGGTCAGGGCCAAGATGAGGTAACTTTCTGCATTAGCCACTCTCGACTTAGGCTTTTAGCCTATCTCGAGATCCAAATGTCCAAGGAGGGACTGGTGCCAAAACATTCGACCCTGGGAAGGTGAGTTGGTGAATTAAAAATATTGGTTTATTATAGGCTCAACATATTTGCATAAACAACGGAAAAATCATTAATTTGGTTATCTTCTTTAAGGCTTGATATTGGATATTTAGAAGAAGGGTTTATTTTCACTTACTAAGTTCTCACACAGATTTCCTTCTCAAGACTAATCATACAAGTTCTAGGAAGGTACAAACTATTGAATATTCAAATATCCTCACACTTTCTTAGTATATTATTACACTATCAGATTATAAGATTTCCCAGTTTAGGTGTTTATTGAAGGTCGTGTAGTGGGTGCCTATCTATGTCATAGTTAGAGACAACATATTCAACATATTGTCACCTATACATGAAAGAACTATCTAGAACGGAAGATCATTTTGTCTGCCATCATGCTTAATTTTTAATGGTTTTATGCTTGTACAATCTTCGACATCCAAGCTCAATAGAAAAGTAACCAGTCTCTTGGGGGAAAACAACACAGGAAAGAAAACCCCAAAAGAGGATTGTGAATCGGGTTACTCAGACTTCACTCTACCACTAACTTTCCATTTAACCCAACCCAATAGAAAAAGACTAGACATTGTCCCCAATGCAATAAAATTAAAAGGGTAGGGTATTTGCTGAAGCCAAGTTGTGGTTCATAGAACAGAAGAACTATCAACATGTGGGTGGGGCCGATTTCCCAGAATCCACAAGATCAACACTTGGGTAACCTTCAATAGTGACACTTCAACCTCGACACTATAAGTAGTAATCACATCATCAACCACCGGTACATAACTATATTCCCCATCAGCCATCTACAATACACTCCTTTTATGTAGCTTCTCATCCACTAGGAAAGCTTACCTAGCCTCTCTACCTCTTTCCTCTATCTCTTTTTAGAACGCGCCTCATCACCGACCTCAGTGGTATGAATGGAGTGGTGCCTCTTGGTATGCATGGGCTACTTAATCGGTGGCTCAGCATGAACATTGAATAAAGCATCAAGCACATTGTCCTTTATGATCTCTGGGAGAGAAAAATCTGGCTCAATCGCCCTCATATTCAAAATAACAGCTACAAAAACTCGTAGGCTGGCCAACCCTGTCTGAATATAAGAGAGGTCAATAGTCGTGGCTGGCCGTGCTAGCATACGCAGCTCCAAGACACATTCATAAACTCTCTAAATTTTCTGCTCTGTCTGCTAGGCCACCCTCTTCTCTACTCGGTCCTTAGCCTAAACATTGAATTTTGGCATCCAAGGAAGCATGTAGTTGAGCAGGTTTGCCATTTGGGCCTCTAACTTCTGGACTCATGCTAGAGGGACCAGTGTTGCGGATGGAGGCATGGATCAAGATAGGTAGAATCAGCCGAGGAGGTGTGAGAAGGCTCTAAAGTAGCATCATCAGCCCCTTGGGCTAACTCCATAGTGTCCGCGATGTTCTCGCTCAGTGAAGGCATCTCAATCCTAGGTCCTCTACGTGGAGCCACTACATTGGTCTCATGCTTGATGAGGCCTATATCTACTGTCCCTACCGGGATGAAGAGTGTGTCACAGTGCCAAATTGGACTCCTGCATCCCTACATTGTTGGAAAATAAGACAAGCAAATGGGTAAGTTTTAGAGTTCTTGAAGGACCTCCTATGAAATACTGATATCAGCACCCAATAAAAGTCTATCTCAAATCGTGCTGCAATGGCTGCTAAAAACACTACCCTATCCTATGTGACTACATTATCAGCTTGTGTGGGTGATAACCTATGTCAAACGAAAAGCAAGAACAATTTGGACACAAATGTAAGGATGACCTTCTCTCGAGGATCTATCACCCACTCACCCTTCTCACCATCAGTTGCCAGATATTGAGCCAACTATTTCTTTGGTGCCTCACTATGTGCAACACTCTGACCAAACTCCTCACTCTATAAAACCTGCCACCTATAGTAAAACTCTACAGTATTGCGTGTCGCTTGTGCACCAATGGTGGGGCCTTATAGGAAATTGTGTGTGGTTGGTTCAAAGATATCAACCCGGCGGCCCTGGACTAGTGTAGATGTAAGAGGATCCTATTTGGCAGGTCTCGCACGCCTGTCTAGGGACCCTCTAAGAGTAGCAACGTGGGAAGCGTAAAACTCTCTGACTATCTCCTAACTATAGGTGCCTAGACTCCGTGTCACACCTTGGGTCCTAGACCCTAGATCAGACCGGCGTCATTAACGTCTCAGAGGTCGCAGACAAGCCTCTTCTTATCTGTCATCACAATAATACAGGTAAATTTAGCAGAAAATTTAAAAAAATTTAAATTTACTAAACTGTACTTAGACTTCAAATAATCTTTGCATAAGAGTGATATACTAACATTTAAAAATAAACAACCATCTATTAACAGATTGAGCAATTAAAATGAAGTATTCATAATATCATCAATAGGTGCTAAACCGGCCTTAATACAAAAGCTTGAAAAACTGTTTGAAAGGAAACGCTACGGAAAACATTAACTAGATATATCTAATCTACTAATGCTAGAGAATAAATTGAAGGCTTCCTCGAATTCAAGAGAACCTACCAAAGTGTGGAGGTACTAGTCAAAACAGCTTCAACTAATCTTTAATCTTTTTGAAGGACATGCACCTATAAAAATAGTAATTGTATATGGGTTAGTAAACATTTGTACTAAGTATGTGTGTATGCACACAAACAGATAAGGACTATGCATGATCAAGGAAAGCTCTTCCTATAGTAACATGACATTTTTGGAAAGTGAAGTCTCTTAACTTTCCTAATTCGTTATTTATGAATCATGCTATGAATATGACCTATTTTAATGCATTTTAAGCAAAAAACTTATTTTATATATGAACATATGACCTTGGAATCATGAAAATAATTTTAGAACAAATCAAGCAAAATTTAATATTTTTGGTCCCCTTATGGCGAGCGCTCCCTCTCCCAGTCTTAGTTTACTTTTCAGTCTTTTCTCCTTTTTATTGTGCAGTTCAATTATATCCTTTAATCCTATGTTTTACTTACAAGTGCAATGTTTCATTGTAGACCCGTTGCTACAATGAATAAAGTAAGTAATCCAAAAGACTAAGGAAATGATTTGACTACCCTAATCAAAAGTTGTTCTTTCCATTATTGTTAAATTGGGGCATGAAGACTTTATAAGCCAATCATTATTGTTTATGGCCGTTCTTTGATCCTTTGCATAATAGAGAGATGTTGGGGAATATATTCATACTCCAATTGATGAGTCATTATGTTTTTCTCTCTTTATTAGCATAAGTCAATAACTGTTAAAAATTCATTCTTATCAAACACTGATGATTTTGTATACTTATGCTTTTGTTTACATAGTTCACTTTCAACTTACACTTATTCTTATTTGATTTTATGTTCACTTTGAACATGTTAGGTTGTTTTAGGATATTCTTTTATGACTTCAATAAGAATCTTTATGTGCAATGACAAAGAATGACTTACATCATTACTTAGTCTAACCTCGCCCTTTGGTCATCCAATCCCAAAACACATCATCTTCCTAGTTCCTTCTTTATTTCTCTCTTACTTTATTAAGCAAGTCTTTAGCATTTATGTGACATAGATATTCTGAGCTAACATAAAATCCAATGTCTTCTCCACACTAAAAAGAGGTGGTTCACCGGCCAAGGTTAAGTCGAATACTTCCTAGCTTTCATAGGTGGATCAACTAGCTAGTAAAATATGTTGGGAATATAGTTCAATGTCTAGGATAATTTTTACACCCTTGTCGACCTTGTTGGTAGTCTAATCTCATTAGGCGTACATGCGTTTGCACAAGATCATTTCTAGTCTATCGATGCTTAGCTCAATTTATCATACTTTACAACTGGTAGAGTTAACTTATACACTATGGAAGCTTTCTTCTAGTATGAGGTATGCTTAGATTATTATATGACTTGTAATATCTTTCTATACTTGATGAATCTAAACATAAATCTTACATTATCATTATGGTGTGAATGAGACTTGTCTCACGATTTCTAACACCCTCTTATGTGAGTATCTTTAACATAATTGTTTAGGTGCAAGTGAGACTTGTCTCACTTTCTTTAACACCCCATTCTAGGTCAATTTCATAACTCATAAGATTTTAGTCATTTCAATGTTATTTGGTAGTTATGTACCATTCTTTATGAAAGTTGTATGGACTTATTCAATATGATACTATGTTCACAACTTCATTTAGATAGGGTATGTTGGGAATTTTCCAATCATTGGCATACCCTAGGTTTTGAGTTCATTGTGTTACATCTTGTCAAGTGAATATTTATCATGTATTTGGACTGACAAGAAACATCATAATTTACATTGTTCATATAAGATTGGTATGACACATTCATTGGCCAATTCTATTACATATTTTGCAAATAATATTGGTGGCTAATTTATTGGCATAAACAAAAACTTTCACTAAACACTTATCATGATATTCTCACTAGCCAAGTAAACTAACTTCACGAATATACTTTAATAATCTCATAATATTAAGCAAGCCAACTTTTAAAATTTAATAAGAATATAAGAATAATTCCATGCTTAGTTTGGCAAAACTATAAAGTTGATTTGGCATGGAAAATTCATTAACTATCTTTGATTCTCATTCTTATTTCTTCTTAGAAACATTGCATTCCAAAAACATACAAACATATTTACTGTAAACATATACATTACTCAAAACCTTCATTCCTTTATACAGTAAACTGAACTTCATAAATGACTTATAACAATTTCATCTTCTCGAACACAATTAGGCATTACAACATTTCTTATCTCATGTAAATGATACTTTATTCATACTAATCTAACCTATAGGTCTTATTCGACATTATCAATTCACAGAAACCTACACATAATGATCGGTAAGAACCACATACCAACAACATTCTCGATATTCATATTATACATACTACTATAATAGGATATAGGGAGAACTTGGGAGATGAACATTCCACAATTTCATTGAGAACAACCCTAGTTTTGGTTTTCTTGTGTTCAAAACATTTGAAAAGCTTCCTGTAAAAGGAATCCCATAGAGAAACCCATACCTCACTTTAGAGCTGAATCTAGAAATATAACCGTATACGTAGAATGAAAATCTTGAAGAATTTCCTTGAAATTTTCTAAGGAGAACTGAGAGTATATCATTCTATTTTTCTTAAGGTTGTTCACTATTTTTCAGTTGTGAGTTTCTACTGGATAGGCATGAGTCGAAGTCTTAGGATTTGAATATTGACTAATTCAACTTAGGATAATTAACATAAGTGAATAAATCAATTAGCTAATTACAAAAATGCCTGTCCTAAATTGACTAAAATAAGAGAGAAATTGACTTACCCAAATTCTGAAAATTAGCTAAGGGTCTAGGGTTTTACCATGACTTTAAATTAATTAATTAAGTTTATAATTTAATTAATCAAGTTACCTATGGTAATTAGTAAAGTACCCCTAAATCACTAGTACCATAATCAACCCATTTGGACCATCTTAGGTTGGGTAGTAGGATGTTTTTTAGTTCGCTAATTGGCTAGTGTCACCCGGTTAGGTCATAGCATTTTGGGCACACTATTTAGTTCATTTTAGTTAGTCCTAGGTTAGTCATGTAGTTAGGTAAGTTAGTTAGATTCTAGGTTTGGTAAGTAAGCTCAGCCCCACGTGGCTTGACCTGACGCATGTCGGCCCCTTAACACCGTAACCAAATCGGTTGGGCTTGGTCGCTTTGTCTCTCGCCAGTAGCATATGTGCTTGTGAATGTGCTTGCACATGTGTTGGCATGCACTTTCCTAACCGTGCACTCTGTAGTTACACTTGGAAAGTTCACTTCTTGTCCCAATAGTCCTCACTATGTCCATGGGCACTACTTAATCTACATGATCATTTGAAATGATCATGTGCTATGGTACCTAGGCTTGACACTTGGATGCCTCGTACCTAATGTGTGTAAGATAAGAAAACAAAAAAATTAGCTTATGGTCTTCATTGCAGGTACAATTCCTAAACAATCTTGGATTGGAGCATTTAAACATCAACGTGTATTTTAAGTTACTTATTGATACATAGAAATTGGCTAACACCATTAAGTCAATATTCTCTAACATGCCCAATATTCCTATGTACCCCAATACATATTCATAAAATTTAATAGACTCTTCACTAGACAAGTATATTTTCTGGAATGTTACACTCCGAGCCATCCATTCAGACTCATGCAGTTTAAACAATACATGCAACTCATGGACCATGTGCAAACTCCCTGTGAGAACTCAATGCTCCGAGTGCATCCCTGTACAACTGGTATTGACTGTTGATGCACCATTAGTTTGTTCCTCATCAACAGGAATGGGGTAAACAGCTTAGGGTGCGGGAGTAGATTTCGAACTGGTAGCCTTACGAGACGAGGCTTGCTGGTCGTGGCCCTCCAACCTTGTGGCTTCATGGTGAATGATTTTTTCCCAATATATTAGGCTGACCTTGATGTGAAGGAAGAATCGCACTCTGATGCTAAACCCCATTCTTAACTAGAGGCACCCTCGAACGGTGAACAGGTTTGTATGTTCTTGTTAAACTCGAAGGAAGTGACTACGCCGGAAATCACCTTCCAAGGGGCACCCCTAGTGACCCTAGCACCTATAGAAGATGTTGTAGAACCTGGTGGAACATATTCAGGGTCTTGTTCAATGTTGGAATCGACGATCATCTGAAAAGACGGGGCAACAACCTTTGATTTACCCCTCATGGAGTAGACAATATTCTTCTTGGGAGCCATTGGTACATGTAGAGTAGTTGTTAGTCTTAACTAAGCATACTTGAATACTAGAAAATTACTTGGAAAAATAAAACTTGTCACTAAGAAGCACAAATTATTTTTGCAAAGTCAGGTCGACGGGCATCATCGATGGTACATCGATCATGTTCATCGTTTGATACTTAGAAGTATTTTAAGTTGAAGGAAAAGTAGTATGCTGTGATTGAATGGATGGATGTGCAGAAAAGTTTGTCGATCATTCGACGAACCACAATCTAATTTAGTTGTCTGACACTAAGATTTTTTTAAGAAGTTTGTACAAGACAATTTCTCTGATGGAAACGACGGACATGTAGAACGGCCTACCGATAAATCGATGGACTATAGTCCACTTCCATCGTTTTAGATTTGGACAATGTCAAGAGTGATGTTGATGATGGACCCCATCAACGGCCCATCGATCACTTGATGGTCCATTCACAGGGTCTCCTACTATTGGCCTGAGACAAATTTTAGGCCTTGTTGCAACTTCAAATTTTTAGGAAACTACCCAATCAAGTTTTATACCGGCAAAATTATTTTGATACACTAAGAATGAGTATGTCATTCCTAGGGTTCAAATTTCAAAAAATTAGCATTCCAATTGAGATACAGTAAGGACCCTAAGTCAAAATTCTCAGAACTACAAAGGTACTCACATTTAATATATATTAAAAATCTACCACACCACACTCTATCATTCCAAGGGATGTAATTACACATTTTCTTATTTTTAGCATGCAATTTCACAAACTATAGTCTCGAGGTCAACTTCCACTTCCAAATTCTGATTTAGATTTATGAACAAGAATTCTGAACTTTCAAAGAAATTGAAATACCTTTCTAGGTAGTGGAGTTATTATGTGCACTTGCAAACTTTGAAGGAGTAGACAACGCGCCAAAACATGATCATCGGCCAAAGGGTTCTTATTTTTGAGTGTTATGGGACTTGGAGAAGTTGAGTTTTAGTAATAAGGAAGGAAATATAGGAAGAAAAATGGGTATGAAAGGAATTTTTAATAGATATTGAAGAGGGAATGAATTTGAAAAGTTAATACTTTTAATAATACTGATTAGGTTGGGTTGGCTAACTGGCACACTTGGACCTACGATACCCCGTCAACGGTCATTATGTTAATCGACGGTGTCAATTCTAGACTTAGAAAAATTTAGGAACTTACCTTGGATCTACGGACACCATCGACGGTCCATCGATGGGGTCTGTAGACCTCTATGCTAGACCATTTTCTACAAATTGCTCTTTTTGCTCCCTGCACATGTAACACCCTTTAGGCTATTATTTTTGTTTTTTTCTTGACTCTTTTGTCACGTAGAACTTATACTTATCTCTAGAAAACACTAACACACAAACAAAAATGAAATAATGAGAACAACACTCGCCCAAAAATGAAATGAAATGAAGTACATATGAATGAATGAAGAAGACTCTATTTTTGCTAAAGCAGAATCCCTAGTTGAGGTCCCAGATGTTGAGCCCTAATTTTGGGGAAGTCTTAATGTGAAGACCATGATTCCATGGTTTCATGGCGTACGAATGAAGGATATGAACAATGTTATTTGTTATATGAATTATGATATGTGCTATGTTCAATATGTTATGTGTTGTTTGCACAATTATAAGTTTTATGATACATGTTAGACTCATGGCATGACTTTCCAAATCCAAATTTGTCAGGTCCATTGACTTTCTTATCCAAATTTGGCAAGTCCACTGACTTGACTTTCCATAAATCATGTTGTTAGGAATGAGCTATTCTTTCTCATGCATGTCACTAGGGTGTGCATGCCTATAACCATACTTAGTACAACTGTGTACTAATTCCATACAATTATATACTTTCAGGTGCAGGCAGAGGTGGACGTTAGATCTTATTGTACGATGTTGCAGCTTCCGAACGTGGAGTTTTCATCTGGACTTGGTAAGCCCTCATGCATTCGAGGTTGTGTACTCTTATTATCTAGCTTAGATGTAGGCCTAGCTAGTGGAGCATGTTCCACTAGTGTTTCATTTCCCATTTCATTTAAGACTTTGTATTGATGCCATTTTTGCAAGTACACATTTAATGCAGCTATGAACTATTTCTTTCATTTTATGATCTTAATGTTAGATGTTTGATGGTAAATAATTATACATGTAACAGAATGTTTAGTTAGCATGTTAGGAAACAAAAAGATTCCAATTTTCTGCTAAAATTAATCTAGATGAAGTAAGAATGACGTATGTAGGCTTGTCTTGGACCTCTAAGAGGTCAATGATGCAATTCTCGTCTAGGGTCTGAACTCCGATCTTGACAAAGTTTGTATGAGAGTACTAGGTTAAATTCTGCGGATAATAAGTTCACATCAACCACATCAAGTAGTTTCTAAGTTATGGTAGGAAGTGCACCACTTTCTTGATTTAGAGACTGCATGATGCGTAGGAAAATTTCCCTTCTTCTGATCTTATCCTGCCTCCTATAATGTCTGTTTCATAGTGCTAAGAGCGTAGTTAACATCAAATATTGAGATTCAGAAAGATGAATATGAGGTGAAACGAAGGTAGAGCAACAAGGTGTTCCCAAGGAGAATCCACCTGCCAGCACCATAGCGAGCAAGTTAAGGGACTTCACGAGGATGAATCCTCTCGTTTACGCTTGATCTAGAATTGCTAAGAATATCAAGATGGAGTATAAGGCATCTATGTTGCATGCCAGCATGGGTCCTTCCAGGTATATGTTCTATGTCCAACAAGTGGAGGAAAAGAGGAATGGGAAACATACTAGGGCAGGGAACAGGTCAAGACAAGCTGAGAAGAATTTTTCAAGGAAGAGTAGTATTGAAATCAGAAATAAGCCCAGGTTTACGAAGGGAATCTCCCACCAAAGGGAGTTAAGTTCGTCGAAGGATCGCTATGATAGGGATTCCAAGTCCAGAGTTAATAGTACGAAGTGTGTCAAACTTCACGGAGGAGAGTATATAAGGGGATCTAATTCTTGTTACATTTTTAGCAAATTGGGTCACATGGTGAAGGATTTTCCGAATTGGATAAGTCAAGAACCAGTGAAGAAGAGAGTTCAACCAAATGTTCGAAGTGAAGAGGCTCCAAGGAGGCAACGATTTTTCGCACGTAAGTATAGTGGTGCTGGGAATGGCATTGCTGGTGAAGTCTCGAGTGAATAGCCTTAATTAGTGCTTCAGGTATTTGACTTTTATGGTGTTTATGCTCTAGTATGAGGTTAATATGTTTTAGTCATCATGTTGGTTGCTGATTTGTATGACTTACATGTTTACTTATGTTGTATACTTAATGAGACTAGATAAGGAAAGAGTTCCTTAGAGTATTAATGTGAAGCTACTAGTAGGTTTCAAGAATGTGCACCATCATGGTAATATGTCAGTCAAAAATTCACCAATTGGCAGTATTGAATTACCTATGTATGCACACATTCTATAGATGACATACTTATTGTTAGTAACGACTAGTTTCATTCGGGAACGAATGTTCCTAAGGGAGGGGGGGTATAATGTAACAACCCTAAAAATTGATATACTAAGTAATACTTAATGTGTCAAGAATGCCTACAATTACATCAGGATTCACATGGATTGATATGCGTAGAACCAGACTTTGAAACCCTTTTCTACATCCAAGCCAACTAAATTGAGAGTTAGTTGATCTAGGAAAATTTTGGTCCAACCATGTAGGGATCTCGATTCCGAAGAATTAGTCGAAGGAGTCTTTACCGAACTTAAAAAGAGGAAATCTTAGGTTTGGAGGGTCTAGGGGTAAAATGTTCTTTTTCCAGGCTAAGGGTAATATTGCAATTACCCTAAATATATAATTAATTATTTAATTAACAAGGTGGAGGGTAAATGTTGGGAGAGAGAGCCGAAATTGAGCTCTTGAAGTATAGCTTGCTTCACCCGGGTTCGAACCTAGGTGGAAACAATGAATTAATCTGATTTTTATTTAACTATTGAATTAATATAATTAATTAATAATTAATATTCATTAGCTCATTAAAAAAATAAAAAGCAGATTTTTATTAATTAAGTAAAACTTATTTGACTAAGTCCTAATCTAGACTGCTAAGCCTAATATAACTCCTACTCTCTCTCACATTTATCTCTACATTCACACGCTCAATCTCTCTGCCTTCTTCACACAAAGTTTCTCTGCAAAAAAAAGATACAAGGGCAGAAAAAAAAAACCAAGTTCTTCACACTTGAAAAACTCACACGAAATCACAAGAAAAAAAATCAATACACTAGGCTAAGGGAGGTTGTCATTCGAGTGGAGTTAATATTGATGAGGTTTAGACGTGTTCTTGAGTGAATTTTTGAGCAGAAACTTCAAGGTTTGAACGTAAAAATAAGGTTTAGGTTTTCTTACTATTGGTATCTTTTCCAAGAGACCCTTAAGGCTCTGATTAATCTAATGGAACATTAAGGTTGTTCCTGTACTTTTTAAACTCTTTGTCCCTAGTATCCCTTTGATCACAATGTGAAATAGCTTAGAGATAATGTTTTTTTTATGTTTGCTGGTAGTTTAAGTATGAAGTTTGATTTTCGTGATAATGTGTTCTTGATTTTGTGTTTGGAATTGTTAGCATGTTAAGTTATGACAACTGAAAGTATGTGGAAATGTTTTTATGGCTGAATTTTATGTGCGAATGATCTTGTAAGTCATGAGGCGTAAAAGTGTTTTAATCTTGCTTGATGAAACGCTAATTATTTGCTAAATATATTCATACAAATATTACCATTATAGATACACCAAATGATCCACGAAATGCCTTAAGAATTAAACTATGGATGATGATAAAAAGAATCTGAAAATAGTGAACAAATTTCAATCATTTTCTAGGTTGGGTTCCGCCAAAGAAAACGGAAAAAATGCAATGAAAAATGAATGTGAAATAAGTGATATCACTAAGGATTGAACCCAATACATCATTACATGAAATCAAAAAAATATCAACAAAATATTTAGGCAAAAATGGATTTGAAGAGACTAAATTTCTAGCGTGCTAGATATTGTAGTCTTGGCTAATATTTAAAAAAATGAGCTTCGTTTAAATTTTTTTTTAAATGTGGGTCATTGGGTATTGAAACAATGACCTCACTAAATGAAAATTTCATAATAATTTCGTGAGAAAAATACAAGGAAAAATAGATGTGGTGAGTGGGGATTGAACCCACAACCTTTTGAATAGATGAGAGAGTTAGGAGAAAAATAAAGGAGAAAATAAATGTGCAGAGTGGGGATTGAACACACAACCTCTTGTATAGGTGAGAAATTTAAGAGATAAAATAAATCAAAAATAATGAACTTGTAGGGGATTGAACCCACAACCTCCTTGACTTTAACAAAAAGGAGAGGATAAAAATAAAGGGAGTATATAGGGTTTATAGGGATCGAATTAGGGTCCCCCAAATCTGAAAAATGTGATTATAAAGTTTAAAATATGATTATGTATTGTACAAGGGATTCAAAATTGGGTTCCCTTGGCCAATTCCGTATTTACACATAAGTCATACATATGTAAATATAAAATGAATGTTGCCTCTAAAGATCAAAATCAATATCTTCACATATCTACAAGATGCGTAAGTCTTGTACCACATAATCTTGGGTAAATATAACTCACTTAGACAAACTTTGAATAAAGCCCCATGGCTTGTATGTATAGACCCATAGTCTAGCATACGTTTAAAAGTAAGTGAACCTAAGATGTATGCAATGAAATGATGAAACCCTAGAAGGGTTATGTACAAGTGTATAATACACTAAATGGCCAAGTGCATTGTCATATGAAGAAATTAACAATGAAATGATAAAATTAACACTTAAATAATGAAATCAACAATGAAATGTAAGAGTGTGAAACACACCAAATGGACAAGTGCATTGGTATATGATGAAATGAACATTCAATTAAAAAGGCGTGAGTGACTATGAAGATAACATGTTCAAATGATAATGAATTTGGTAACAACCTGATATGAGACTAATTTAAAAGATGAGAGCAATCTCAAATGAGCTTAAGTAAATGTTTCCAAAACGTACTCACCAATGAGAGTGCAAAGTTAATGATGAGACTAGTATCTATGAACACTCTAATGAAAGTATTGAGATTAACACACTTAAAGTTATAATGAGATGAGAAATCATCTATTAAGCTATGATGTCCTCATACTAGAAGCCAGCTTCCATGATGTATGATTTTAATGTAATTGAACTTTTATTGAGCACCAATAGATTAGATATGAGCGGTGATGCCTTCTTTCGGGAAGGGAGGAGGTTCACGTAACTCTAATGAGATGAGACTATCAGGTATGCTAGGTATGGGTCTCCTTATATCTCCTAGTCTTCGAACCTATACTTCCAATATAGGGATCTAACAGGGTTTGATTCTCATGTACGCTAGCATGTTTTGAATCACTTTGGCTTGTAATTCCACCTCTCTTCGATGTGGGGTTTAATCACACTGGATATCATGATGCTCACATGATCTATGTCAGTTAAAGTGAAAGTTCTCAATGAATGAATGAGGCCAGCCTCAAATGATGCACATAATGAAATAAATGATACCAATGGTGTTAGGATAGGATAATCAAGTGGTGAGTTTGATTCAAGTAATAACATTAGGTCATTCTTGGTCATTGCACAGTGAACTCGATGAAAGTATTAAATTACATCCTAGGTATAACTGGTGTTTACACTGGCCCATAAATGATATGAAATGAAGTACGTATGAATGAATGAAGAAGAATCTGTGTTTGCTAAAGCAGACTCCCTAGTTGAGGTCCCATATGTTGAGGCCTCATTTTTGGAGAGTCTTAATGTCAAGTCCATGATTCCAAGATCTCATGGCATACGAATGAAGGATATGAACAATTTTATGTGTTAAATGAATTATGATATGTGCTATGCGAAATATGTTTTGTGTTGTTTGCAAAATGATAATTTTAATGATGCATGTTACACTCATGGCATGACTTTCCAAATCCAAATTTTGTAGGTCCATTGACTTTTCTGATCCAAATTTGGCAAGTCCACTAACTTTACTTTACATAATAATGTTTGTAGGAAAGAGCTATTCTTTCTCATGCATGACCTTGGTGTGTGCTTGCATATAATCACACTAAGTACATGTTTGTTCTAATTCCATACAATTATCTACTTTTAGGTGCAGGCATAGGTGGATGTTATATCTTACAGTACAACGTTGAAGCTATCCGGACGTAGAGCTTTCATCAAGACTTGGTAGGCCCTCATGCTTTAGAGAATGTCTAACGTTATTATCTAGCTTAGATGCAGGGTTAGCTAGTGAAGCATGTTCCACTAGTGTTTCATTTCCAATTTAATTTCAGACTTTGTATTAGTGCCATTTTGTCAAGTACACATTTAATGCAGCTACGAACTATTTCTTTCATTTGATGATCTTAATGTTAGATGTTTGATGGTGAATAATTATACATGTAATAGAATGTTTAGTAAGCATGTTAGGAAATAAAAAGTTTCAAATATTCCGTTAAACTTAATCTAGATTAAGTAGGAATGACGTATGTAGGCTTGTTTGCGACCTTTGAGAGGTCAACGACGCCGGTCACGTTTGGGTCTGAACTCTAGTAGTGACATATACAAACTTCAAAGTGTTTTCCAAAGACTTCTCAAAAGATCAACTTCGAAATTGTAATCTAGACATAGATTATTGAATAAAAAATTTACAATAAATCTATTATGATTGAATTGATATTAAAATGATGATCTTAGACAAAACAATATGTAATTCTTTAAACCTAGTTTTGACTATTTTATGGGTAATTTTACTATGTCCCTATACTATAGAATTCTTGTGTAGTTTGATTAGTTCTATTGAATTATGTAAATATCATTCTAGAATTGTAAGTAGGTTGTCCTAATTTTATGAATTCATGTTGTATTATCTTTGATTTACTGTAAATTGTGATTATTGGGTTGAATTGTCAACTATTACTATTCTTAGGATCCTTTGTATATTGAGTTGGTTGAATTGGCTATAGATTTTAATTGTGAGATTGGAATGGTGGTATATTGAGTTGGTTGTATAGGTCTTCAAATATAATTATTTTTAGTATGCTCCACTAATGGTAGCGATGCTTATGTTCTATACTAGTTAATAATGTGCCCTCATCGGCATTACTTTATGAATGATGATGTACTGTGACTTCATCGGTATTACTTTATGAATCATGACATTATGATGTTATAAATTAAATATATTAGTATTGTGAAGGTGTTGATTACTTATGTGTCTATGAGGAGTCAAAGCTTGAGTTCTCCGCGTTGATGATATGTGTCTCTAGTAGGCTATAATGAAGTAGCTATGTGTATTACTTGAAGTTGAAGTATGACGCTTCTTGATGGATTATATGATACTTTTCATAACATAGATTAATTATACTATAGTAGTGAATAGGGTTACCTATATATAACATTGGTTATTCCTATGTTTTTCTTGAATAATATGCTATATGTGGTATAGTGGTGTATGCGTGTGTCTTGTTTTTGTAGACTTGTGTCTCTTACATACTATATGTATAATGTTAATATAGATTATTCACTTAGTATGTTAAATCTCTTTTCTCTTGTATGTTTTATTTAAATCTGACCTTGAACATAGTTAAGAATGTCCTTTTTGTGGAACCTTCAACCTAGATGGAAGGTTATGATATCCTTAAAGTTGAAATTCATAATGGTATCCTTCTTGTGTGAATGGTGAGTTAAATTTAATTTGATGGAAGGACATTAAATAATCCTTAGGAAAGTCATTGAGCTACCCTCTTGACAATTGTAGGTAGTCGTAGTGGACCCTCTTTAGTAAGGTGCAATGTGATTGGGTTATGAACAAGTTATGGTACATTTTCATATGCTCCTTTATTGAAACACTCTATTAGAACAAAGGCTAGCGCCGAGTGAGTATGCTTGGGAAGTTTCTCTAACTAAGATGACATTATAAAACAAAGATACGCTCGATATTCCTTAACCATGTGCCTACATGGGATGTGACCTAGTTCTACCACTGACAAGTATAACACCTTTATCGGAGTAGGTTCATGACTCAAGATTATGGAGATATAATATGGTCTATGTAGGTTTTTTCCTAATCTCATATAGACATTTCATGATTAAGCTTTGACGATGTTAGTGTGTGAGTCCCTAGGACTTCTCCAAGACCATTATTTGAATGAACTTAAGTGTTCAATGTATCTTAATGAACTAATGAAGATAATTACATAAAATGGAAAGCACGTTCATGAATAAGAATTTATCTAGAGTAGCTTTAAGAATTTCCTAGTTAAGGTGTTGAGGGAGCATAAGAATAGTCCTTCATATCTTACCTAGAGAATTATTAAGAATAACTCTAGATATGAAATTGGATTAGTGAAATGGGAATAATCTTATCTTAGGTAGTCTAAAGGATCTCTTTGGTGTGTTTGAACGGATTTTATAGGCGGTCACTTAATATCTCACTCAAGTGAGCGTTGGAATAACCTTTGGTTAGAAGGTATTATGTTAACTTGTTTTGATGTGTGACTTATGTGTGAAGTTTGTGTGATATGTGGCTCTCTGCATTATGATATAAGGTTTTACCATAAAAGAGCATATTTTGATACAAATGTCTGTTTCTCATGAATTTATGCATTATGCCATACTTAGTACATTCATTGTACTAATTCCATACATTTTGAATATATCTAAAGTAGTAGATGGAAGGTGAGAGGCGTCTTGAAACAAAACATGGAAACTAGGACTCTTTCAAGCAAAGTTAGTATATGTTCTATCTAGATTCGAGGACATTACTATGTTTAGATTTATTTCATTCAAAGTATTGTAATTGACTAAATTTTCTATAATTCGATTGTATGGGTCGTTTCCTAACTATTCTTAAGGCTAGGATTGGAGTATGTTGAGACTTAGCCTTATTCTTTATGTTTTCTATAAAACATGTTTTGAGATGTAATTGTGTGATAATTTTTAATGACGCACTACTTTTCATACATGTAAGCAATGAATGATGTCTTATGTCTTCTACAAGACCTGCAACAATTCATGTATGCCATGTTGCATCAGAGAACATCATATCTTTTAGGGTTTACTCTCGGGGTATAACAAACTTGATGTCAGAGCATAGTTAATGAGGTAGTCTTAGGAATCAAAAACTTTCATTTAGCCACGTCTAATATTCTTTTTCATCATTGTGAGTCATGATACACTCAAATTGACCTCTTGAAAAGAAGTATAAGCGATCGAATCAATTAAAGAACCCAACTATGATGTTGGGGTAGATTACACAAGGAAAATGATTTAGACTTAACTTTAACCTATTATTACTTCTATTTAGTAAAGTCCTTTCCGAGAACAAGTAACAAATAGGGGTTTTTAAGTAGTAAATGTAATTAGCTATTTCTAAATAAACAATTGAAAAGTTTAAATATTCTATTTTTATCAAATAATGAGAGTAACTAGGGCTAAAGTGTTCCCCACAGGTTCATAATGCGGTAGTTGTAGTTATCCTCTTTGATCTCTCACTAAGTACCAATTTTCCGGTATTGCAACTAGTGTACTCACTTCAAAACAACATCCTCATTTTTCACAAAATAATTTCACTTTGGGTGTACGGATTATTTTTCAACACCCACTCTCATAACAACTTCACACCTCATTTATACTTATTGCGATAGGCTTGCCCTTATTTTCACTACTTTAACGTCACCATAATTGACTATTAGGATCACGATAGGACTTTTTATCTTGACTCAGGCGTAGGGTCAGGTAGGGTACATTTTGATGTATTTTTATGACTTATTGCCTTCCTTGACTTAATGTCTAAGCGTCTTACCTTTTCATCGTTTTATTCCGCCATATTACTTATTTTTTTTGTATTCTTTCACCTTTTTATTCTCCCTTCTTTCTTCTTTTGTGTAAGTGAAACTTTTATTTTCTTACTTGTATTTTCACATTTTCAAATATTTTTTTTCACTTCTCTTTCAACTTTTCTTGAGTCGTTTTACTTTTGTTCTTTTTCTCTTTTTGTTCTTTCAACCCCACTTTCCGGAGCATTACTCAGAATAGCCACCATCAACTCATGGCTTTGCCATGAATCAAGGTACACAATACCAAAGTTGTGTCAGGGCCAAGATAAGGTTTTTTTATGCATTAGCCACTCTCAACTTATGCTTTTGGTGTAAGCTGAGGTGCACATGTCCAAGGAGGGATCAGGGCCATTGTTCCTAGAAAATATCAGTTGTAGTTAAAAAGAAAGGTCTATTTTTTAATCAAATCATTTGGATCAAGAAGGGATTAATTTCATTCGGTTTTCTGTTATTTAGGCTAAAGATTGGCTCTATTTAACAAGGTCCTATGATCCTTCCGTAATTTTCTATTACGACTTACTTTTAGCACGACTAACCAGGCAAGTAATAGCTCAGCACCAATGATAGAATATTCAAATTTTCCTCACAGTTACTTCACATCTCATTGCTCTACCAAATTATACGAAACCTTTTTTGATTTTTTGATTTAGGGTCATGCAGTGGTGTATCTCTATTTCATGCTTAAAGCCACACATTTATTAGTTATTGTGCCAAGTTATGCAACATTTTCTTAAAATCAGGATATCATTTTGTTTAACCATCATGCTTTAGAGTCCCTTTCTATACTATGTACTAAAGATACCAATATGCCGGTATAACAATAAATAAGCAATCTCTTAGAAAAAAACAGCAGAGAAAAGAAAACCCCAAGAGAGGATCGTGAGTTGGACTACTCATACTTCACCCTAGCACTCACTTTCCATTTACCACGCCCCCAAAAAAATGCAATTGTCCCCAATGCATGAAAGTATATAAGACAGAGTTTTAGGTGAAGCGAACCTGAGGCTCAAAGCGCCGGTGATCAACAAGCTAGCAGGTTTGGTTTCCTGGAAACCGCTCCCTCTGAAGTAGGGACACCATCAGTAGTTTCCTCTAAAAGCACAACACCATCAGTAGTGCTCCTCGCAGCCTCTTCAACAATCAAACTAGACGCCCCAGCAGCCACCTCGATAATCCTTAACCCGCGGGCCTCCTCATTAATCAGCGAGGCTCTCCTTGCAGCCTCCAACTCATGGTGCTCCTTCTTCCGAGCCTAGGACTCATCCTCAATTATAGTTTTGTGCATCTTGGAATGCTCCGCGGTGGAGGTGGTGGCACATCAGTTCTAGCAAATAGGGCAGCCATCACCTTGTCCTCAGCAGGATCTATATTAGGGGCCTCAGACTCAAGCAGTCGAGCCTCCAGTATAGTGTCCAAGTCGTCTCTCTGAATCTCCACAGCAGCCTGGAGAGTCGTCATATCCACTTTAGGGGCTGGCCGAGCAAGAACCTTGAACTCAGATGACTCGAAATGCTGGTAAACCTCCATGACCTTCCGCTCAATGTGCTGGGCCATCTTTCTCTCTATGCGCTTTTCTACCTTGGATGTGATGCAGAAGTTTGGCCATTTGGGATTCTAGTTTCTAGACCCTAGAAAGCAGGACCAGTGAAGCAAATGGAATAGAGGAGGAGGTGCTCGAAGCGATGCAACCACCCAGGATAGACTCAACCGGAGTGGTGTCGTTACACTCAGATATAGACACATTAGTCCCTTTGGCCTGCTCTTCTGTAGCTTCCAGGTTCTTAGCAAAGGGCTGCACATCTATACGGGGCCCTCTTTTTGGAGCTAACTTATTGGCCTCATCCCTGATGAGATCGATATAAACCTGGCCAGGCGGTGTCTTGATCACATCAATGTGCCACACGGGAACTCGTGCAGACCTACACAATGCAAAAACCATGCACAAGAATGCATAAGTACTAGTGGCCTTAAAGTCCCTCTCGTGCATCATCTCCTACAATAGCCATGTGAAGTCCATCTCTAACCCCGCAATAATGGCAGCCATTAGCACTACAAGATCCGCAGTAACAATATTATCACCTACACTGGGGGAAAGGCAGTGTCGGACCAATAGCCATAGGAACTTGGCTGTGAAGATATGGTTGGCCTTCTTGATACTCCCCTTGGGCTCCCGCACCCAATCGACAAGCTCACCATCTATGGAGAACTACTGTGCAATCCCCCACTCTGTTGTCTCTCTAACCTCTGGCTCATGCTGGAATCGGCCATCTTTGGTTAATTTACACCGTGGTCAAACTCGGCAGTGAGAGGAGTTCGAGTAGCATCAATATCCATGCAATAGAAAAATTTGTGTAAGGCTTGTAGGAAAATGTCAACCCGCTTTCTGCAGACTCGAACATACTCCAACGTTGCATGATTGGAGGGGGCTACCCGCCTGTCCATCTGAGATTAGAGAGTCACCACATAGGAGGTGTAGAACTCCGGGACCATCTCCTCGTTGTAGGGGCCTACATCTCGAGCCTTCCACTCTAGCCGATATCGGGTGAAAAACTCATGAATGGCTGGCATGGTGGGAATACTCTCTGTGAGAATCCGCCGCTCAAGTGTCAGGGTTCGGTTCATGACACCCTTGTCATTTGTAATCTTGGCATCATTATAGATTTGGTACTTCCCCTCAATGCACCACCGGTTGGGCTGATCAGCAACCGAAGAGGGGAAGCTAGTATGTGGTGCTGGAGTAGAGTCAGAACTAGTAACCTTATCAGACGAGGCACAAGCAGAATCCTCCTCTGATTAGGATGCCTCCATGGAGCCAGATACTCTCTTTGACTGTGCAGCTGACCCAGAAGGTGTGCCAGTCAGTATGCGCTCCTTGTCAGATTGAGAGGCAGTGACTGTGCCAGGTGACACCCTCGTGGGTGTAGCTCTAGTAGGGCGGGCAGTATGTGTAGGAGTGTGGGTGCCTGGTGTCACGTACTCTGGATAACGTTCATCATTAGAGCCTATGATAAACCGGTTCGACTAACTTGGTACGCCCTCGTGAGTAGACACAATTGTTTGTAGCTGCAATTTTTACCTGCAGAGAGAAGTAGTTAATACTAGTGGAAGAAGTAAAATATGGACAAGGAATGACAGTGCAGAAGTACAATGTGAAGAACGAACCCATCGACGGTCCGTCGAAGGCACATCGATCTGTCATGCAGGTTCGTCGAGGGACACTTAGAAATAATTTTTGAAACATTAGAAAAATAAGTTCTGAAAGCGTCGACCGTTATGCAGGATGGACCGTCAAAGGGACAATGGTCCATCATAAGGGTCCATCATAGGAAACTTAGGATAAATTATAAAAGTGTCAGAAAAAAGATTCTGACATCGTCGAGAGTTGTGCAGGACGGATCGTCGAAGGGACGGCGGTCCATCATAAGGGTCCGTCGACGGACACTTAGATTAATTTTATAAAAAATTAGAAAAAATGGTTTTGACGCCGTCGACGGTGTCCGTCGTAAGGGTCCGTCGATTGAGACTTAGAGTAAACTCGCGAAGTTGGGGTTGACAGACCCTAACGACAGTCTGTCACGGTACCGATGATTAATCGATGCGGTTTCGTACTGACCTTCCGCGAACAAAATTTTGCAGCCAATATTGTACCCTATCATACTAATTTGAAGTATTTTTAGAAGCATAAGTTTACTAAACATTTACCCAACATCTCATCATTCGTAGGGCATGAATTATCGTAGTTTTATCATGGATTTTTGACAGCCTATCAAACCCTAGGTAAGGAAAACAATCATGCAAACACATGCAATTTTTTTAACAATGCACCCCAATCCTTTTAAAATTTAGTGTTTGAAGGGACTTAGGACTTAAGTTTAAGTTTTAGTATGCTAAAAGAGTCCCAAAAATTAAGTACCCACACAGTTATACATCAAGCTAAGCAAGAAAATTAAGGAAAGTTAATCTTAGCAGATCAGAACAACATACCTTACAATTGTAGTAGAGGAATAAGAGTATGAACACTAGTAGTTGAATAACAGCAACCACCACCACGAACACCGACCGGCAAAGAGACTGAAGAAGATGGATGATTTTGGGAGAGAAGAAATTTTGTGGAAGTGGGGAGGTGTGGGAAACGATTATGAAATGGGAGTGAATGGGTCAGGAAGTGGGAAAAAATTGGAGGAAATAGGTAGGGAAACAGTTTTGGTGGTTATGTGAAGAGGTAGGTAACTGAAAAGATTAGAAACTTTTAATATGTAGCCGGATGGGTTGGGTCGGGGGTGTGGTAGAGGGATTGACGATTCTCCATCGATGGACCGTAGGTCTGTTGACAGTCCATCGACCGCTCCATCGATAATGCCCTAACTTAGTTAAACTTAAAGAATATATATGGGCACGAGTGATCCTACCGATGGTCCGTTAAAGGACGACAAACCGTCGATGGGTGCACCAGACCAATTTTCTATAGATTTCTTGTGACGTGGTCCCTACACATTTAACAACTATTTAGTTAATAGTTTTGTGTTTTCTAGTCACTTTTTGGATGCAGACCCTACTGTACGCTCTAGACAAAACTTCTACAGATAAATAAAGGAACATTAAGCCTTGACATAATAAATAAAAGCAAAAATAATGCAACTATGCCTAGAAAATTATGAAAACCCTATAGTTGTCTAGAGGATACATATTGGGTTGCCTCGCAATCAATGCTTGATTTAACGTCGCGGCACGACGAAGGACTCTTTATTACTCAGACTTCATTAAGATGGTATGCCTCGATCACTTCCTTCTCCATTTCAGCATGCTTAGATAGATTTTGATTCACTGCTAGTTCACCTTCAACCTCACACCCTCCTTGTTCTGCAACTCAACTGTACAATGAAGGAATACTTGGGTGATCAAATAGGGATCAGTCCATTTGGATTTGAGTTTTCCCTTAAACAACAGCAACCTAGAATTGAACAAAAGCACGAAATCTCAAACCAAAAAGTTGAGCTTCTCAATCTTTTAGTCATGGTACATCTTTATCTTTTCTTTGTAGAGGGCTGAACTTTCATATGCTTTCAAGAAAAATTCATCAAGCTCATTCAACACGTTTAACCTCTGTTCCGCAGCCTCATTCAAAACCATTTTCAACTTCTTCATTGCCCACATTACATTATGCTCTAATTTAACCGGTAAGTGACAAGCCTTCCTATATGCAAGTTTATATGGGTACATACCTATGGGAGTCTTGAATTCTGTCCGGTAGGCCCAAAGATCATCATCAAGACTCCTTGACCAATCCATTCTACTAGCATTCAACGTTTTATCCAAAATCTACATAATCTCCCTATTGACACCTCCACCTTACCACTAGTTTGAGGATGGTATGGAGTGGCCACATAATGGAGGAACCCCATAATTTTCAAATAATTCCTTAAACAGTTTGTAACAACAGCGGGATCACCCCTCACTGATAATAGCCCTTGGGGTGCCGAATGTAGAAAATATATTTTTTGTAAGAACGCGAGGAAACTCACAAAAGGGCCTATAAAGTCAATGCCCCACACATCAAACATTCAATCACTAGAATGGTGTCAAGACTGTAATCTAGATCCTAGATAAGACCGCGTCGTTGACCCCTCAAAGATTGTAGAGAAGCCTATATACGTTATCATTACTTTATCTATGTTAAGTGTAGTGGAAAATTTGTGTTTTTTTTACTTACCGTTCATATAAAACATTCTACTTAAACTCATGAATGTTCACAATAAACCATATAGCATTATGATCATCAAATGAAAAAAATAGTTGAATACTACATTAAGTGTATACTTGCAAAAATGGCACCAATACAATGTCAGAAATAAAATCGGAAAGAAACGCTTGTGGAACATACTCCACTAGCTCAATCCTATAACTAATATAGATAATAACAGTAGACATCCTCGAAAGTGTGAGGGCCTACCAACTCCGAATGAAAGTTCCACGTCCAGATAGCTGCAACCTCGTACTATATTGTATAGGATTAGTACAAACTTGTACTAAGTATGGGTATATGTAAACAAACACCAAGAAAATGCATTAGTAAGAATAACTCTTTCCTAACAACATAATTTATAGAAAGTCGAGTCAATGAACTTCCCAAATTTGGATTAGGAAAGTCAGGGGACTTGCCATATTTGTATTAGGAAAGTCAGGGGACTTACAAAATTTGGATTAGAAAAGTCATGTTATTTGAGTAACATGCATCATTGATACGCTCAAACTTACTTCTCAAATAAGAAATAAAGCGGTCGTGTCAAGTAAATAACCCAACTAGTGAGGTTGGAATTGTTCCCACGAGGAAAATCGTCTAGACTTAACTTCAATCTATAATTACTTTAGTTTAGTCAATTACTTCCTTGGAAAGTAAAAACAATAAAAGGGGGGTTTCTATTTCTAAATGAATTAAAAGAACTACCTAAATTGAAAGAGACACTTAACAACTGATTTTAATCAATTAATCAAAGTAACTAGGGTTTACATGTTACCCGCAGGTTCATAACTTGATAATTCTAACAATAACAATTCTTTCCTAGTATCTTGCATGCAAAGTGATAAGTTATGTATTTCTAAATCCTTGGTTCGGCATCTAGAAAATCTCACTCCGCACCTTGGTCAGGCTACGTGTGTTGCTATCCTACCCTTATATTTACCTCATATTAAGCATCGTATTCAATATTTGACTAAGTTATTACCTCGTACCAATCAACACTAGCCTATTAGATAGTATACAGTAAAATCTATGTTGATAATTCCTTTCCTATTATCTACCTCCTTGGTCCGGTAAGTAGCATTAAGGCGAGTTCTAACGTTGGCCATCCGCTAAAAAGACTTCTAAGTGAAACAATTATTAATACATGAAAAACACTATTCTAGAATCGTTATTTTAGTTAGGTTTTATCTCATTATTTGCCTATGCTTCACACAACCCTAGTTATGGAGTTTAGTTACTCATAGTCATAATCACAATATTCAAATATATTAAATAAGAATTCATGTACTTACTTCAATGAGAAAGAGTAAAATTCGAAAGTTTGCTTGATTAATCACCAATAATAACTTGCAAGAATCTTAAAGTAATCAACAATCTCACAAAATGTCTAATGATTCTCAAAAGTCTAACAATACAGTGTCTACTAATATGTTGTCTAACAATATAGAGTCTAATAATGATCCCGAGTCTAACTAATAATACCCAGTCTCCTTCAAAAATGAGGTTTTTCGAACTATTTATAGAAAATAAAAACCTAATTAAACAAGGACTCTATTTGTTGGAAATCTGTCAAAACGCGGCTGGGTAGACGGACAGCACGACGGATCATCGTGGTCACGATGGATTGTCATGGACTCCGTCGTCCCATACTTGTGCAATTTCTTCTGATGCTCTCTTCATTACCCTCGACGGCAAGTATGACGGACCGTCATAGGCACAATGGTCCGTCGAGGGTCTTCGTTCCAAAACACTTAAACTCTTGGAATATGGGTACTAGGATTACTTCTCTGAACTTCATGACGAACCTGCAGGACGGACCGTCATAGACACGATGGACCGTCATAGACACGACGGACCGTCATGAACTCCATAACCCCACACTTGGTCAGACTTTCCCATCTTCCTTTAGCAGCTGCACTACGCTGCCACTTACGGACCGTCACAAGCACGACGAACCGTCATAAGCTCCGTAGGTGGTCTCTTCTGCATTTCATCGCTCAAAATCTCCGCATTCATCTTTGGACAGATTTCATGCAAAATAAAGAGAAACTTATATAAAAATTAGCACAAAAAGGTTTTTGGACACACTAAACTTAAGGAAAAAGTATTAATAATATCGTGAAACCACGGTATATCAACACCCTCAACTTAAATTCGTTATTTGTCCTCAAGCGACGCACTATGACTCAATACAACATGTTTTTACAACAGTATCCATGTTTCATCCTTTGCAATCATTTGTCTATCAATCCCAATTAATCTCATCATATCTATGCATGCTATCACCATTAGTCTTGAATTATGTGGGATCAAAACATGACACAGACTCACCATGCACTAACACCTATCCTCTTCAATTTCTCACCGGAGTGTTAACAATTCCGGTATTGAAACTAGTGTCCTCACTTTAAAACAAAATCCTCATTTTACACACAATAATTTCAGTTTGAGTATAAGCATTACTTTTCAACACTCGCTCTCAGAACAAATTCACACTCATTCATACCTTTTGCCAAAAGCATTCCCTTATTTACACTGCCTTAAGTTGACTATACAACCCTTAGGATCACGATAGGACTTTCTTAGCTTGTAACATAGTCTCAAGGTCAGGTAGGGTATATTTAGGTGTACTTTCGTGAATTTTTTGCCCTCCTTGACATATCAGTTAAACCTACCACTTCCTATCATTTTATCTCGCCGAGTTTCTCATATTCTTTAACCTTGCTATTTTCTCTTCTTTCTTCATTTGTGTAAGTGACTCTCTTCTTTTCTTGCTTGTATTTCTTGTATATTTTTCTTTTTATTTACATTTCTTTCAACTAATTCTTGAGTCACTTTATTTATGTCTTTTCTTTCTCTTTGTTCATTCAACCCCACTTTCCAGAGCATTCCTCATAATAGCCACCCTCAACTAATGGCTTTGCCATGAGTCAAGGTACACAATACCCAAAGGTGGGTCAGGGCCATAAGGAAGGTTGTTTTCTACAGTATCCACCCTCAACTTATGCTTTTGGCATAAACTGAGGTGCACATGTCCATGGAGGGACCAGGGCCAACACATTATTCCCAGAAAAGATCAGTTGGGGTGAAAAAGAAAGGTCTAATTTAAGATCGGATCATTTGGATCAAAGAAGGATAAATTTCATTTGGTTTTCTTTTATTTAGGCATAGAATGGGCTATATTGAATAATAGCCTATGATCCTTTCCTAATTGTCTATTACAGCTTACTTTTAGCAGGACTAACAGAGCAAGTTGTAGCTCAGTACAAATAGTGGATTATTCAAATCTTCCTCACACTCACTTGACATCTCATCACTATACCAGATTATCAGACACCTATTTTGAATTTTAGACTTAGGGTAATGCAATGGTGTACCTCTATGTCATGCTTAGAGCCACACATTTATCAGTTACTATGCTTAGTCGTGCATCATTTTCCAATTTATCAGGATATCATTTTAGCCATAATGCTCAAGAATTAAACTATGTACAGAAGATATAGACATGCCGATTCAACAGAAAAAGTAATCAGTCTCTTGGGGAAAAATAACACAGGAAAGAAAACCCAAAAGAGGATAGTGAATTGGGCTACTCAGACTTTACCCTAGCACTCACTTTCCATTTACCCCACCCCCAACAAAAAGACATGCAATTGTCCCCAATGCATAAAAAAATTTAAATACAAGAGTGGTAGGTGAAGCAAACCTGGGGTACAAAGCGCCGACAATCAGAACGGACCATTGTGATTATGACGGTCCGTCATCGATGTCCGTCGTGGGAAACTTAAAAAAAATGGAGACCCGTAAGAGAGGGGTCTATGACCGTCATGACGGTTATGCAGGACGGAGCGGCGAGAGTATGACGGTCTGTCGTAGATGTTTGATGGAAGACACTTAGAAAATGTGAGAGACCCTTAGGAATAGGGTCTTTGACAACCAGAACGGTTTTGCAGGATGGACCGTGGAGAAAACGATGGTCCGTCGCATGTGTCCATTGCTGACTGTAGCGGAGTGATTTTCTGCAGAATTTCCTGGTGATGTGCCTGCAAATTTAAAACCCATTAGTAGAAATGCTACCATTACAAGAAAGAATGAAAGGGAAAAAAAACTATAAGTATTGGGTTGCCTCTCAACAAGCGCATGATTTAACGTCGCGGCACGACTGGGGACACTTGATTACTCACACTTCATCAAGATGGTATGCCTCTATCAGCTCATTCCCCGATGCTTTATGCCCAAAATAGAGTTTTTTTTCGTTCTCTATTCATCTAAAACCGCACTCCCTCTTTGGATTTTAACTCAACTTCTCCATGATGGAATACTTGGGTAATCAAGTGGGGGCTAGTCCATTTGGACTTGAGCTTGCCCGGAAGACAAGGCACCCCAGAATTGTCAACAAGCACCATATCCCCAACCATAAACTCTTATTTTACACTTTTTTTCTTCATTCTCTTTCTTCATCTTTTCTTTGAGGGATATGGCTGATACTGATTGGAGCTCACCGCTCTGCCTCATGGTCCTACAAACGTTGAAGGTCCCTTCTTCATTGTTCAATCGAAATTTCATCGGCCCATTTTCCATTTCTACAACGTCTCTACCTGTAACAAGGAATGGCCTCCCATGAATAATAGGCACTTCAAAATCGACTTCACAATCAAGAATAACAAAATCAGTCGGAAAGATGAATGACTCCACTTTTACTAGCACATCATGGAGTAACCCTATAGGACTTTTTCACTACCCGATCAGCCATCAGTAGCCGCATCGCAAAGGGTTTTGGATCCCTCAAACCCAACTTCTTGTCGATCGAAAGGGGCATGAGATTTATGCTTGCCCCCAGATCACATAATGCTTTCGCAAAATGTAATGACCCAACTGTACAAGGAATAGTGAACGCACCCGAATCATCTTTCTTTTGTATGAGGGATCTTGTAGCAATAGAACTACAATGTTGCAGTCTATCATCATCCTTAAAAGTGACCGATCTTTTCTTTGTGACCAGATCTTTCATAAACTTTACATAACCGGGCATTTGTTCTAGAGCTTCTACCAAAGAGACATTGATAGAGAGCTTCTTCAGCATTGTTATAAAACGCCAATATTTACCATCCTCGGTCTTTTTTAATAATCTCTGAGGGAAAGGTGGTGGTGTTCTAGGCATGGGAATTACCTTCATAGGGACTTCTGCATCTTTTCCATTGCTATCTTATTCCTCAACACTACCCTTTACCACCTTATCATCATCCTTTCTCACATTTTCCTCATTAGACGGCATAGGCGGGTCAATGGTTTGCTTACCACCCCGAGAAGTGATTGTCATATGATGCGCATAATTTTTTAGATTTTGGACATTGTTGCTAGGAAGAGTGCTGGTTTCCGTGTGTTCACTATCGCAGATAATTGAGCCATTTGCAACTTGATCTGTTTAATCGATATTGCATGTGTATCAACTTTTTGCCCAATACTAGCTAAAACACACCTTAACTCTTCAATGTGCTCATCACTAGCATCGAACCTCCTGATCATTTTGTGCAACATATCCTCAACTCGCACCATATTATCTCCACCATCCCTAGGAGTAACTTCACAATTTTGAGGAGGGACATAGGGCCCATTTGTATCATTTATGTTACCGTAGTTACCCTGTTGAAGTTATTATCGCGGTTGTAGTTTCCATCTAGGACATAATGACCCTCACGGTTGTAGTTACCATGGATCCGACCTTTGTTCCCTTGACCTTGGCGCCGATTATCCTGATTTGAGCCTTGGGCACTCGGTCGAAAACCCCCTGTCTGCTCATTTACCGCATAGGAGTCCTCCGCATAATAGCATTCATCATTAGATGATGGTTTCGACAAGTAGTTGACTGCATTTATCTTTTTCTTCACCCAGTGACATATTTTAGTACCAACCCAAGCTCTGTTATCATCTGAGCCATTTCTTCGTGAATCTCATCTGTGGTTGGGTTGTGAGTGGACTGCACTGCAAAGGTGGTTCTCCTTGTATCAGACTTCCTAATACTCCAAGCTTTATTATTCCGAAAGATTTTCTCTAATTTTTCGACAATCTTTGCATAAGGACATTCCCCATAAGATCCACCTGCTATAGTTTCCAACACTGCTTTATTATTATCTTGTTGTCCCCGATAAAAGTATTCCATTAGTGACTCATCATCTATACGGTGATTTGGAACACTTTCAAGAATGAGGTGAATCTATCCCAAGAACTACTAACTGACTCTCTTGGTAGTTCCACAAAGTTGTTCACTTTATCTTTGTGGTTTAGTTTCTTGGAGACCGGATAGTAGAGTGCTAAGAAGACATCCCTTAGTTGGTTCCAAGTGAAGATTGAGTTGTATGGGAGCTCAGTGAACCATATAGCAGCCTCTCCCGTCAGTGAGAGAAGAAACACTCTGAGCCCTATTACATCTAAATCAAAATCAAGCCTCCCTACACAGCTTTTACACACTGCCCTTACCTTAGCTATATGGGCATGTGGATCCTTAGAAGGTAGTCCTGAAAACAAACCTCTGGCAGTGAGCATTTGCATCAGGCTACTAGTTACCACAAAGGTGTGGCTTATCGGTAGAGGAGGCAAGACAAGTGGCCCATCCGAGTCTGCTATGCTATCATAGCTTCTGTTGTATTCCAGGGGCTGTGGAACGGGATTTTGTCCCCTCTGTTGGTGTTCACCCGGAGCATCGGGTAACATCTGACCATGAACATCAATCGGAGCTGGGATGTTCTGGTTCGGATCATCATCATTTATTCACAAGTTTAAATTAATATAGCGCAGTGTACGCTCTAATTCGTAATCGTAGGGAAACAAGGGTTCTCTTCCTCTCCATGTATTTGGCATACAAGGACGATAGTGCTGGAAAAAAAATCAAAAACAATAAAACAAAGTAAAATCAAGAAAATATCACTTAAACTATAGTAATAAGTTCAAGTTAATCTAAAAGCTATATTCCTCGGCAGCGGCACCAAAATTTGATACGCTCAAACTTACTTCTCAAATAAGAAGTAAAGCGGTCGTGTCAAGTAAATAACCCAACTAGTGAGGTTGGGATCATTCTTACGAGGAAAATAATCTAGACTAAACATCAATCTATTATTACGTTTGTTTAGTCAATTACTTCCTTGGAAAGTAAAAACAATAAAAGAGGGTTTGTATTTCTAAATGAATGAAAAGAACTACCTAAATTGAAAGAGACACTTAACAGCTTTGAATGTTAGATTTTAATCAATTAATCAAATTAACTAGGGTTTACGTGTTCCCACAGGTTCATAACTTGATAATTCTAACTATAACAATTCTTTCCTAGTATCTTGCATGCAAAATGATAAGTTATGAATTTCTAAATCCTTGGTCCGGCATCTAGAAAATCTCACTCTGCACCTTGGTCCGGCTACGTGTGTTGCTATCCTAACCCTTATCTTTACCTCATATTAAGCATCGTATTCGATATTTGACTTAGTTAATACCTCGTACCAATCAATACTAGCCTATTAGATAGTATACACTAAATCTATGTTGATAATTCTTTTCCTATTATCTAACTCCTTGGTCAGACAAGTAGCATTAAGGCGAGTTCTGACGTTCGCCATCCGTTACAAAGACTTACAAGCGAAAGAATTATTAATACATGCAAGACACTATTCTAGAATCGTTATTTTAGTTAGGTTTTATCTCAATATTTGCCTATGGTTCCCACAACACTAGTTATAGAGTTTAGTTACTCATAGTCATAATCACAATATTAAAATTTATTAAATAAGAATTCATGTCTTACTTCAATGAGAAAGAGTACAATCCGAAAGTTTGCTTTATTAATCACCAATAATCAATTGCAAGAATCTCAAAGTAATCAACAATCTCAAAAAAAGTCTAATGATTCTCAAAAGTCCAAAAATATAGTGTCTACTAATATGATGTCTAACAATACGGAGTTTAATAATTATCCCGAGTCTAACTAATAATACCCAGTCTCTTTCCAAAACGTGGTTTTTCGAACTATTTATAGAAAATAAAAACCTAATTAAACAAGGACTCTATTTGCTAGAAATTTGTCAAAACAGGCGACTGGGTCAACGGACAGCGCGATGGATCGTCATGGTCACGACGGACCGTCATGGACTCCGTCGTCCCATACTTGTGCAATTTCTTTTGCTACTCTCTCAATTACCCTCGACGGCAAGTATGAAGGACCATCATAGGCACAACGGTCCGTTGAGGGTCTTCATTACAAAACACTTAAACTCTTGAAATATAGGTACTCGGATTACTTCCCTAAACATCGTGACGATCCTACAGGACGGACCGTCATAGACATGACGGACCGTCATGAAATCTGTAACCCCACACTTGGTCAGACTTTCCCATCTTCCTTTAGTAGCTGCACTACGCTGCCACTTACCGGACCGTCACAAGCACGACGGACCATCCTAAGCTCCGTAGGTGGTCTCTTCTGTATTTCTTCGCTCAAAATCTCCGCATTTATCTTTTGACAGATTTCTGCAAAATAAAGAGAAACTTATATAAAAATTTGCACAAAAAGGCTTTTGGAAACACTAAACTTAAGGAAAAAGTAGTAATAATACTGTGAAACAACGGTATATCAATAGTCAAAAGTATTATATTTACCACAACACATAACATATTGCATATAGCACAAAACATCTTTCATCTCATTTATTCATATTCCATAAGTCCTTGGAATCATGGACTTGAAATAAAGACTTCCCAAAATGGGGGCTCAACATATGGGACGTCAACTAGGAAGCCTTCTTTGGAAAACACAGAGTCAGCTTCATTCATTCATACGTACTTCATTACATTCATTCATAAGCTAGTGTAAACACCAGCTATACCTAGAATGTAGTTTAAGACTTTCATCGGGTTCGTTGTACAATGCCCAACAATGACCTAGTGTAATTACTTAAGTCTAGCTCACCTCATGATTATCTTATCTTAAACACATTTGGTATCATTCAATTCATTATGTGCATCATTTGAGGTTGGACTATTCATTCATTTTAAACTTTAACTTTAACCGACATAGATCATGTGAGCATCATGAAATCCAGTGTCTTTCCACACCGACAAAAGGTTGAATCACCGACTAAATTGACTGAAAACATGCTAGCGTATATAGTGAATTGAACCCTGCTAAAACCCTATATTGTCAGTATAGGTTCAAAGACTAGGGGATATATGGAGGTCCATGCCCGGCATGACGGACAGTCTCATCTTATTGGAGTTACGTGAACTTCTGCCCTTTCTGAAATAAGGCATTACTGCTCAAAGCTAGCCTATTGGTTCTCAGTATAAAGTTTCATTTCAGTCAACTCATATGTCATGGAAGCTGGCTATTAGTATGATGACATCATATTTCCAATCTCATTATTTGTATTAAGTATACATTATTCTCAATACTTTCATTAGAGTGTTCATAGGGTCTGGTCTCTTCATTAACTTTACACTTTCATATGTGAGTACGTTTCGATACATTTACTTAGGCTCATTTGAGATTTCTCTCATCATTCACATTAACCTTTTATCATGTTGTCACAACATTCATTAGCATTAGTACATTTGCCCTTCATAATTATTCTACCCTTTTTACGTGAATAGTCATTTCATCATATGTCAATGCACTTTGCCATTCATTGTGTTCCACACTCTTACTTAACCCTTCTAGGAGTTAATCATTTCGTTTCATACATCTTAGGTTCAATTAATTTCAAACGTATGATAGACTTATGGGTCTATACATACAATCCATGAGGCTTTATTCATAGTTCGTGTAAGTAATTCGTATCTTACTAATATTTTGTGACACAAGAATTATGCATCTTTTATGTATTCCAAGATCATTGATTTTGATCTATGTAGTCAACATTATTTGAGAATTTATTCAAATATGACCTATGTATCAAAATGGAAATTGGGCGAGGGAACCCGATTTCGAATCCCTTGGACAACACTTACATTTTTAATTAATATAGTTTTACGCACACGACTTGGGGACCAAAACTAGCCCGAACACCTTCTTTTCATTTTCCCTTGATTTCTCTCTTTTTTTTTGTTCATTGGGACTGAGAGGATGTGGGATCAAACCCCCCCACAACCTCACTTTCTTTTATTTTCCTTTTTTCATAAACCATTGTTTTTTACCAAAAGGGTGTGGGATAGAACCCCCATAGCCCCACTTTAATTTTCTCCTTCATTCCTCTTTTTCTTCCTAGAGGTCGTGGTTTCGATTCCTGCATGCCTCAACCTTTATGTTTTTCTTTTAGTTTTTCCATAAATCTGATCGAGAGGTGGAGGGTTCGAATCCCACTCCTCTAATTTCTTTATTTCTGTTTTAGTTTTAGGGGAATCGACTAAGGGCACTTGGGTTCGAATCCCATGTGCCTCACTCATTTTTACTATAATTAATTATTGTTTCCTTATAGTGAGGTATTGGGTTCAATTCATACTGACCTCACATAATTTAAACATTATTTTCAAACTATCCTAAACATCAAACATTAGCCGAAACTAAGGTAACACAATGCTGGATATTTGGTAATGATTTCCACGTTCTTTTCATCAACATTTACACGTTAGTTCGTAGGATAATTAATGGATCATTTAGTGTATCGTTAGGTGTTTTTTCATGGATTCATTTAGCTAATAGTTTTCACTCATATTAGCCAGATTATACTTCATATGAACATCAAAATTTACACACGTTCTTGCACAAAAAATACAAAGATTTAAACATGCAATTCCATACTCTAATCCGTGACCAATAGTCACAACAATGCACCCACACAACCGTATCACACATTTACAGAAAACATCTTTCATCACTCATATAATTCCGAACATACATACATACAAATAATCATCTCAAAATAAAGTTACATCCCTATATTCTACAAGCAAACATATCCAACCTACGAATCAATGGGAGCTAGTGACAGAGAAATGCAAAGGGGAACAATCCTAGTTTTTGATATAAAATCGGTTCAATCTGAAGGGTCTCTTGGGAAAGGGATCAAGAGAAAGAAAATCCAAATGTTATTTTGATTTTTAGTCAAGACACGACATTTTGTCCAACACGCTCTCCAAATAACGTTCATGTCTCAAAACTCCAACACCACCTGACAGAACACTCCTTCCTTTGAATAATGTTTTTTCTTAGCGTTTGTATATGTTTTGATTATATTTTTCGTGTGAGTTCTTCCAGTGTGAAGAACTTTGGTTGTGTTTTATGTTCTTGTAGTTTTGTTCGGTAGAGAAAACGTGAGAAGAGTGGAGGAACGTGAGAAAGATGAGCGTGAGAGAGTAGTTTAAAACTACGAGTTTTAGTTTGGGAATTAGTCAAATAGGACTCCTTATTAATTTAATAAAAATTCCGATTTAACTAAATTAGTGCAATGACCATAAAGCCCTTAAAAATAAGATTATAAATCTCAATTTAAACACATTTAATTGATGCTTCCATTAAGGTTCCAACACGGGTGGAGTGACCACCGCGAAATGAGTCATTTCGAGTAAACCCGACCCGAACCATCGATATTATTTAAATAATTAATAAATTATTTTATTCCTTAGGGTAATAACGATATTACCCTTTACCTGAAAAAGACCGTTTTAGCCGTAAACCCTCCAAACCTAAGATTTTCCCTTTTTAAGTCTTGTAAAGACTTATCCGAATAAATTTTCGTGTTCGAGAATCCTACATGGATGGACCTAACCTTTTCTAGCTCAACTAAATCCACAAGTTAGTTGCCTTTGCTATAGTAAGGGTTCAGAGGTCTGGTTCTACTCATCAATCCGTGTGAACCCGGTCTAATAGTAGGCATTCTAGACATATTAAACATTATTTAACATAGCCATTATTAGGGTTGTTACATTCCCCCCCCCCCCACCTTAGGAATTTTCATCCCCGAATAACACTACTAACTATCTAGCGTAATGCGAGTCAGATCATAACATAAATACTATTCACAAACAAGCAATAGTAACAAAAAATGGAGAGATAAGGGACCTTAGACTTAAGAGTAGGAAATCTAATCTCCAAGGCTGAAAAGATGAGGGTAGAGGAATCTCATATCGGCCTCGGCCTCCCACATAAAACCCTCAAAAAGATGATTCCTCTACAATACCTTCACTGCGGAAAACTACTTGTTCCTTAGCCTCTTGATATGTTTGTCTAAAATCTCAATAGGTACTTCTTCATAGGACAAGTCTTCAGTGACCCCCAAACGTTCAAAAGAAAGAATCGATTTTGGATCAACTCGGCACTTCTTTAAAATAGAGACATGAAAGACTGGATGAACAAAAGTTAGCTCCACAGGCAATGCCAACTCATAGGACACCTCACCCACACGATGTAGGATCTCATATTACCCAACATACATCAGACTCAACTTCCCTTTCCTACCAAACCTTATCAACCCTTTTATAGGTGATATCTTTAAATAGACCTGGTCACCAACATCAAACTGTAAGGTCATTTTCTATTGTTTGCATAAGACTTCTACCGACTGTAAGTAGTAGCCAACATGTCCCTAATCATTGTCACCTTCTCGTAGGCCTCATGAATAATATCTGGACCAAAAATGGATGATTGTCCCACACATCGAACCACCCAATTGGAGACCTACATCTCTTACAATACAATGCCTCAAACTCTGCCATCCCAATGCTGGAGTGGTAGTTGTTATTATACGGGAATTCCATCAAAGGCAAATGGTCGTCCTAACTACCCATGAAATCAATCACACACGCCCTCAACATATCCTCCAATGTCTGAATAGTGCGCCCTGCATGCCCATCATTCTGAGGATGAAAAAAAGTATTAGGATTCACATGTATGCCTAAGATCTTCAAGAAGGATCTCGAGAAATGTGAAGTTAATTGAGCTCCTCTATCTGAAATTATAGACAAAGGAATCCCATACCGTCTCACAATCTTATCAATTTAGAGTCTCGCATAATTCTCGAATTTTTAAGCTTACTTCACACGGATAAAGTGGGCAGATTTAGTCATCCTATCCACAATAACCCATATGGAGTCATGATGTCTCCTAGTCCTCGGAAGACCAACCACGAAGTCTATACTAATGGTCTCCATTTCCAAGTTTGAACCTCAATAATCTGAGTAAAATCGCTATGCTTAAGATGTTCTACCTTAATCTGTTGAAAATTAGGACAATTTGCCACATATTCTGGAATGTCCTTCTTCATGCCATCCCACCAATAGATCTTCTTAAGATCATGATACATCTTAGTGGAACCTGGATGTATGGAATATCTGGAACCATAGGCCTCTACAATGGTTTTGGTCTGCAAATCATCCACATCTGGTACACTCAACCTGTCCTGGTAGCTAAGTATGTTTCATCTCCCAAAGCAAAGGACTCATTCATCTATATCAGCACTGAGTCCTTTAACTCCATCAAAACAGGATCAAGATGTTGACCCTTCTTGACTTCAACTACCAAGGACGATTCAAAACTACGATGAACTAAAACACCCCAACTAGTAGAGTCAATTAACCGCACACCTAGTCGGCCAGTCTATGTAAAGATTTCACCAACTCCTTCTTTCCATCCTCAACGGGGGCTATACTTCCCATGTTCATCCTGCTCAAACCATCAGCTACAACATTAGCTTTACGTGGATAGTTGTGAACATTCTTGTCATAGTCCTTCAGCAACTCTTACCATGTCCGTTGATGTAGATTCAACTTTCTCTGTGTGACCACGTATTGGAGACTCTTGTAGTCTGTGAATACATCTATGAAATTCATGGAAGACATGGGTAAAACTTCTATGATCATGAATACTTTATTATGTTGATGTTGGCCTATACTTAATTTGGTTATTTAATTAAAGTATAAATTGTGATGTTATGCATGCATAATTAGGCTATGATTATTGTAACACCCCCTAAATTTCTAAATTATGCCTAAGCAAATCTTAAATGTTTTTTTAAGGTCATATTGAGTGACTCTTAAATTTCATAGGTGTTAAGGTAAATTTTTTAGTATGGGTATGATTTTAAATTAATTAAGGTTATTATAAAACCCTTGCACAAAGTAAAGTTTAAAGTTTCCTTACCAAATTTAGTTTTGAAATAAGATTTTGCTTGGATAAACTTCAAAAAATCATATCTCTTAAAATATAACGAACTCTGTGAGTAATAACCTATGAAAATAAAGATATTTGATTCCTTTCTCCAACACCACCAGTTTTGCATAAATCTAATTTTCGAGTAAGAAGTTATAACCATTTTAGTGATTAGTATAGTGTAGTTCCATTTTTGTCGTGGGAAAATATTAAATAAGGTAATTTTCCTCTCCTTATTACACTAGGAAAACCTAAAAACGGATTTTACAAATCCTATAAAGCCCTAAATATTCCTATTTCCATCTTATAATCCATCATTTTCTTCTCGCTCAAACCCTAGGGCAAAAATTCAACAAAAAAAGTCAAAGTAGAAGGCTACATTCAACATATTTCAAGATTCGTTACGATTCTTTTAATAAGGTTACGGTTGAAGCAAGAATTGAAGTTCTTCATTGATTTCTTCACCAAATTTCATCAATTTTCTCCAATAAAGGTATAGTGTTTCATATTTGATTATTCTCTAATTCAATGAGCCAATTTCAAAGGCTTTTCAAAAGATCTAAAAAAATGCTAAAACTCTATTTGAATTCTAAGCATAGGTTCTTGTATGAAAATGTTTAAGTCAATGTTTTAGGAAGTATTAAATATTTATTGATGGGTTTATGATTAAAACTTCCATGAACCTATGTTTACCATGATTTCCTAATTTTGGCTCTAATGTGGGTAGATCAATTGATAATGACTTAATTGTGTTTAATTCATATGTATGCTGTATTGGGCTATTTGAATATGCATTGATTGATGTCACAAATTTTGATGGATGCCTTATAATGTTGATATCTATATTGGGTATTTATGGATCATTTATTTGATTGAATTATTGGTTTCGTCGTATGTATATTGTTATGGGTAATATCTCTATGATGTGAATTTGTACTGGAAAGGCTAAAGGGTGATGATTATGGTTATGGGAAGGGGAAGAGTTGTCCTAATTCTTTTTTTTAGAGTTAAATTGATATTGAATTACTATTTTTTTGTCTAGTCAACTTATTGTGGCAGTCATTTCTTGCTATAATCGTTATGAACATGCCCTTGTCGGCATTATATAGTGAAATATGCTATGGTCATGATAATATTTATGAACTGGTATATGGTGAAGTTTTCATGTGATCTATATGATCATGTATGATCCTATAGTGCAATGATTTGATATGTGGCCTCTCTAGTTGATGATGCATGATGTGAAGTAATAAGAAGAGCCTTTAGAGAATAAAATAGTGTCTTTTATTGGTAAAATAGTTGTCCCTACTTGATACTTGAATAAAATTGAATAAATTATATGACTGATATTGTTTCATGACTTTTTAGGCTTAGGCACCCTTGTCTTGAATGAACAAAAAGATTGATAGTCTAGGATCCGTATACCTAAACTACGTAGCCTTCTATGAATAACTTAAATTAAATCATGAATATGAAAAGAAGGTTAAGAATGACATATTCTAATAGACATTGAGTGGCAGCTCTAGTGGACCTATTCTTGGTAGGGGTATTATGAGTTGGTAGGACTAAGAAATGGTACCTTCTCATCTACCTTTATGTGAACGAACTTACTCTATTATAACAAAGGCAAAGCACTGAGTTGACATGGTTGTGGTAGTAGTTGTACTAGCAGTATGAGACTAGAGTACAAATAAGACCTTGATATCCCTGAACCTTGTGCCATCATGGGATGAGTCCTAGTTCCACTTATGGGAAGTTGAACGGCTCCACGGTGTAGGGTATTATGACATTTGTTTAATACAAATCTAGTATGGTCTATGTCGGTTAATGCCTATTATCATCATATCAAATGTACGCTCTAGTATTTGATAGGTTTTACAACGTGAGGTAGTGGAATAGGACGCTATCTATACATGTAACAAGTAGGATTTGAAGATGCTCAAATGAGTTCCTAGGTCTTCCAAGACCACTATGTGAAGTCGTTAAATGTTTGATTGTCTCTTAAATAGCTTGATGAAGATCGTTGACTTAGTTATTGCAAGTTGAATACAAAGGTTCTTATCTAGAGTAGTCTCAAGGATTTCTTAGTTAGGCTTGAAGAGCGTGTATGGGTAGTCTCTTCATGTCTTATTCAAGTGAGTCTTAAAATTAACATTAGGTAACGATCCTAAGTGATACTTGAGTATGTCTTACATGTGAAGATTGATTTGAATATAGTTCTTATACTTGTTTTATGAAGTTTCTATCAAAATATAATTAAAGGTATGTTCCAAAATAAATGTCCGTTTTAGCATGGTTTTCTTACATATCACCATACATAGTGCATTCAATGTTCTAATTTGATACGTTCTTTTATTCCTACAAGTGAAGGTGGAAAGTGAGGATTCTCTTAGACTTTGAAGCGTGGAATAGCATTCTCTCAAGATTGGTATGTCCTCACATGTTTCGAGGACATGACTCATCTTTATATTTCCTTTTTAAAAAGACTTTGTACTAGACTATACTTTATTTTCGAATTGGTGTAAGAGATGTGACCTAAGATTTTTTATGTCATTAAGGTGGCTATGACGAGACTTAGTTCTTCTTTATGATTTTATAAAAGAGTTTGACTATTATGATGAAAATTTTTAATTCCGCAATAATTTTCATATATTTATGTGATGAAAGATGTCTAAGGGCTTCTATAAGACCTCTGAGACGTCAAGTACGCAGTGCGACAACTTGGGGGGGCTCCTGGGTCGTGACAATTATAATGAATGTGAGATTATGATAAGTTAAGGTAATGAAAGATTGAAATGAATTATTGTGTGCACCTTATTGATGTGATTATGATGAAATGTTTCACTTATGGTTGGGTTGTAATAAAAAGAAATTCTGAATCTATAGCCCTAGAGTGATGATCATATTAATAAAGGGGTTAGACTCCAAATACCTATGATATAACTTTATATTAAGCAAGACTCTAAGAAACTTCAAAAAGGGAATATTTAAATTAGCACCGAGTGAACTAAATAGTGAAGGTGTCCCTTCTAATAGTGGAAGATAGGTTCACCTAAAGTCTAATGAGGTGGAAACTACAATGCTAATAGTCATAAAGAGGGTTTCTACCAACCACATCCTAGTTCCTTAACTATGTGCCTCATAAGAAACCTAGCTAGTGGATCCACGCTATTTTGATGTTTATGTATTACCTTGGCAAGTAAGATGACCTCCTTTTGGTGGTACGGGTAGACAGGGGATTTCATGTTTTGCTCACGTGGTCTATTGTAGATTATGACGAACTTTATATAAAGTAAAATGAATGAATGAAAGTAAAAGATACATAATAATTAGGATGACTCAATAGGTATACTATTGTTGGTATGGGTATGAGATTTTACATGTACATTGCACATGTAGACCTTGAGGGAACTCCTAGGGTGATATTACTATATACTTATGTTATGATTGAAATGACTAATGATGATTCAATATAATGTTGATCTCACATGATGTTGCATACACTTGAAATACATGTTGTTTGTTTCGGTTGCTATGTATGAGATTTTAGGTACTTGACATGAAGTTATATGATGTGAAGATAATGGGTATGGTTTCTTTTTAGTTTATTTAGTCTATATGGGGTTATGAGGCTTTACATAGGCATTGCACTAGTTTACTTGGATTGGAATTGTGAGTAACGTGTTATGATATGTTGATGAAATATGTAATAACCATTAACTGTTGATTATGGTTTCATTGTGGTATCGTGGTCTTATATGTATATTCGGAATGTGCATAAAAGCTTTTAAAGTGACTTAGTGTGTTTTGAACAAAATATCCTTTTTAGCATTTTTCTAAATGTTGTAATTTTAATTGTCTTCATACTTAGTACATGTGGTTTGTATTAACCCATATTCTTTATATTTGTTCAAAAATTTAGGTTTGGCCCATTGAACAAATTCAAGGCCACTTTCAGGAAGCTTTGATAAGATCTCCAAGTTGGTCAGTCCACACATTTGAGGATGAAACCCACTATTCTAGTTATAGGAAAATGACTATGTTTAAAACAATGTTCATTTATAATCTTTTAAGACTTTATTGAAAGTTCTATATGAGACATATTATAATAATGTAACGGATATGTCCCAAATCTTGGACTTCTAAAATAGATTCTTATGTGTGAGATAACATTTGACTATGTTGTTAAACGAAGAGTCTATTTCAATTTCATATATACATAAACGAGAAGTATACGGATACTTCATATGTAAAGTATTAATTTTTTCATATTTTTCTACATATATAATGCGCTGATGTATGTTTAGAGCTCGTTAAGCACTTTGAAAGGACATAGACGCCACTTACGACTAGGGGGTGCTCCTCGGTCGTGAAAAACATGGTATCAGAGCATGAGGTTGAATCATCTTAGGATTGATGTCTCATTTAACCATGTCTATGTAGAGTCTTGTTCGTAATTGTGAAGCGCGACACACTTATGAATGACAGGCTACGTGATTCATAGGAAATCTCACTTTTTTGGTATTTCTAGGTCGTGCCTCAAGAGTCATAGCTCTACGTGTGCCTTTTCATATAATCCTTTTATTCTCATTATAGCCTATGACTACTAGAAGGGCAGCTGCATGAAAAGTTAAAGAGGATATTTCTAATGCGGGAGCTCCTTCCTAATAAAACCAAGATCCTCCACAAGGCAATAAAACTCCTCCTAAAAAACAAGGTCCTTTAGGTGACCAAGCTTCGGTCAATCCTCCATCTATGATGGATAGAGAGATAAGGTCAGTTTTCCTAAGTCTGTCTCAATCCATACTACTCAAGCTCAAGTCGTAATTGTTCAAGTTCAAGTTATGATGGCCGAATCAAACCGAGAATTTGCATCCCTTGAGAACCAAAATACTAGTGCCATGGCTTTTCAATTGAGGGACTTCACAAGGATGAATCCTCCCTTATTTATTGTGTGTAAGGTTGATGACGACCCACAAGACTTTCTTGATGAGGTTAATTATACCGTGTATTCTATGGTGAATTAAATTCAAATGAGAAGTTCTAGCTAGCCTATAATCAACTCAAGAATGTGGCTCAAACATGGTACACTTCCCCTGAGTTGGGAAATCTTTATGAGGGACTTTCTGATAGGTTCTTCCCACAGGAGAAAAGAGAGGAAAGGTGGGAGTGTTCATCAACCTTTGTCAAAGGGGTAGCATTGTTCAAAAGTATTCCTTGAAATTCACTATGTTGTCCAACTATACCACTTCCTTAATGTGAAATCTAAGGGATGAAATGAACCATTTTGTGACGGGTGTGTCTGATGATATAGTGAAAGAGTGTTGTGCGGCGATGTTTCATGACAACATGTACATTTCTCGTTTGATGGTTCATTCTCAATAAGTAGAGGAGAGTAGGCTTAAGAGGAAGAATAGGGAGGCCAACAGGTCAAGGTCCTATTTATGACTGTACTTCTAAGGCAGGTTTAAAATCCAAAACAAGACAAGGTTTGATAAGAGATTTTCCAACCAATTTCCATCTAACTTCTCGATTGATAGTAGGAATAGGGTGCCTAACTGTCACGACCCTCAAGTACCCCCTAGAAGTTAGGAAGAACCCTTGGATCGGGACAAACTGTACTTGACCCTTTGGGGTCCTGTACAAGCTCTTTAATTATCGTTCATTACATAAGACATTAAAAGTAGTAATTAAAACTTTTCACAAATAATTTTATAAAGGAAATTTTTTTCATAAATACTTAGGATGTTTCATAATCACAAGACAAACTAAAAGACACTATATGATATCTTAGGGACACGGTGCTTTATATTAAAACAAATACATACTAATCCTTCAAAGAAAGAACAAAGAAAATATGATTATGCCCTCAGATATATGAGGACATACTTTGTCTTGAGAGAGTAGATTCTCAAACTTCGTCTTCTTTTCTTCAAAAGCCTCCAACATATACTTATTAAGTATAGAAACGTATGGTGTTAGTACAAATAATATACTAAGTATGACATATGCAAATATATGCAAAAAGGGACATTTTAGTAAAAACACAGTTTATACCAATTAAGTAAAACATTCATGAATATAGAATTAAAATAAAATAAAAATCATCATTTAACACATACATATGGATTTTCAATAATTTTTAATAAAAAAACAAGTTTACACTAAACTACAAAATCTTACAGTGAGTTCATTTTTTTTTTGCATTACAATGAACTACCTAAATCCCAAAACAATGAACTCCCAAAGTCAAGCCAAGCGGAAATAAACTCATATTCGTAGTAGTTTCCCTAGCTAAGGTAATCCTAACACTCACCAAGATAAGACATGAAGGAAACGCCCATACACCTCCTTCAATACACACCTAGGTGATCCCCAAGACTACCCGTATAGGCTTTATCGCCTCGGGAAAACCGGTCCCCACTCAATGACAAAACTTTTGGAGAACACTCAAACAACACACTAAGACTTCCCTCTCTGAATAACTACTTAGTGCAATGAGTAGATGTCGTCCCATTCCACCACCTACCCAAAGTAGTACACTCTTTTAGAACACAGAGCTCATTCAATTCATATAAGACACCCCAAGACTCCCCTTTTCGGAATGTTTACCAAGTGCAATGGATAAATGGCATACCATTCCACCACCTACCCGAAGTAGTACACTCTTTTATAAGACATACTACTTTAAATTCATATAAGACTCACCAAGACTCCCCTTTTGAAATGCCTACCTAGTGCAACGAATACATAGCGTCCCATTCCACTAACTAAATTAAGTAGTACACTCTTTTAGAAGACTTAGTACTTTCATTACTTTTGTGGGGGTTTTCTTAACCGACATAGACCATGAGAGCTAAACATGTCAATCTTGATACTTCCTTATAGGATAAGGGTCCCCTCACTTGCCTAGAGTGAGGTCTTTCTTTTAGCTTTTACATAGCTTTCCCAACAGCTAAACCTACGCGGGTGCATAGTTAAGGGATAAGGAGATAGATATCAAATAACTCATTCTATACTAACGAGGAATACTTATGCAAAGAGGTACATTGTAATAAAACATCCTAACTCACAAAGTGTAACCACTCCTTTTTCATATCCTCTCGGTTCTACGCATATCTACCTACGAATTCTAAACATTATATACTATAGGTTAAAGATGAATAGTGCACACCACATCTCAACTTACGAAGGGCTTTCATCCTTCTAACTATCTTAGTAAAGTCTTATGATGTAGTGAGGTTGCTACTAAACACTTCATTTCAACTCACGAAGAGTGTTCACCCCAAAACTCCTCTTTCGACTTCACTTATTTTTATTTATTAATTTAAGTGTGACTGTGTGTGTTTATGTGTGAACACACCTTGCACATAAGCATTACTTCATTTACATTGAATTATATACATGATTAGAGCTTCATTCTTCACATTACACACTTTAGCATGCTTCTCAAATTCATATAAGTCATTTAGACATAATCTCTAGCATACTTCTCATAATAAGCTTCATAAGCCACATCAACAAAACAACATCATAATCATATTACTTCACATAATGTTCCTTCATGGCCTCTTTCACAATATAGAAGTAACTTCGCATTCATACAAATCAAGTAAACACCGCCACAAAGAAGGTGGACCATACCACTCTAAAATAATTCATAATTAGAGTTAATAATGCAACAAACTTACTATTCTTCAAAACATTCCACACCTATTCCCAATTTAATAAATAATTCGTAGGCAGTATCTAAAAAACAATATCAATACAAGGAAACCAAATCGCAAAGACTACAAAACTATGCTCATTTAACCTATTCCTTAAGCCAAAATTTGATTAAAAGGTTTAACATGATTTCATTAGAGTTTTAGCATTAAAATCACCAACTAAAATTATAAAAATCATATTTGAATCATTTTAAGCAAGACCCATATTTAGAAATAAAGATAGAAGGAGTTAGGGTTGAAAACCTTTTTTGAAAATCTATTAGAAAGGATTCCTTGAATGGAACAGGGTTAAATGTTGACTACAATACCTCAAGTAGAAGAAAAACCAATGATTTTTTATGAAAAAACGTCCAGCAACAGCCCTCCGAGTTCCTCTTGACTTGTAGCTTCTATGGAGGTTTGAGAGAGGGCTTTGGGTTTTTTAGAAAATAAACTCTAAAGTTAGGTAATAGGGTTTAAAACACCTTAATATACCTAAAATACCCTAAATATATCACTCAAGGTTCATAAAATACTTGGGGTGAATTTACCAAACACCCCAAGCCAAGGCAGTCTTTTTACAGCTTTTTGGCAGCAGCAGGCACGACTCCAACCTACGGACCATTTCTCCATCGATGGCATGTTGGTGGTGGTTCGTTGGTTGACTCTGCAACGTCAAAATCATGAAGACCTTCAGTTCAAATTGACGGAAGTAGATGAGCAATCTATAGGTCAATTGGTCGTCGACTGGTTCGGTTGGTGGACCCTTCCAGGCATTTTTGGGTCGTAGTCTTGGCCCTTCTCTAGAAACCCTCGTGGGTCCTAGGTGGGGTCGTACCTGGACGTTTAATGTCTAACTATAGTATCTAGGTCTTAGGAACATCCCACAACAATTTCGAACAAAATTTACACGTAATACTCACCAAAACACATCAAGACACATATACACTTTCTACGACACACGTTCAGAATGTCATGGACGTTCTTGGACGCTTAATCTCCAAATGTCACCAAACTTCCTACACTGCCAAATGATATCAATGTTACTCATTTTAAAACAAAATTGACTCACAAAACATATAGGAAGCTTTAGTTCACCTTAATTCGTTTTACGGTGTTACACTATATCCCATTTATAAGAATATTCATTCTAGAATGACACTAAAACTTTAAGAACATCAATGAATCAATTAAAAACACATAACACGTTACAATCATTATCAAACATTCATAGTAAAGGAACCACCTAACAAGGAGAAAGATTTCACATTTTTAACACTTTGCAACACAGGCAACTTTGCAACAACCTTAACATTTCAAATTCACCCTTATTCTTCATTTATGGAGGAACTAACTTGTCTGACATTAAACATTCTCATATACAACACTTTTACACACATTGAAACAAAAATTGAAAACAAAGAAAGTTTTTTCAAATGTGTGAAACATTAAAATGATCATTCACTGTAAAATTGTGAACATGCTAGAGTTTCCAAAAATCCATTCTTTGAACAATTCATCGAGAACGCATGATAATATGAAACATTAAACCATATAAACTCATCATAGTACATCATCACAACAACCATAAAGGGTTAAGATGTATCTGTAATATTAACTCCGGATAAGTTATCCTTCATAGCTCCCAACGGATGATTCTTCTTTGGAGCATTCGCATCTATACCACCTTGAGAATCTTAATTGACCTCTTTCCCATTTGCTCTAATGTTAGGGAAGTCCCTCATCTTGTGTCTCTTGCTACCACATGTGAAACATCCATCCGTTCCGAAAACACACTTACCAAAATGTTGCTTTCCACTACAGGCACACCTAATACACTCTAAATTATGGCCACCACCTCGGGAATGTTGGTTTGGATCTCTATCCTTCTTCCTAATGGAAGATTCTTGGTTAAAGAACCTATTCTTAGGTGTTTGGTGACCTAGGCCTCTTAACCTCTTGTCATATCTCCCTAATATTAGACTCCACAATTTGTTGCGCATACATCATGAGCCTAGAGAAATCCATGTCATTAAGAAGCATTGTCGTAAGACAGTATTTCTCCACCAATCTATACACTCCCATCAAAAATATGTTAATTCTAGCCCTAGAGTTGGCTACCATGGTTGGTTCATACTTAGAGAATTTGCTGAATTTAAAAGAATACTCTTGCACACTCCTTTGAAGAAGATTCATGAATTCAGCAACTTTCTTCTCCCTCCACGCTAGGGTAAAGAACCTATCAACGAAAACCTCATTCAACACCTCCCAGTCAACCAGACCATATCTAAAGGGTCTCTCATCTCTCCATTGCATAAACCTCACTTGAGCGACATCCTTAAGTTGGTTAGTGGCTAACTCCGCTTTCTCCCTAGGAGTAACACCCATAGCATCCACCACTTTGAACACCTTATCTATGAAGCTTTGTGGATATTCATCCACCTTAGTCCCATGAACAGTAGGAGGGTTCATTCTAATGAAATCAAGAATTCTTGAAGGGGGAGTACTAGCATAAGGTTGAGGTCCACCTCCTTGATTAGCATGGGCAACAACTGATCATTGACGACATGAGATTTAGCCGTCATGAGTAGTGTCAAATTCATTAGGGAAGCCCTCAACTCCGCATTAGTCATATCTCCTTCATAAAAGAAACTTGAGGACCTTGAAGTATAAGAGTCACTTGGGGAACTTGAGGTTCTTGAGTTCCTGAGGCACTTGAGGTTCTTGAAGGGGAACCTTTTCATTTTCTCCCTATAGGTAAACTATAGGAACTTGTTCAACACGGGGAGGTATGCTCTTATTAGCTACATCTCCCTCCTTCCTTCTAGCGTGTGATCTCTTCATATTCATGTCTTATAAACACAAAAAGATGAGGCTGAGAGAGACATCTTATTGAACTCAACTCTAAGCCACGACATTAGAATAATGATGAAAGTGAAACTTCTTTAATCTTATAGACACTTGTCTATAGATATGTCGTGACTCACACTAATGACCAAGACACTACTAGACGTGGCTTGTTAGACTTTAGACCGGAAACTATTTCCCATAAACTTATGCTCTAATACAAATCCTACACGACCCGCAAGTACCCCCTAGAAGTTAGGAAGAACCCTTCGATCAGATCAAGGCGTACATGACCCTTTGGGATCTTACACAAGTCTTATAACTCTTATTCATTATATAAGACATTAAAGGTAGTGCAGAATTAAAACTTTTCACGAATAATTTAATAAAGGAAACATATTTCAAAAATACTAAGGTAGTCTCATTATCACAAGCCAAACTTAAAGCCACGATATGATATCTTAGGGAAACGACGCTTCACGTTGACAGAAATACACAATAAGCCTTCAGATAAAGAAACTTAGAAAATAGGACTATCCCCTCGGATATATGAGGACATACTTTGTTTTGAGAGAGTAGATTCCTAAGCTTCGTCTTCTAGTCTTCGAAAGCCTCCAACCTATATTTATTATGCATAGAAAAGTATGGTGTTAGTACAAATAATGTATTAAGTATGACGTATGCAAAAACATGAAAAAAGGCAAATTATAGTAAAACACAGTTTATACCAATTAAGTAAAACATTCATGAATATAGAATTAAAATGACATAATAATCATCATTTAACATAGAGAAGGATTTCCATAATATTTCACAAAAAAATATTTTACAGTAAACTACAAAATCTTACAGTGAGTTCATTTTTTCTCATTACAGTGAACTTAAATCCCAAAAATGTGAACTCCCTAGGTCAAGCTAGGAGGAAGTAAACTCATTTTCATGGTTGTTTCCCTAGCTAAGGTTATCCTACCACTCACCAAGGTAAGACATGAAGTAAACTCCCATACACTACCTTCAATGCACACGTAGTTGATCCTTACGACTACCCCATCTAGGCTTACTCACCTCGGGAAAACAAGCCCCCACTCAATGAAAAAACATTATAAGAACACTGAAACAACACATAAAGACTTCCCTTTATGGATGCCTACTTAGTGCAATGAGTAGATGGTGTCCTATTCCACCACATACTCTAAGTACTACACTCTTTTAGAAGACTTAGCTCATTCAATTCATATAAGACACACCAAGACTCCCCTTTTAGAATGTCCACCTTGTACCATAGATAGATGATGTCCAATTCCACTACCTACCCTAAGTAGTAAACTCTTTGAAAATACTTAGTACTTTAAATTCATATAAGACTCACCAAGACTCCCCTTTAGGAATTCCTACCTAGTGCAATGGATAGATAGCGTCCTACTAAAATACCTACCCTAAGTAGTACAATCTTTTAGAAGACTTAGTACTTTAAATTCATATAAGACTCACGAAGACTCCCCTTTCAGAATTCCTACCAAGTGCAATGGATAGATAGCGTCCTACTCCAATACCTACCCTAAATATTACACTCTTTTATAAGACTTAGTACTTCCATTACTTTTGTTGGGGTTTTCTTAACCTACATATACCATCATATCTAAACATGGAATCCACATCCCTTATCAAAGAAGGGTCCCCACCCCCCATTTCCTAGAGTGAGGTCTTTCTTTTAGATTTTACATGGCTTTCCCACTAGCAACACCTATGTGGGTGCATACTGTTAACTTATTCTCTCCTATTAAGGAGTACTCTTCTCAAGAGGTACATTAGAGTACAACATCTTAACTCACGAAGTGTAACCACTCATTTTACATATCCTCTCGTTGCTAGGAATAACTCCCCACAAATTCAAAACATTATATACTATAGGTTAAGGATAACTAGTGAACACCACATCTCAACTCACGAAGGGAATTCATCCTCTGACCTATCTTAGAAAGCTATTAGGATGTAGTGAGGTTGCTACTATACACTTCATCTCAACTCACGAAGAGTGTTTACCCCAAAACTCAACTTTCGACTTCACTTAGCTTCATTCATTCATTCAAATGTGAGTGTGGCTGTGTGTGTACATGTGAACACACCTTGCACATAAGCACCATTATATTTTCGTTGAATTCTGTACATACTTAGACCTTCATTCATCACACTACACACTTTAACATGCTTCTCAAATTTATATAAGTCATTTAGACATAATCTCTAGCATACTTCTCATAATAAGCTTCATAAGCCACATGTCACATCCCCATACCACACCTTAGAAGTTAGGGTACAATCTCGAATTGTAACCGGCGTACTCGACTTCTTAGAGGTCTTATAGAAGCTCTTTCATATCATTCATCGCATAAGCATAGCAAAAAGTAGTAAGGAATTAAAAAATTTCACAAAACAAAATCTAGTCTTCCAAATCTCTTTCATATAAAAGTAATAAGAACTACTAAGTGTTAATCTCATCACCTTAAGACACAAGAATACTTGGTATGCGGCCCATACTTAAAAATACGAATATAGAAATATGTTATCTATTACTATACTTCAAATGGAAAACACAAAAGGCATATACGCCCTCCAGTTAAGTGAGGACATACATTAACTTTTCTTGAAAGAATGATACGGTCCAAGTCTTCACATTCCAAAAGCTCTGCACCTTCCAAGAACTATATAGAGATATAAAAACATAGATTAGTATAACCACATGTACTAAGTATGATATTAGGCATAAAATCATGAAAATGCACTTTTATTAAAAATATGCATCTTTTCTTTTAAAAATCATATTATGGTCATAAGAAAAACATTTAACAATTTAAAAACACATGAGAAAATGATTAAACCAAATATCACATTTTTAGATAAAAGTTTTGAGTGAACTCAAATCATTGTACAGTGAATTCCTTCACTGATACAGCGAATAACTTTACCTTCCATTAATAAACTTCAAGCATGTAATTCCCTCACTAAAAGTTATCTAAAATTCACTTAAGTAACACAAAGAGAGACCATCCATACACCCTCTTTAGATGTGCCTAAAAGTCCCTTAAGATTACTTATAATGAGTCACATACACACTTACAAAGTATCATAAACATCAAGGTAAGATTTTTCTACTAAAGGTGAATCTAAGTATCACTTGAGTGAGTTGTGAAGCGACCGACCATACAATCCCTTCCACAGACACTTAAACGATCCTATAGACTCCATGGAATAGAATCATTCTCAGTTAACACACAAACACATAGATGATATGACATTCTCCTTCCAAAGGATATCAAATGACCTACTTAAGTAAATCAAGAAGATAACGTCCATAGTGACCTCTACAAGATTACCTAAATAGTCCTTAAGACTACCTAAGGCTAAGGTCATGTCCACAACAACAAACATCATCCCTAACTAGGGTCATCCTCAAGACTTTCAAAGTTAAGACATGAAGATATCATCTCTCATGCGTTTTTCACATTTTAGCTAAGAAATCCTGAAGTCACTTTAGATTAGGTACTTATTCATTTAAATACTTCATAACCTAAGTCATTAGTTCATTAGTTCACTGAGACTCATACATCACTATAGGACATTCAAATAATGGTCTTAGACAAGACATAGGAACTCCAAATAATACCTTCAAAGTCTATTGTACAATGTCTAGATAGTGTCCCATACACCACCTAAACCTCATAAACTTTTCTAATGCTAATAGGTATTCCATATGATGAGAATAGTCAATAACTGACATAGACCATGAGAGCAAGACATGGGATCCTGATTTCTATCCTACATCGATGAGGTTGTTCCACTTGGCAAGGGTAGAACTTAGACACATCCATAGGCACAACGTTAAGGAATATGAAGGGCATACTTTGTAATCTAGTCTCACTCTTGAACTAGAACTACTTCCCCTTACCATACTCACTCGGTGCTAGACTTTTTTCTCATAGATCAATGCACACATTAGGTTCAGATAAGAGGGTTCCATAACAAGTTCATAACCGAATCATTTGTACCCTACCAAAGAAGGTACACTAGGGCTACCTCACAATGGTGACAAGAAGCTCATGATGACTTTCCTAAGGACTAATTTGATTTTATTCCAGACAAGTAACCTTAAGTCCATAATTCCTTTACTTTGAAGAATACCATTACGACTTAAAACTTCAACAATCTCCACATTATCACTATGTCAAGGTTTTCATATAAAAGACTCTCTTAAGTTCATTAAGTTCAAATGTCAATCATAAATTCAAGACTAAGAGTTATAACAGCCTAAATCAAGAAATTACATATTCATAATCATATATACGTCAAGCAAGGGACAGTAGTCAACTAAGACAAGACACCAGATACTTCAATTTTAACTCATTATCCAAGTCATTCTATAAGCACCAAGAAAAAAAACCTAAAATCTTCAAGTCAACCTATATACAATGTAATCCACATAGACTCATATAGTCAAGTAGGATTAACCAAAACTTAACCCTACCCCTATACACATAATGTCAAAGCAATAGTCTAACATGGTAACCTAACACAACTTGAATAGAAGAATACACATATGACTTCACATGCAGATAGATATTTTCATGCTTTTCATAATCAAACTACACAAATAGTCATATAACTTCATGTGTTTGCCAACAAAACGAAGATCATTATATTGCATAAAGTGATGCCGACAAGACCACATCAATTGCAAATAAAACACATAACACCGACATAATAAGTGGACCATACCAATCACAATAGAATTGAAGTATAATAACATCAAATTAAAGGAAATAGGGCAGCATACCCCCACTTCATCATCAAAACCTCAATCCAAAGTAAACTTACTCAATTCAATAACAGAAGACCCTTACCCAAGGCCATAACAAACAATTCTACATAAACACTACAATAATTAATGAACTAGGTCAACTCAATGTGAATTCATCAATATGATAAAACCTAGATACCAATTTACTACAATTTTAACATCAATTAATAGCCCACATAAAACTCCATAAGAATTCATCAACATCAAGAAACCCAAAACATAGTCAAAAACTAGGGTTCATCCAAATCATGGGTTCATAGGTAATTTAGGTTAAAATCATCAATACGACATCAATTAAATCATTATTCAATGTTTTGAAATCATTAATGCAAGAAATCATGGTAGAATCATGAAATTGGACAATTCAACTTTGGAAACATCTTGAGAATTTAAGGTCCTTGATGAAACAAGTTTCAAACATGAAAAACCATATCTAAATGATGGTAATTCTTCAATTTGATGAAGAATTTCCAATCAAAAAGTCACACCTAGCTTTTTTTTTATTTTGGACTTCAATGGGGTCTTTAGTAGAATTCTAAGGGATTTTGGGGTTTTGATTAGGAAGAATGAAATATTCTAATTGGTTTACACTTACATACACTTTTAAGATACCCAATATACGCCATAGGAACCTCTAAAGTCTATTTCTTTAAGTGGGATGAATTTCGAAATTCACCTTTAGCTTGGAAGTGAAATTGCACTCTGGGACAGCCTACAAATGACTTTCCCATCAGATACGGGCCATGATTGCAACCATCGAAAGGATCAGAGGCTTGGAACAGGTACCTTTCCAACCAGTATAATTATATACCCACGCCCATCACCACGGTCCCTCGACAAGGCCACTGGCCATCGAATGGCTTTCGTAGGTGAACTGCCTTTCGGCAGTTTTAGCCACCAATTTAAGTCCTTCCTCAAGGACCCTTGGATGGTCCTTGGTGATGATTTCCCAGACGTTTCAAACCCAAATGCGATCGTACATGATTTTAACACCTCTCACATAAATGTTATCAAAAAGAACATGTAAAACTCGATGAAACATGCCTAGACACACAAGATAACTTCGAGGCACATCTTTCAAAGACGTTCTTGGACGTTTGACCTCCAAACTCAACAAAACTCTACACACTGCCTATAAATGCTATAATAACTCATTTAAGGACCTTACAATCTCATGAATCACACATTAATACATAGAACCACATATGAAGCACATAGACCACTTAGTCGTCAAACGTCTTGGTCATCCTTGACGTTTGACTTCCAATGAACCTAATAATTTAGATACATCCTCTATACCATATAATAAACCTATTTAGGACATTATACCAACAAGACCAACATGTTAGGATCTAGTTCACCTAAGTCATTTTCGGTGTCTTACAATCTCCCCCACTTGGACACATTCGTCCTCGAATTACACTTGCCACTCTCCGAACACTTCCAAGAATAGAGATCTAACTATTAGATAATAAGCAAACCATACAACACATAAACAAGAAGAAAACATCAATTTTACATAGATAAATGATTCTCAACACAACAAGAAGTAGAAGACAATTCTATAACTCCTTATGGTACAAAACTCACAAGCTTCTTTCCTAATAACAAAAACTCATTTTATAATCAATATAATTCTTATATACATTAGTTCTAACCATATTACAATAATTTTAGATGAAAGAATCAACTATTCAATTTTTCTAAAATTTTACAATGAGCAGTTTTTTTCCATGTTACAGTGATTTTAACAAATCTTTAAAAATTCCAAATTTTAGGCAATTCATGATATAAACATGCTATTATGCAAAGTAACATCGTACAAACACATCTTAAAATATAATCATAACTTCATAGAATACATAATGAAAGAAGTTCATTAAATTCAATTTCAACAAAAACTCCTAAACATCATGCACATGAATCATACTTCTATACCATTCTATCCCATTTACTAACCATACTTCCCCACTTTTAAGGAACTCATATTACAACAAGATAACGACAACTTACCAACAACATCATCATTGTCATCTGGCTTCTCCCCTCTAGACCAAAGTGCATAGAAATGCCTCTTTGTTGGAGCATCATCCTTTGGAACATTAGGAGCAACTTGCTTACCCTCTATTCCTCTAGAAGCAATCATAGGACAATCTCTCACCTTGTGTCCTTCCTTACCACAACCAAAGCATCTCTCGGTACCCAATAAAAACTCACCATAATGTTTCTTGCCACATTTGGCAAAAGTAGGTTTGACCTTTTGAGAACCACCAACTTTCTCGAATTTCACCTTAGCACTCTTAGGGTCTTCTTGAGTGTGATCCCTCTTTTTGAACCTAGTTTTCTCTTGATCACTAGCACAACTCCTTTTTCAAACTTCTAGCCATCCTCCTAAGTTTATACTCTTCAATCGATTGTGCATACACAATGGGTCTTTCTAGGTTCATATCCTCATACAACATAGCGGTACGACATCCCTCCATCACTAAGTTGGCTACCCCCATCAAGAAATGACTCATTTTATCTCTTTGATTTGACACACGAGAAGGAGCATACCTAGACAAAATTAAGAATTTCAAAGAGTACTCCTCAACACTCATATTGCCTTGTTTGAGATTGATAGACTCCTCCACCATAACTTCTTTCCACTCTCAGGGAAAGTACTTTCAAAGAAAAGCTTCCTTAAATTCTCCCCACTCAATAGGGCCCGATCCTCCGTCCTATTCTCCTTCCATTGAGTATACCATATTTGAGAAACATCTCTCAATTGATACGAAGCCAACTCCGCCTTATCCCTAGATGTAACCCCCACAGCACTCAGAACCTTATACACCCCATCAAGAAACTCTTGTAAATCCACCCCCACTTTAAGGATAAGAAAGATAAGAGGATTAACCCTCACGAAATCTCTCAACCTTGAAGTCGTAGTGCTCTCTACAACCCTAGGCATAAGACTCAAATTGATTTGACTATTCACGGCTTGAGCTAAAGCCATCAGCCTACCTAGTTTCTTGATTAGTCAATTCTGGATTAACTAGAAGCACCTCATTACCTCCTCCACATTAGGAATATGATCATTTTGGAGAGGTTCTTGAGCACATTTGATAACTTGCCCATCTAGAGGGACTTGATCAACTTTCTCAAGATGAGGAGGAATCTACTGTTTTATCCTCTCCTCTTCAAACTCTAGCGGTCATCATTCTAGTATTCATCCCCTAGAAACACAAGGAAACATATTTACAAGGATAACCATAATATTTACTCTACTGCACGACATAGGAGTAGAAAAGAAGGGAGACTCATCGGCCTATAGCCTCTCGCCCATAGATGTGTCATGACTCACACTGATGGTCAAGACTCTAATAGACGTAACTTGATGAGACTTTTCCATTCCAAATACTTCTTTCACCAACCTATGCTTTGATACCAAGCTTGTCATATCCCAAGACCACACCCTAGAGGTTAGGGTACAATCTCGAATTTTAACCAGCTTACTCGACCTCTCGAAGTTCTTATACAAGCTCTTTCATATCATTCATCGCATAAATGTTTCACAAAAAAAATATAGTTTTAAAAATTTCATTCATATATAAGTAACATGAAATACTATGTCTCAATCTCATCATCTTAATGCACAAGAATACTTGGGATACGGCGCATACTTCAAAATACGAATATAGAAATACTTTAGTCTATTACAATAATTAAGTGGAAAAAAACAAAAGACATATATGCCCTCGAGTCAAGTAAGGATATACTTCAACTTTTGTTGAACGAATGCTACGGTCAAAGTCTTCACTTCCCAAAAGCTTGTCACCTACCAAGATCTATATAGATAGATAAAAGCATGGATAAGTATAACCACGTGTAATAAGTATGACATTATGTGTAAAAATCATGAAAATGGACTTTTATTGGAAATATGCATCTTTTCTTTCAATAATCATATTATAATCATAAGAACAATATTTAACAACTTATAAACACATAAGAAAAATATAAATAAAAATATAAATTTTTAGAGAATACTTTCCAATGAACTCAAATCACTGTACAGTTCCTTCACTGTTACACTGAATCAGTTTACCTTCTATTAGCCTTTTTCTACAATGTAATTCCCTCACTAAAAATTATCGAAAGATTCTATTAAGTAACCGAAAGAGAGACCACTCATACACCCTATATAGATGTGTTGAAACGACCCTGAAGATTACTTATAATTAGTCACATACACACTTACAAAGTATCATAAACATTAAGGTAAGATTTTTATAATAAAGGTGACTCTAAGTCTCACTTGAGTTAGTTGTGAAGCAACCGACCATAAAATGCCTTACACACACACTTAAAAGATCCTATAGGCTCCCTAGAATAGAATCATTCTCACTTAACACACCAACAAATAGATGATATGACATTATCCTATCAAAGACTATCAAAATACCTACTTAAGTAAATCAAGAAGATAAAATCCATAGTGACCTCTTCAATATTACCTAAATAGTCCTTAATACTACCTAAGTCTCAGATCCTGTCCACAAAACCATACATCTACACTAACTAGAGTCATACTCAAGACTTACAAAGATAAGACATGAAGAGATCATCTCTCATGCCCTCTTAACTCTTTAGCTAAAGAATCCTTAAGTCACCTTAGATTAGTTACTTATTCATTTACATACTTCATAACCTTAGACATTAGATCATTAGTTCATGAAGACTCATACATCACATGAAGAACTTTCAAATAATGGTCTTATACAAAACCTAGGAACTCATAATAATACCTTCAATGTCTATTGTGCAATGTCTAGATAGCGTCTCATGCCACCACCTAAACATCATAAACTTCTCTAATGCTAATAGGTATTCGATATGATGAGAATAGGGAATAACCGATATAGACTATGATAGCATGACATGAAATCCGTAGTTCTATCCTACTCCGATGAGGTTGTTCTACTTTCCACGGGTAAAATTTAGACACACCCCATATAGACACGTGCTTAAGGAATATGAAGCGCATAGTTTGTAATCTAGTCTCACTCTTTAACTTGAAATACTTCCCCTTGCCATACTCACTCGATGCTAGACTTCTTTCTCATAGAGTAATTCACACATTAGGTTCACATAAGAGGGTACAATTACAAGTTCATAACCCAATCATATTTACTCTACCAAAGAAGGTCCACTAGGGTTACCTCACAACGGTGACAAAAAGCTCATGATGACTTTCCTAAGGATTAATATGATACCATTCCAGCAAATTAACCTTAAGTCCATCATTCCTTTACTTTGAAGGATACCATTACGGCTTACAACTTTAATAATCTCAACATTATCACTAAGACAAGATTTTCACAGAAAAGATTCTCTTAAGTTCAATCATACATTCAAGATTAAGATTTATAAAACCCTAAATCAAGACATTACATTTTCATAATCAAATATACATCAAGCAAGGGACACAATTCAACCAAGACAAGACACCACATACTTCAGTTTTAACTCATAATGCAAGTCATTCTAGAAGCACCTAGAAACAAACCAAACATCTTCAAGTCATCCTATATACTATCATAATATCATTAATGTAATCAACATAGACTCATATAGCCAAGTAGGAACAACGAAGACTCAACCCTAGCACTATACACATAATGTCAAAGGCATAGTCTAACATGGTCACCTAACACAATATGAATAGAAGAATACACATATGACTTCACATGTAGATAGATATTGTAATGCTTCACAAAATCAAACTACATAAATAGTCATATTACTTTATGTAGTTACCAACAAAGTGAAGATCATCATATTGCATAAAGTGACACCGACAAGGCCACATCAATTGCAAGTAAAACACATAACACCGCCACCATAAGTGGAACATACAAACCATAATACAATCGATGTATAAATAACATCAAATTAAAGTAAATAAGGCAGCATACCCCCACATCATCATCAACACATCAATCAAAAGTAAACTTACTCAATTTGATAACACCAAACCCTTACCCAAGGCCATAACCGATAATTTAACATAAAAACAACAATAATCAATGAACTACGTACACTCAACGTAAATTCATCAATATAATTAAACCTTGATATCAATTTAATGCAATTATTACATCAATGAATAGCCCACATAAAACTACATAAGAATTCATCAACATTAGATCAATATCAACTTACCCAGAACTTAGTCAAAAACGAAGGTTCATCCAATTAATCGGTTCATAGGTAATTTAGGTTAAAATCGTCAATAAAACATAAATTAAATCATTATTCAATGTTTAGAAATCATTAATGCAAGAACCCATGGTAGAATCATGAAATTGGAATATTCAACTTTAGAATCTTTGAAAATATCTTGAGAATTGGGGCTCCTCGATGAAACAAGTTTCAAGGATCAAAATTTATACCTCAATGATGATAATTATTCACTTTGATGAAGAATTTCCACTCAAAAGTTCACACCAAGCTCTTCCTTGATTTTGTACTTCAATGGAGTATTTGGGAGAATTCTAAGGGATTTTAGCATTTTGATTTTACAGAATGAAATATTCTATGTTTTTAACACTTATATACACGTTTAAATTACCCAATATACCCTTAGGAACCTCCAAAGTATATTTTTGGAAGTGGTGTGAATTTACAAATTCACCCCTAGCTTGGAAGTGAAACTGCACGCAGGGATAGCCCACAAATGACTTCCCCATCGACGAGGCGTACGCCCACTTAAAGGACGTCTTGGAAACCGTTGACGGGTTAAGAGGCTTGGAACAAGATTCCTTGCCACCCAGACTTAGTTTCTAACTAGTCCCATCAGCCACGGACCTTCGACCAAGCCACTGGCCGTCGATTAACTTCCATAGGTGAACTGCCTTTTGGCAGTTTTGGCCACCAACATAGGTCCTTCCTCAAGGTCCCTTGGATGGTCCTTTAGGGTAATTTCCCGGATGTTTCAAACCCAAATATGATCTTCTATGAGTTTAAAATACCTCAAATAAATTTTATCCAAAACGAACACCTAAAACTCGACGAAACATGCCTAGACACACAAGGTCACTACGAGGCACATTTTTTGAACGTCATGAATGTTCTTAGACGTCTGACCTCCAAACTCCACAAAACTAGACAGACTTCCTAAACATGCTATAACAACTCATGTAAGGAACTTAATCATGAAGCACACATAAACACATACAACCACATATGATGCACATAGGTGACTTAGTCGTCGAACGTCTTGTTCATCCCTTGACGTTTGACTTCCAATGCACCTAATACTCTAGCTACTGCCTCTATAACATATAATAAAACTATTTAGGACCTTATACCATCAAGACCAACATGTAAGGCCGTAGTTCATTAAGTCATTTTTGGGGTCTTACACCACATTAACAAGAACAACATCATAATCATCTTATTTCAAAATATATAACTTCATGTCCACTTACACTTTACACAAGTAACTTCACATTCATATAATTCAAGTAAATATCGCCACTAAGAAGGTGGATCAGACCACTCAATAACAATTCATCATAAGAGTTAATAGTGAAAACAACTTACCATTCTTCCAAAGCTTTCACACGTGTTCACAATTTACTCAAGAATTACTCATAAATTAGCCCTTAGGGCAGTAGCAAAACAACAATATCAACACAAGGAAACTAAAGCTCAAAGATTATAAAACAATGGTCATTTAACCCATTCCTTTAGCCAAAATTCTATAAAAAGCTTTACATGTTTTCATTTAAGTTTTAGCATTAAAATAACCACTAAAATTAGAAACATCATATTTGAATCATTTAAACTTTTTCATGCAAGACCCATAGTTAGTGTTAAAGATAGAATGAGTTAGGGTTGAAAACGCTTTTTTGAAAATCTATTAGAAAGGACACCTTGAATGGAAGAGAGTTCAAGGATTTCTATCATACCTCAAATAGAATAAACCCCAATGATTATTGATGAATAAACGTCCACCAACAGCCCTCCTATTACCTTCTTGACTTCTAGCTTCTATAGACGTTTGAGAGAGTTTTTCTTGAGATAGGGTTTTGGGTTTTAGGAAATAAAGTTTAAAGTTAGGTCTCAGGGTTTAAAACATGTATATAACTAAAAGACCCTAAAAATATCACACAAGTTTCATAAAAATACTTGGGGTGAATTTACCAAACACCTCAAGCCAAAGCAGTCTTTTAACAACTTTTTGGCAGCAGCACCCACTACTCCTTTCATGCCTCATGTTTTCATCAAAAGGGATTTTGTGCAGGACCTAACCACTCTTTTGGGATTTTGGAGTTTGAAGTGAGTCGTCACCTAACGAAATAAGTAGCATTAGGGCACCTATCTAACCTAAATAAGTCTAGATAAGGTTAACGAGCCAGAGATCAAGGTAAGGGTTAAAATTACCTCAAGGTGAAGGTGTTAGGCATCCCTCGAGGTCCGCAAATGTGGGTCCCGACTGTATCTCATGCAATTTATGTTAGGGTTACAAGTAAAAATTAAAGTCACTTTATTATTATTTAATTAATTAAAATGCAAGCTAGGTGACAACACAATATTAAACAATAAAGATTAATTTATTAATAATTAAACATGTGAACCTAAGTGATAAGAATTATTGAATAATTAAAGTTAATTTATTAATTAAATAACATGCAGACTTTGTAATGAAAGAACAAGTTGGACAAGGATCTCATATTATTATTTTAATTATTAATTAAGCATGCCTAAAAGGTATAAAAATAATAAACAGAACAAATACTAATCAATTAAATAAAGATAAGCGAGGACACATAAATTACTAAACAATTAAGATTCCTTCAATCATTTATTATTGTAGCTTGTGATCTATGCGATAAACAATTATTGACTAAATATTAAGCAATTAATAAAGATACAAACAATAAGGCAGAATATGCACAAATAGATATACAAATAATTCGATTTAATTTATTATACACCACTAAACAAGATTAAGATGTGTGGAAATAATGTTTTGAAAAATTGAGCAAGTTTTGAATAGAATTTTTATTTTAAAAAAACTATTATTTCTTTATAGGGATGATACCAGGATATTTTTAATCGAGCTCCTCCACCATAAAAACAAATTTGTCGTGAGGTCGGTCTTAAAAATAATAATTGTTTATATTTTGAAGATGATTTAATAAAAGATTTAATTTGCACATAGGCACATAAATATTTACATATAAATACACATAATCCCTTTTTAAAATCATGGGTAGGTGGTACCCCCGTGGACGCGTCAGCTTAATTAAAAAAATTGGAATTAGACCTTGTAGTTCATTTCAATTTTCCACTAACGATAGGTTAGGAGATAGTGCTTATATTTATTTTTAAAACAAATGTCATAAATAATTCAAAGTTTTAAAGGAGTATTTGACAATAACTTTAAAAACATCATGTTGTAGACCTTTATTTAAAAAAAAAAGAGAAACTAACACTACTAGAAATTTGACTTACTGCAACGCTTATTTAGCAACGGCTATACAATCGTAGCAATAGCTCACCTATTACAATGGTTATAACCGTGGTCAGATATCATTGAATCTAATAGAACAATTCTTAAAATAAACTGTTACATCATCCCTATAGCCGTCACTATAGAGAATCTATAGCAAAAAAATTTTAAACCGTCGCTATAGACAACTCTATGGCAACGGGTTTTTTAGAAATTTTTTTTTGCTTTTTTAGCCCTAAATATTGTCCCTCCTAAAAGAATATATTTTCCTCCAATATAATTTGGCTAAGATACATTAGTCCCTCCTAAAAAAATAATTCTGATATATTAGTACCTTTTTAAAAAAAATGTAAAAGAAAAAGAATTAAATTTGTTTCAGAAACCCTTATTTTTCAGAAACTTTCATCAAAGCATGTGAGAGAGCCTTTTTCTGGATGAAGCTGGGAATTTTTGAATATTTTGTTGAGAAAAACAAAATTTGTTGGTGAAGCTGTTGGTGAAGCTCCTTGGTGAAGCTCCTTGGTGAAGCTGTTGGTGAAGCTCGTTGGTGAAGCTGTTGGTGAAGTTGTTGGTGAAGCTCGTAGGTGAAGTTCTTGCTGAAGCTCATTTGTAAAGCTTAGTGGTGAAGTTGTTGAAGCTCATCGAGGAAAACAACCAGCTCGTTCTTTTTGGTGATGTTTTTGAGGTTCGACTACGAAATAATCTTAAAGGTTAATAATGTTTAAATTTTCTATGCTAGTTCATGATTTCTAAGTCCCTATTGAATTAATTTTGAAAAATCTTAAAGAATAATATATGGGTTAGTCTTAAATCTATGTTATTTCCTCCAATATAGTTAGTGTATAAATTTCCCCTGTTTCATTCTTTGATATATAAGAGCATAGAAATCTAGTGCTCCAAGTTTGTGGATCTGTAAGTATTTCTGTCTGCCTTTTTTTTGTTCCACCTGAATTCTTCCTTTATTCCCCATTTGATGTGAATCTGGACAAAAATTACTCCCAAATTACTTCCTACTGGTATTTATTTAACTTTTTGTTGACTTATATAGCTTAACCTAGTTCATTTTTGAAAAAACTCTCTTGTCCTTTGACTAGCTACAAACCTTGATCTAAATATTATAGTTGTGTGACCTGTGTTCTCTCCTCTATTTTTAGGTATTCATATTGCTGATCTCAACTTGTTTCGGATTAAGGCTTAGTTATCTTCAATTTTGTGTTTGATTATAAGGGATGTTTAAACTTGAGTATCACTATCGTTTTACTTTGTATACATTCAGATTATGATATTGTCTATGTGTTTTGCTTGTTCGATTGAATGTTATCTTCCCCTATGAGTCACTGCCAGCATAAACTGTGATACAAAATGCCCTATTTATTCTGTTAAATTTAGTGCAATTGTATGGATTTGTGCATTTTGCGATATTCTTTTGATCATTCACGAAGCACACATTGATTTGCTTTGTATGATTTACTACTCACTTTACATGTTTAGTGTGTTTTTTTGGATGTGGTGTCTATATTTTAAACGGGCTATATCATTTTTGGTACAAGTGTGCTAGCCTTAGAAATTTGTATGTAAATTTTTAACTTCGACATTCCAATTAATAGAAATGTGTAGAACTTGAATTTGTTTTTCAAGTTTTTAACTGCTTGCACAATTAATATTATATTGACAGTGAATGTACATTTATTAAAAGAGATCTCTTTATCATTTCTTTTAGCATTCCTTCTCTTCCAAAGTTTCCATATAACTATGACTGGTATTGGCTTCGTGATATGATGCAATTTGGGGGCTTCTCTTATTTTTTTTGCAATTTTAATGGCCTGCAATAACTGCTTCCTGATATTTCTACGAAATTCTGATTCAAACTGAAAGCTGAACCAGTCTTTTCTTTCAATCCATTCCCTATTATGCTTACAGAGTCTCTTTCCCTTCTCCACCATTCGATTTACTTAGCTAGACGATATTTATTTGATTCAACGGTGTAACATAGAAAGAATATAGTCCTTGTCTTTGTGATTCATAAAATATTGTATCCATTGTTTGAAGTGTGACTATATTAGTATATATTTTCAGTGCAACTTCCTTTTCGATTGGTGCAAAATCGCTAGTTATTTAGTAACCATCGTCGTCAAGGACCCTGCAAAAGTGTACTCTCTCCTCCTTTGTTTAAGGAATAAAGTTCAAATGTGAGGTGAATTTGACCTCGCTTCCAGGGAAATCGAGGACCTAGGAATCATTATGAATACTGTGCATTGGATTTAACATTGTTTGAGCTTTGGTTGAGTCAAAAAGAAAATAAACAAAAAGGGGGTTGATTTGAACCAAGAATTCAAAATGGGGTTCTTATTTTTGGTGATATTTGTATGATGATGATAAACATAAGATAAAAATCCAATCTTGGGCTTCAAATAAATCAATTTTCTTGATTTTAATAACAATAGAGTCATTGTGCCACTGTTTTTTTTTTTTTTTTTGTATGTGTGATTAAAAAAAGGAATGTTTTTGATGGAGTTTTCTAAGCTAAGTTACTTATCTTGGACTTATATCTCTTATATTTTTCTTCTCTTTGGCTTGGTTTCCTACAAATATATATTGTGTGATTATGTTATTTATAGGCTTGGCTGAAACAAACCCAAAGGTAACATTTCAGGATTTTTGAAGTAGTTCGTTTGGAACCCGAGAAGGCTGATTGGTATGAAATTGAAAGTAATAAAAAAATTTCTTCTATATGGTAATTGTTAGATTAACCAGCTAACTCCCTTGTGTTTTTTTAATAGTGAGAATATGAGTTGTTATAGTTTGTCCGAACTACTTTTTCCATGTGAACAATCAACTCTGTTACTGTTTTAGAATACATGAACTATTTTACTAGAATCAAAAATATTGTATTGATAATTATTTTGTTTGGTTGATGCATTCTATTGCTATAATGTATGTTATTTACTCTAATCTAGGTCTGCCCTTATTGCTATGAAATCTGTTTTAGTGTGCCTTTAGTCATTCATTTGTATAAAGTTTATTAAATTATGGAAGCTGCTAATAACTTAACTTGTCAATATTTTTTGGTTCTACTATTAGTGTTGTATTGTTTGTTGTTGAATTGATGTGAAGGTTTGAGATTCGATTAATCTAAAATTCGAGTTGTTAAGTTCTGCCGATATTATTTGTACGCATGAATTTATTGTCTTTAATGTTTTGCACATGTCATGTAGGATATATATTCAATGGATTTTGGAGATAAAAGTTGGATGAATCTCCGAAGATCCACCAACGAATATATTCATGGAGTTAATGATTTTCTTGATATAGCATTTGAACAAGCTTCTCAAAGAAATGAAATATTGTGTCCTTGTAAAAAGTGCTTTAATCGTAATTGGCATTGCCGAAATATGGTAGAGGATCATTTGATTTGTCATGGATTTGTTCAAGGATACACCAAATAGGTTTTTCATGGTGATGGATTTTCCTTAAGAAATACACCACATCCAACCGATGAAGAAGAAACTTCTAACATGCATGACGACATTGATAGATTACTTCATGATACTTTTATAAATGTAGTAGATGATCAGAGACATGAAGGAGTGAGGGAGGGTCCACATGAAGATACAAATAGATTTTTTGAATTAGTGGAGGAAGGGAAAGAAGAGTTGTATCCAGGGTGTAAGAATTTTTATAAGTTGAGTTTTACCATCCGGCTATACTTGTTTAAATGCATTCACAAGTTGACTAATGTAGCCTTTTCAAATTTGTTGGACTTGATAAGAGAGGAATTTCCATTTGCTCAGATACCCGACTCGTTTTACAAGGCAAAAAAGGTCATAAAAGATTTGGGTATTCATTATGAGAAAATACATGCTTGTACTAATTATTGCATATTATTTTGGAATGACAATGCAAAGTTAGATAATTGCTCAGTGTGTGGAGCTTCAAGATGGAATAATGTTCGTAATGACTTAAATAATAAGGTTACAAAAATCCTAGTAAAGGTTTTAAGGTACTTTCCTTTAAAGCGTAGGATTCAGAGGATAATCATGTGTTCTGAAACATCTGTAGCTATGAGAAGGCATCATACTGAACGACTTAAAGATGGAAATTTAAGACATCCTGTAGATGGTGAAGTTTTGGAGGATTTTGATTCATTACATCCTGACTTTGCAAATGATGCTCGTAATGTTAGATTGGGTCTTTCAAGTAATGGTTTCAATCCATTTAGAACTATGAGCATTTCCCATAGCACATGGCCAGTTATGTTGATGAACTATAATTTATCTCCATGGACTTGCATGAAGTCGAAGAATATTATGTTGTCAATGATTATTCCAGGTCCATCATATCCAGGAAATGATATAGATGTATACTTGCAACCACTCATTGCGGAGTTGAAGAAACTATGGGAAGTGGGACTTGAAACATATGATGTTGTAACTAATCAAACATTTCTAATGCAGGCAGCTTTATTGTGGACAATTAGTGATTTTCCAGCTCTAGCAATGCTTTCTTGATGGAGCACCAAGGGGATATGGGCATGCCCCACTTGTAACCATAATACTTGTTCCCAATATCTCAAACATAGTCGCTAGATGTGTTACTTGGTTAATCGGACATTTTTACCTACTTATCATCCATTAAGAAGAGATAAAAGATCATTTAATGGTAAAGAGGAGCATAAAGTTGCACCTACTCCATTATCAGGTGCACAATTTCTTGAAGATCTTCATGAATTCAATAATGTATTTGGAAAGAACAAAAAGAAAAGAAAACGAAAGAATAATGGTCCATGGAAAAAAATCCATATTTTTTGAGTTGCCGTATTGGGCAACAAACAAATTGAGGAACAATCTTTATGTGATTCACATAGAGAAGAATATTTGTGACAGTGTGCTTTGGACTTTATTGGATATACTTGGAAAGTCCAAAGATCATATAAATTCTAGCTATGACTTGTATGAAATGGGGATACGTAAAGAGCTTCAACCTCTAAAAGATTGTGATACAGAAAATATCCATCTAGCTATAGCTTGTTTCTCTATGACACCAGATGAGAAAAAGTTATTTTGCACCGTCTTAAAAGATGCCAAATTACCAACAGGGTGTGATTCTAATGTATCAAGTAGTGTGCAAATTGAAAAGATGAAAGTATCAGGATATAAAAGTCATGATGCTCATTTCATAGTGCATTACTTGCTCCAGGTTGCAGTCAGAAAAGTGTTACCCAAGAATGTAGCTATGGTCTTGATTAGATTGGGGAATTAATTTAGAGCCATATGCAGCAAGGTTATAAGAATAAGCAATCTTGATAAGATGAAAGCAGAAATCATAGATATTGAATGTGAACTTGAAAAGATTTTTCCTCCATCTTTTTTTTGATATAATGACACATTTACCTATCCATCTAGTATATGAAATTAAGCTTGGAGGCCCAACTCATTTGCATTGGATGTATTCTACGGAGAGAACTATGTGTGACTTCAAGGGGCTTGTTCATAATCGAAAAAATCCTGAAGGATCAATAGTAGAAGGTTTTTCAGCTGTAGATTGTTTGAACATTATTTCCATATACCTACCTAATACTGTGAAGACAAAATTAAGTAGGTGTGAAATAGAGGATGATGAGTACATTCAAACAGAGGAAGGTGTTGTTTCACATTTATTTCCTAAGACAGGTCATCCAATTGGAAGTGAGAATATAACGAAAGGCAAGATTATTAGCATGGAGCAACATGAGTTGTTTGAAGAACATCGATATACTTTGTTCAATACACTAGATGAACAAGTAGAGGCATTTATCAAGTAAGATAAAATACTCGTTTCTTTCTAAATTCATTTATATGTTATGATAATGTATTTCAAATCTTATTTCATTTATAAATACACATTGATTAAATTACATTACATGCTTACAGGGAACATAAGAGCTTAACTGATAATCGTACTAGAGGCAATGCATGGGTAAAAGCACAGGTCCATAGAAGAGAATTTGGTGATTGGTTTAGTGAAAAGGTTAAAAATATTGAAGTGTCCAATCATTAAAAATGAAAAGCTAAAGGTCCTAACTTTATGGCAAAAAGATATACTTGATATTTCATAATGGATATCGATTTCATACGAAGACACGGGATGCCCCTTGTAAAACTCAGAATAGTGGAGGGACTTTGTCAGCCACAACATGCTAGTACTAGGGACCAAAATCCTGTTGCTTTAGTGTTTTACTTATTAATTGTGATTGGTTTCATAATGAAGTCGATGAATATGGGTTGACTCGGGTATATTTCAACAAAAATTGTAGTACAAATGATCCTTTTGTACTAGCGTCTCAAGTGCATCATATTTTTTATGTGGACGACCCAGTTGAGAAAAATGTTTATTATGCAAGAAAAAAAGTCCCTGTGGATTTGTATGAATTGGAGGAAGAGAATTGTCCTAATATTGAAGAAACATTTTTGAGAGAGCCTAATGAGTATATTGGTTCATCATAAAGATTACTTGTTGTAGATGTTAGATGGTCTAGAGAAGATCTTCCTGTTGATATCATCGATGCTCCTTCCATTGCACAACATTCACAAGATGAAGCTTTGGAAACATCGGAAGAGGAGGATGACTTTGATGATACTAAATGGGATTGGATGGAAGTTGATGATTAACAAAGGAGCTTGTGGACTTGTTAGAATAAATTATGTTTTTTCCTTATTAAGTAATGAATATCATTTGAGTTGCATCATATAGATTATGAATGTTGAATAAACTGTATTTTCTATCTCTTATTGATGTTATCTTTTTCATGTTATCTTTAAATTACTTCAACTTTGGGATTATTACTTTTTGTAAGTCCTTTTTTCTCTCTTATTGATCATTTTCATTCATCTTCTTTTTGCAGTTTCTCTGAGCAATTTCAATATATTAGTGGACCAGCAAATCACTAGGTTCTTATCTCTTTATTAAGGTCCAACACTCCATGTTTGTATCTCATTTCTATGATTCTTTGAATACTTCTTCGTTATATCTCTCTTTGAGTACTTAATGTACAATCTATGAAGCTATATTGCATCTCTAGACCTAACATAAGAGTTTAAAAATAACTTCAGAAACCTCAAAAGAGTGAAATAAATTAAATCATGCTCCAGAAGTGGACCTGAACTAATCAATCATTTAACTTTATCTTGTAATTCCACCAATTGGCTTCCTAAATCACTTTAAATCATGTGTGTGATTGTGGATAGTAACAGACCTACTGAATGTTATTGAGTGCAGAAAATATTATTAGAATGTCCCTAAGGGTACATTTTATTTTCAGCTCTTTGTAAAATATCTTGGTGATTGATTCATTTAAGTATTGCAGATGTACACTACCATACATTTTAACTTTTTAATTTCTATTCTCACACATGTATTAAGTGGTCATAGCTATGAGTCAACAAGAAACTTCAAAAAGAACCAAAAAAGCCAAAAAGAAGACATTTGCTAAACCAGGATCGTTATCATTCTTGGCAAATAAGAAATGGTGGTCATTGATAACAAATGAAATAATTAAGGAAATAGAGTGCGAGAAAGGACATCTGCTCAAATTAATTGGAGCACAACAATCAGTAGCACCACAATCAGAAGCAAAAAGACAATCTGTGAGGAGTTGCCTTTTGAAAATCAGCCTATCGAGGAGCTGCCTTTTGTGCATCCTTTCGAGGAGCTGCCTCTTGTGCAGCCTATCGAGAAGCTGCCTCTTGTGAAGCCTCTCGAGAAGCTTCCTCTTGTGCAGCCTGTCGAGGATTTGCCTCTTGAGCAGCATGGCAAAGATTTTCCTTTCGAGGATCAAGAGGGAATTAACTATGTCATTCCTCGAACAAATGATCAACTGGAAGAAAAAGGTAACATATAATATTACAGAAGTATTAAATGTACTGATAATTTTTAATTATATTTCTTGTATTTTCTTATAGCTGAAGCTCTTTCCAGTCCAAATAAAAGTGACAGAACGCAAATGCATGATGTTCATGGCCGAAAAGAGCGTAACTTGATCATACTGAATAGTCAAAATCAACCTGTTGGTCCTACTGATGATGTTGCCATAGAGCTAAGTAGCTTTTGGCTAGAAATGCGATTCTTTGCCCATTTGATATATTGGATTGGAGGAGCATGGACACTAAAAAGGGTTTATGGGATTATACCAAGGTTTGTAGTTTAAAAGAATTAATTATTTGTAAATGTATTTTACCTCTATTAGCTAATTGAATGACACAAAATTATAGGAGAAATATATTATTCCTGAAGCTGCGTACCATTGGGCTATGGTAACAATTCGAGATGCTTGGAGAAGACATAGAAGTGTTTGAAGCTTAATTATTACGATCCATATGACAATGATGCAGTTCGAATGGCAAAAAAACCTGGTCATATTCCAGAATGTCAATTTAGAGAGCTCCTCAAATATTGGAATTCTACAAAATTCAAGGTAAAAATATAGTTCAGAATCTCAATTTTTTTTTGATAAGTAGCATTTCTATTATAGCTCCTGATTTTTTCTCCCTTCCCAGCTTCTTTCCACCTAGTGACCCTCAACACCTCAATGTTGTTAGAAAAAATAGTACCTCTGTTTCCAGTAGCATCTCTGTGTCTACCATGTTTGGATATTTCATCTGATATAGTTGATCTGGCTTGCTATGTTTGGACATTTCTCTTCTTCCTCCTGGCTCTTCTTTCTCGTAGGTGCCTTTTTAATCAGTAGATGGATCATTATCATGCCCAAACTTTAAGAAATTAGAGCAACATTTTGTCTTGTATTTGTAATTCAGACCTTACTAGAAAGACCCATAAGGAGCAGCAAGTGTAACTATCTCCACCAAAGGTTGAGAAATGTCAGCACTCTAGCATATGAAATATGATTCATCTCTATTTGTAATTCATACCTCTAGCTTTATTATGGTTTGTATAGGGACCAGCCTGCATAACCTCCTCTCTGACTGCTACAAAAGTAGTCAAAACATATAGTAACCATTTTAATACTATAGATACTAAAGCATCTGGATAAAGTGCCAACACTGACTGCTATGACATAATTGTCCATAGTGTGATATCGGTGTTGCTGACATAATAGTATTGATTCTGCTTTACCTGAGGCTTGGTTGGTACTTTAGTGTCTAAAGTAGTGTGATAATAGTATAGATTCTGCTTTAGTTTTGCTTTTACTCTCTTCTCTATTGTAATATTTTGCAGCTTCTTTCTTCATTTATTGTGATAGTCCCAGGCATTTTACAAGACACCTTAACACTACATAATGACTGATATTGACAGATCGTTATAAAGGAAAGATAGACTTTTATAAAGGAAAGACAGACTAAAATTGACCTCGTCTAGTACACTATATAACACTAATATACGTTAGACTAACATTACTGATTCAATTCTTTGCAGAAAATATCTGAAACAAATGCAAAGAATCGAAAAAAACTTATGAATTCACACACTGCTGGCAAAAAGAGTCTCGCTTTAGTTCGTAAAAAGCTGGTCAGTTCTCGTATATATTATTTTTTTAATCAAATTTTGGGGCTTTTTATTAATAGGTACACTTTCCTTAAATAAGGTTTCGAATACAGTGCTCATGAAATTTGATTTTGGATCTCTTCCATTGTGAGTTAATTTTTTATATATATTTCAATTTGACTAGGAGAAAGATAAGGAGACAGTATCATCTAAGGATCTCTTTGTCATTACAAGAACAAGAAAACCTAGGCATTTGTACAAGCCCTCAAATGAAGATACTACTAGTATAATTGTATGTCCTGTCTATTTTCATTTTTTTTATCATGATCAATTATTAATTTCATAAGATTGTGTTTGTTGGATACGCTTTGGTAGGCTGAAATGGAGGAAATTAAAAAAATAAGCATAAATGGTGAGTATGTTGATGCATTTTCAAGCGTCATGGGTACTTAACATCCGGGGCGTCTAACACTATATGGCGCATTAGTTAAAAAGACTGCTTTGAAAAAAAAATTGCCAATTCAGAATTAACTTTAAGTGCAACAACTGATGGAATGCAGCAAATGCAAGAGAGGATGCAGAAAATGGAGAAACAAATGGAGGAACAAAAGAAAATTGTGCGACAAGATGTTATTGCAAATGTTATTGCACAACTTAAGCATGCGGGATTAATTGATCCTAACATATTGGCAGCATTGTCGTCTCCTTCACAAAGAGAATCTACGTCTGTTCAAGGGGCTGAACAAGGTTGGTGTCGCTAATTCTCTGTTTTGATTGTTATTTGTTGTTGCTACTTGCTATAGGATTAGAATGGAAAAGTATGTTATTGATCTAAGGAAATTGGGGAAAAGTTAGGCAGACGATCAGTAAATGCCTGATTAATGAGTTTAATGTCAGAGTTGCTGCTTGTTCTCCGATAGTTTATGTCTTATTTGCTGCTTGTAGTCTGGTTCATGAGTTTTCTAGTGCTGCTGGTAGCCTAGTAGAGGACCAGTTGTTAGATTCATGATTATTTTATACTTGTTGCTTGTAGTCTGGTTTCTTGTGGTTTCTTATTTATGCTAATTAAACATGTCTCTTGTAGCATGATTGTGTTGAATCATGATAGTGTTGTTTCTACTGCTTGTTGTCTGGTAATCTTGTTTCTGCTACTGGTCTCTTCTTTCTGCTGCTGGTTTCTTGTAGCATGATAGTGTTGAATCCTAGCTTCACAATTTTGTTTAGTCGAGCCAACGTAGTAGCTAATGCATGTTACTGCATGTAGTCTGGTCTCTTGTTTCTGTTGTTGCTTGTAGAAGTTTGAATGCAGCTAGTAGTTGAATGTTATTGGCATGTACATGATTTCCAAGTTTTAGGGTTGAACAATTCTATCAGCTAATGCATTGTTGTAACTACATGTATACTTGTTAATTTCCAAGATTTGAGGTTTCCTAAATTGTTTATATTTTTTTATGATTGTATGTAGGTGATGAAATCGAAGAAGGCGATGAAAGCAGTAGTGAAGTCTTGACATAGGAGCTGAAGTATTGATGTAAACTTTATTGATGTTCTAGAAGTCATATATTTTTGAAGATTGAAAATTTTATGGCATGTGTTTCACCTTTTTTGAATGCTATAAAAAGATTTGTATATTTTGCTTTAATTGATATTAGAATCACGGATCTTGAATTCTAATTTTTTTAATGAACATTTATTCTCGTTAATGATTTACGTGTAGTTTTATCTTATAAAATTTATTCTCGTGAATGATTTAGCATATAGCATGTATATATAGCTTACTAATATTGCAATAGAATTGTTGCAAATAGCAGGTAATAACCGTTGCAATGGGCATTATGCGACAGTTCTACAATTGTTTAAAAGTGTTGCAATACCCTATAACAACCGTCCCAATAGAGTGAAACAATGTGTTGAATCGAAAGAAAACTGTAGCCATAGTCTTAACCGAACAGATGCATAAACCTCTATTATGCCGGTTCAAAACCGTACCAATACAGACATAACCGTTTGCAATTAATTCAGATGAGCACCATGGAAATAGGTCAAACGTATGGCTAATGGTTTTATGAATCATCGCACAAAACCGTCGCAATAGAGATATTGCTACGCGATCCATTGTAGCGGTTGACCTAACCGTAGCCTTAGACCTATGACTACGGTAGTAACGTCTATTGCTACGGTAGGTGAATCGTGACAGTAGGCCAAATTTCTAGTAGTGAATTATAATAGAACATTAATATAGCCAATTCTTTAATGCAAAGATTATCACTATGAAATTTATTTATTTAAGAGTCAAGAAAATTGTTAAATGCAACAAATGATTTTTTATTTTATGATGAAGAGCGATTGATTAGCAACACAATATTGGTTGGTTTATTTATTTATAAGTGGCAAAACATATGCATAACAAATATGTTCTTTATCATGGATATGCTGAAAAATTTACAAGACTATTAACATGATTTCTAGGTAATTAGCATGCTGAAAAAATATTAAAACACATAAAAAATTATAAAATTCTAATTGATCAACCTACTAAGATTATTAGAATTTAATTTTAATATGCAAAAGTTAATAGAATCTAATTGTTATAAAATTCATTAACAAATTTAAAGATGTTAAAATAAACATTAGGCATGTAAAAACCTCATTAGTATTATTATTATTATTATTATTATTATTATTATTATTATTATTATTATTATTATTAATATTATTATTATTATTATTATTATTATTATTATTATTATTATTGCAATGAACAAATAATCATGATGAATAGTTAAACACATGCAAAATCGGCAAACATGATAAATCATATAAGCTAATTACCATAGGCATGCTCTTTAATATGTTAAATGATAATAAGATAAACATGTAGCAGGTTATTCCCCACCCCGTTTAGACAATCCCCCAAATTTATTTTATGTAGACTACAATTAGAGAGTTTACTTATTGTTAGAAAACAAATAAGGAACAAATGGAAAAAAATATACAACAAAATAAACAATAGCTCTAGCAGAAAATTATCTTTTAAGAGACTCTTCAATATCTTGAACTCTAAGTTAGAAACCTGCTAGAAAGGATAATGTGACACATATATAATGAAAAGTAATTGTAACAAGATATTTAAACTAACCAATAAATAACACCCCAAAAAGGTAAAGAATAATCATAGATGTATTATCACACGTAGAGAGGGGGGTACAGAAACTAACTAGGATTCTTCCTCGTTTGTTTCATTTCCAACACATAAACGATGATGATTATGCAAAAACGGAATTTAAAATAGTAAAGAAGGCTAACCAATTATGCAGAAATTTTATGGGCAATGAAGAATTTTAGTTAGGTTTTCAATCCACTACACCAACACAACAAGAAAGGATGATCCAAATCCTAACTACAGTTATAATTATTATTTTTTTAAAATAGAGATCAATATATAAAATATTTTAAAATATGTGCAAAATTGAAGATGAGAATTGAGATTAATAACTGAACTTGTATTAAAAGGTGAATAAATGAGTACTACTCTAGAGAGAAAAGTGAGTGAATATAAGGATGTGAGATTGTGAAATAATGAAGGGAGGGGGTGTTATTTATATAGAAAAGAGGAGGAGCATAAATAAAGGGGGGGGGGGGGATTTAAAGGAATATATTAATTATCACATTTTCCTTACTCAAAGGAAATTCAAATCAGCCAAATTATTCTAATTATTTTTACCAAATATAAGCAAGTAAGTATAAATTAAGAGAGAGTAATATTATTTTTCTTAAATAAAGAAAAGTCAAATCAAACTTATTTTAAATTATTTTTTACCATATCAAAATAAGTAAGAATATGACCAAATAGGGAGAACTATTATTTTTTTTTCTTTTATAAAATAAAGAAGGGGCAAAATAAGCTTTTGATTTATTATTATTATTATTTTAACAAATTATATGAAAAACTAAATATAACAAGGAAATAATTTAAGGTAAAAAAATTTCTTAATAATTAATTTCCACAAATAAACATGTAAGAATCAATCTAGGCAAACAATAAAGGAAAAGGAGATCAATTAATATTTTTACTTTATTTTAATAGAGCTAAATCAGAAAATCAATATTTTGAGAATGAGTAATTATTTCCCAAAATAAACAACTAAGAAACTTCTTTTCATCTTTTCACATGATCAAAGATTTACCATATAATTTTAGGAAATCAAATTAAGCATATTCTAACATATGAGAGAAATCAATCATAATAAAATAAAATACTTACAATTATTATCATTCATGAAATCAAATATACTCGAAAAAATCTTATAATCACATTGACCCATTATCAAATAATCTACCCTTATTAAGCAACGCTAATTTCACCAATCAACATTTGAGGAGGAATAATATTGAAGGTTCTAAACCAATTTAGTTAACTAGACACTAGACAGTTAACAAAAATACAAGATCAAATATTTATTAACCCCAAAAATTAAGTATACGGATCAATGAATATTTCAAACATCAAAGCTACAATAAGCATATTAGAATAATAGGAAAATATGGTTGAAATAAAAAACTTGAAGAGTTTGATAGATGAAGTAATAATTAATTTTAAAAAAATATCAAAGACAGATGTGTTTTGACCTGTCAAATGACCCAACGCCTGGATGTCGCCGGAGCTTGCTGTTGGAGAAATTACCGGCCTTTGCTACTGCCTGCTGGTGGTGGTTCGGTGCTGGCTATTGCTGGCGTCGAGCTGTTGATGCTGCCATACTCGCCGGATTGAGCTGCTGCCTAAGCTGATGGGTTTCACCGGGGACCGCATGGTTGCTGCGTCTCTCGCCAGTTTCCTTGCAATCCTGCAAAAGGAGAAGAAGAAAAAGACAACGGGAGAAGGGAGAAGAACAGGGGAGGGAGAGAGGAGGAGCGACGGGAGAGGGAAGAAGAGGGGTGGCTTCCTTTGAGTTGTTTCTCTTTGTTGTTTTTGCCGGATAAGTCGGCGACAGGTGGCTGGAGCTGCTGTCTGTAAGCCTTCACTGGTGCCTGGCAACTCACCTTAGTACTACCATTGATGGGGAAAAAATGAAAGCAGAGAAGAAAGGAAGAGAGGAAGAGACGGACGGAGAAGAGGAGAGAGGAGAGGAAGGGAGGCGGATGCTTCCAGGGAGAGGGGCGGGGAGAAGAGAACGAAAATTTTTAGGAATTAGGATTTTTTAGGTTAGAATAGGTAAATTAAATCTTGGCCATTGAATTAATAGAGATGAAAGGCTAGGATTCGTTCTATGATTTAATTTTAAGGATGGAGGACAAGATTAAAAGCTGAAAAATTGAATGGGATCCGAAATGGCCAAAATTGCAATAGAGGATTGGCTAAAATTGAAATGAGAGGGTGGTTACTATTGAAATAAAACTTTGAATAGGGGTGTCTACAATTGAAAGAAACTAGAACAGAATAGGCTAGAATTTAAATACTCAATTTGAGGAAAACTTAGGAATTACTATTTTAATCAAAATAGTACATATATTAAAATATTTTTTATGATTGAAAATTAATTAAATTTTAAAATATTCAAAATTCCTTAATAATTTTAAAATATTTTAATAATATTTACAATAATTTTATAAAGTAAACATACTAATATATATAATTTTCAAGCAAAATTGCCTAAGATTCTAAGCTTTAAATAAATTTTAAAATATGTATTTAATCGAATAGCATTCCTAAAAAGGTTAAAGGTCGGTCAGAATTGGATGTAAATAGTTGCCCCTTGGTTGCTTTGGAATGAAGAATGAATTGTCAGGCAACCAAGGTAAATTTAGTAGCCGATTTTGTTCGACCGACGTGAGATGTCAGTGGAATTAATTGAAGTGATGTAGAGTTGAAAAAAAAAACTACAGAGACTTTGGTATTAAGCCTCCTAAATATCTCTAGTTATATGAAAATCAGGTCGTGTGTAGTTCTGGATTAAAGAGAAAATGAAACTCTTGAAAATTGAAAAGAAGTTGTAAACTATTCGAAAGGCATGATATCGGCGTAAATGGATAAGATTAGAGTAGCGAGAAGATAAAGATGGAGAAGAGAGAAGGAAAGAGAAGCGAGAAGAGCAAAATTTGAGCCAGGTTGAAATAAATAGGAGCAATACAAGTAATGAAGAATTGATAGGTCCTTCGTTGCGATAGATGTTAGCACACTAATTGAAACTAAGGGAGCGATTGATCACCTTCAAATTCTAGTCAGAGTAGATAAAATGTTAGCTTATAATAGAGAAAGCATGACCAACATGATAAAATATAAGTTCTTAAAAAATGACAAGAGGCGATAAGAAGTGTATCTGCTTTGAGATTCCTTGGTAGACTTTTGCTTAACTTGTTCAAGAATTGGAAACCATCTCTGAAGGTTAAAGTCAACCTCCAATAAATCTTATGGTAGAGAGATATAATAACATAGAGGAAAATGTCTTATTGTAAGGTGGATGGACTTAAGCATCCTATTGTAGGGCAGAAGATCCTAAATGTCGTATTGTAAGGACGGCGAGCCTAAGCATCCTATTGTAAGGTGGAAGATCCTAAATGTCGCATTATTAGATGAACGAGACGAAATGTGGTATTGTAAGGCGGATGGACCTAAACATCCTATTGTAAGGTGGATGATCCTGAGTGTCGAATTGTAAGGCAGATGAGACTGAACATCCTATTGTAGGGCGGAAGAGCCTAAATATCCTATTGTAAGGTGAAAGAGACTAAATGTCGTATTGTAAGGCAAACGAGCCTGGACATCCTATTGTTAGACGGAAGATCCTAAATGTCATATCGTAAGCTAGACAAGCCTAAACTTCCTATTGTAAGGGGAAAGAGACTACATATCGTATTGTAAGGCAGACAAGCCTTGACACATTATTGTAAGACGGAAGATCCTAATTTTCAGATTGTAAGGCAGATGATCCTAAATGTATATTTAGTAAGTCATAGTAACAAGTCAATTCAAATAAATGCCTCTTCAAAATTGTTTGAATGAGAGTATGACTTAAATAGTAGCTCCTTGTAAATCTGACAGTATGCTCATATAATTTATTCCTTCATCCAGAGAAAAATCGTAAATTCAAATAGCGATAGAGGGTCATACCTATGTTTGTTTTGCCTTTAGAGTTTCACTTTATTGTGAAGAAATTTTTGAGGATTTCTCAAAAAATTCTGCCACAGTTTAGAGGATAAGATATATACTCATTTTGTTAAAATCTCCATGAAATTTTTTTGGGTTTCCTCAAAAAACATTCCCCTGTTTATTAGTGGGGAATTTTTGATTCTGCTTCAATTAAAGAAAATAATCAGTTCCAATAGAAAGTGGTTGTCTTGTATTTGGACATTAACGTTGGACTTCGAATTCATGGTTTGTCAATTAGACTAGATGAATTTGAGTGTTTTGAATGACCATGGGAAAGAAGATAAATTTATTTGATAGAGACCAGACCCATCAAAGGGTTGCCTACGTATCAAAAAGGAAAATCAGGTCAAACGTAGTTCAGAATTACAAGGAAAATAAAGGAATGAGGAAAACTTTGGGCATATGGTATAAGAACAGTAAGTCCAATTTGTTCATAATAATCTTGTCCTTGTCAACTTCACTAATGTGATTTACGCTTCCTTTCAAGTGCTTTGCATATATCGTTGTAGGATCTGCTTGAACGATGAATGTATTCGCTCTGGAGGGATTGTAATTGTTTTTTTTTCATCCTTGTTGCACTATAATTTTTCCCTTTTCAATTATATTCTGAATCTTATTTATCAATGCTGGACATTCCTTGGTGTCATGACCTTTAATGTTTTAATGATAGGCCCAATTCTTGGATATATCAAAAGTTGAAGAAAAGTACGTAGGAATCCATCCTCTTCTTGGTCTTAAAATTACTTTAGCCCATAATCTCTGAAAAATGCTAGTCACGCTTTCCCTTAAGGGAGTGAAGATAAGAGGCTTCCTTACCTTATTTTGAGATACTTTCTGGTTGTAAGGCTCAAATATAGCATGAATTTGTTCAATATTCTGATTGTTTTGTTTCGGAGGTAGAGAGGTTGTTGCATCTTTGTTCCTTCCTCTAATGAATTTTTTAGTTTTTGAACAGGACTTTGTGCACAACAATTCTTCCAGGTTGGATACCAAATTCTAATTCTTTTCCAATTCGAATTCAACCGTTGAAGCTTTGAATAACAACGAAGAATAGTGTTTTATAATATATACCATCAACTAACCTGGTGAAAGTTAGGACCAACTCCTCTTCATGTGGTAGATGACGTATCTTGGAGGCTTCCATTCTCTACCATATTACATATTCCTCAAAATATTTGTGACTCAATTTCTTCCCTTTCAGAAAATTGAACATTGTATGATCGACCTTCTTATTAAACTTGTATTGTTCCACAAGCTCTCGAGCCATGTCTTCCCATGCGAGCCATTTGTCAAAGTCTTGTTTGACGTACCAAGTTAAGGCTATTCCTGATAAACTTTGAATAAATAACATCATCAGGAGAGGTTCATCATTTTATAAGACAACTAACCTGCTACAGAAATCCTTGAGATGTGCTACTAGATCCCCACGTCGGTCAAACATGTTGAATTTTTGAATTTTAAATCCCAAGGTCAATTCAACTCCTGGGTGTAGGCAAAATTTCTTATAGCTCAGTTCATGAGCAGGTTTTGAGTTTAGTCCTTCATTCAACCTTTTCTCAAACTCAAGCATATTTCGTTGTAGTTCCCTAGATTAGACTTCTCTATATTGTCATGTATCCCTTCACTTTGCAAAGAATCAAAATTTATGCTTATTGGATACATTTGTTGCGAGAGGGTGTGAGTAGGAATAGGATGAGGAGATATTGTCCAAAAGGTACTTTGTGTTGGACGAGAAGAGGGGTAATATTTTTGAAGGTTGAATATATTTGCATATTGCATGTTCTTAGTTGAGCAAAAATACAAATACTAGAAAACCTTTAATCAAAGAAGTAAATCAAACACAACTGCGAGTTATTATATAGGAAGCCAAAGTTATAATTTCAAATGAATGATGCAACACCCTCAGAGTGGGACAATAAAGGGAGTTAGTAGAATAAGGTCACATAACTTATTCAGGCTATACTTTGCCAATTTGAAGTTTAGAGTCAAAGAAAGATCTTAACTCCATTTTGACATAATGACTTGATTTAAATATGATGATCAAATTGACACATAAGTATGCAATTTGTCTGGAGGGTATTGGGCACCTTTAGAAGATAGGGTAGCTATAAATTATGTGAATTGACACCAAGGGTAAAACCACCTAGAAATTATACAACATGTATAACCTAACTAGGAGTTCTAAGGGTTGGCTTGACAGGAACTTGAAAGGGATTCCGAGAGGCTCGTGGTTTCTCGGTAGTAAAACTATCTGTTACATCCACTCATATACCGACTTTCTATAATTGTTGTTTGAAGTGAATTGGATTAGTTTTAAGAGGTGCAAAGTCACAACATCACGAGAACAAAAAAAGAGGTCCCAATTGGAAAAAGTATGAGTGGAATGTTAGTTATCAAAGCAGTAAACATTTAGCATTTAAATTAGAAAGCGATAACACAGAGAGATTTTTATGAAATTGATAAAAAAATATACGTAAATAACCATAAATAAATAAATAAATAAAAGTAAACATATAAACATATTAAAAATCAGGCATATAAGGAAAGAAGGTATGGGATGAAACCTACAAATAAGGGGAAGTGAAGGGGTGAAACATGGATAGAAAATGATCAATAAGGCAACAAAATAAACTAACCATGGTAATTATCTAACAATAAATGAAATAACCAAAATAAAATAAACCCCACATATATAAGCATGAAACACGTAATGGTAAGAACCTAATATCCTTAGCAGAGTAGTCATTCAGTCGCGCCCAATTTTTTTGTCAAAACGGATTTTGTGCGCGACCTAAAAACTCTTTTGGGGTTTTGGAATTTGAAGAGAGTTGCCACCTAACGAATTAAGGCGCGTTAGGGCACCTATCTAACATAACGAAATCTAGCTCAGCTCAACGAGCCAGAGATCAGGGTAAGGGTTCAAATTACCTCGAGGGGAGCTGTTAGGTATCCCTCGAGCTCCATGAATGTGGGTCCCGGTCGTATCTCATGCAATTTATGTGGGGGTTACAAGTAACAATTCAGGTCACTTCATTATTTTCTATTGGGGTAATGCACAAGTACCCCCTCAACCTATGCCCGAAATCTCTGAGACACACTTATACTATACTAAGGTCCTATTACCCCCCTGCACTTATTTTATTAATAATTTTCTACACCTTTTCGTCCTACTTGACACTATCTTGTGGGCCCAACGCTTATTGACATTTTTTTCAAGTTACTGCCATGTAGGCCGAAAAGGGGTAGAAAATTACTTATAAAATAAGTTCAAGGGGGTAATTGGACCTTAGTATAGTATAAGTGTGTCTCTAGGATTTCGGGCATAGGTTGAGGGATACTTGTGCATTTTTCCTTTTTTATTTAATAAACATGATAGCTAGGTGAAAACACAATATTAAACAATAATGATTAATTTGTTATTAATTAAACATGTGAAGCCTAAGTGATAAGAATCATTGAACAATTAAAGCTACTTTATTAATTAAATAACATGCATGACTTTGTGATAAAACATCAAGTTGGACAAGGAGCTCATATTATTATGTTAATTATTTAAGCATGCTAAAAAGGTGGTAAAAGTAATAAACACAATAAATACTAATCAATTAGATAAAGATAAATGAGAAGACAAAAACAGACAAATCGATAAGCCAATAAATTTATTATTTTTTATTTTATGCTACCAAAAATAAATTACTAAACAATTAAGATTGCTTCAATCATTTATAATTTGAGTATTTGATATATGTGATAAACAAATATTGGCCAAATATTAAGCAATTGATAAAGATACAAACAAGAAGGCAAAGTATGCCGAAATAGACATACAAATAATTCGATCTAATTTATTATGCTACACCAAACGAGAATAAGATGTGCCAAAATAAAGTTTTGAATAATTGAGCAAGTTTTGAATATAATTTTTATTTTTAAAAAATGATTATTTCTTTATAGAAATGATACCACGATATTGTTAATCACGCTTCTCCACCATAGAAACAATTTTGTTTTGAGGTCGGTCTTAGAAAAATAATAATAGTTTATATTTCGAAGATGATTTTAAAAAGATTTAATTTGCATATAGGCAAATAAGTATTTAAATATAAATACACATAATCCCTTTTTAAAATAATGGATAGATGGTACTCCCGGGGACGCATCGGCTTAATTTAAAAAATTGGAATTATACCTCGTAATACCTTTGACTTTCCCACTAATGATAGATTAGGGGGTAGAGCTTATAATTTATTTTTAATACAAAGGTCATAATCAATGTAAAATTTTAAAAGAGGATTGAACAATGACTTTAAAAAGATCATGTTATAGAAATTTATATAAAAAAAAAGAGAGAAAAACTAATAGAACATTAATATAGCCAAATCTTTAGTGCAAAGATTATCACTATGAAATGTATTTATTTAAGAGTCAAGCAATTTGTTAAATGCAACAAATGAACTTTATTTTATTTTGAAGAGCGGTTGTTGATTAGCAACACAATATTAGGTTATTTATTTATTTAAAAGTGGCAAAATGGTATTCACAACAAAATTGTTTTTTACTATGGATATGCTTAAAATTTGCAAGCCTATTAACATGATTTCTAGGTAATTTACATGCTGAAAGAATTATTAAAACACCAAAAAAAATTATAAAATTCTAACCGATTAACCTACTAAAATTATAAGAACTTAATTTTAACATGCAAAAGTTATTAGAATGTAATTATTTCAAAATTCATTAACAAATTTCAAGATGTTAAACTAAGCATTAGGCATGTAAAAACCTTTTTATTTTATTTTATTTTTGCAATGAACAAATAATCACGATGAATAATTAAATTGAATTAATAAGATTATCATTTTATTTTATTCTTGATTATGTTGATGATGCAAAATCGATAAACATGATAAATCATATTAGCTAATTACCATAGGCATTCTCTCTAATACGTTTAACGATAATAAGATAAACTTGTAGTAGGTAATTCCCCTCCCCGTTTAGACAATCGCCCAAATTTATCTAATATATACTAGAGTTAGAGAGTTTACACATTATTACAAAATAAATAAGGAACAAATGAAAAAAATAAACAACATAAAAAATAATAGCTCCATCAGAAAATTATCTTCTTAGGGACTCTTCAATATCTTGAACTCTAGTTAGAAACCTGCTAGAAAGGATAACGTGACACATATATAAACAAAAGTAATTGTAACAAGTTGTTATACTAATCGATTAATAACACGCAAAAAAAGAAAAGAATAATCATAGATGTATTATCACAGGTAAAGAGAGGGGGGAAATGAAAGTAACTAGGATGCTTCCTCATCTGTTTCATTTCCAACACATAAACAATCATGACTATGCAAAAACGAATTTGAAAATACTAAAGAAGGCTAACCAACTATGCAGAAATTTTATTGGTAATGAAGAATTTTAGTATGGTTTTGAATCCACTACAGCAACACAACAAGGAAGGATGATCCAAATCCTAACTAGAGTTCTTATTATATATTTTTTTAAGAATAGAGAGCAATTTCTAAAATATTTTGAAGTATGAGAAAAATGGAAGATGAGAATTGAGAGTAATGAGGGAACTTGTTTTAAAAGGTGAATGAATGAGTACTACTCTAGAGAGAAAAGTGAGTGAATATAATGATGTGAGATTGTGAAATAATCAAGGGAGAGGGTCTTATTTATATAACAAAGGGGATGAGCATAAATAAGGAAAAAAATATTTAAAGGAATCAATTAATTATCACATTTTCTTTACTCAAAGGAAATTCAAATCAGCCAAATTATTCTAATTATTTTTATCAAATATAAGCAAGTAAGAATACATTAAGAGAGAGTAATATTATTTTTCTTAAATCAAGAAAAGTCAAATCAGACTTATTTTTTAAAAAAAAATTTACCATATAAAAACAACTAAGAAAATGACCAAATAGGGAGAACTATTTTTTTTCTTTTATAAAATAAAGAAGGGCTAAAATAAGCTTTTGTGTTATTTTTATTATTTTTAACAAATTATATGAGCAAATAAATATGACAAGGAAATAATTTAAGGTAAAACATTTTCTTAATAATAAATTTCCATAAACAAACATGTAAGAATCAACATAGGCAAACATTAAATGAAAAGGAGATCAATTAATATTTTTATTTCATTTTAAGAGAGCTAAATAAGAAAATCAATATTTGTATAATTGGTAAATATTTTTCCAAAATAAACAAGTAAGAAACTTTTTATTCATCTCATCTTATGAGCAAAGATTTACCATATAACTTTAGCAAATCAAATTAAGCATATTCTAACATGTAAGAGAAATCATTCATAAAAAAACATACTTACAATTATTTTCATTCATGAAGTTAAATATACTTGAAAAAATCTTATAATCACATTGACCCATTATTAAATAATCGATCCTTTATCAAGCAAGCTAAATTCACGAATTAATATTTAAGGAGGAACAACATGCAACGTTCTAAACCAACTTAGTGAACTAGACACTAGAAAGTAAACACAAATACAAAATCAAATGAATATCAACCCCAAAGAATTAAGTATACGGATCAACGCATATTTCAAACATAAAATTTATAATAAGCATATTAGAATAATAGGAAAATATGGTTGAAATCAAAAACTAAAAGAGTTGGATAGGCGAAGTAATAATTGGTTTAAAGAAAATACCAAAGATGGATTTGTTGAGACCCATCACATGATCCAAGGACCGAATATCGCCAAAGCTTGCTATTGGAGCCATTACCAGAGTTTGCTACTTCCTGCTGGTGGTGGCTCGCTGTTGGCTGTTGCTAGCGTCGAGCTGCTGCTGCTGTCATTTTTTGCCGGATTGAGTTGCTTCCTGCGCTGATAGGTTTAGCCGGGGACCGGCTGATTGTTGTGTCTCTTGTCGGCTGCCTGGCACTCCTGCAAAATAGATAGGAAGAAAAAGACAACGTGAGAGGGGATAAGCAGAGGGTAGGGAGAGAGGAGGAGCGATGTGAGATGGAAGAATAGGGGTGGCTTCATTTGGGTTGTCGTTATTTTTTGGTTTTTTCAGAGAAGCCGACGACTGGTGGCAGGAGATACTGTCTGGCTTCCTTCGATGGTGCCTGGCAGCTCGCCTGAGTGCTGACAGTGATGGGGAAAAAAAGAAAGCAGAGAAGAAAGGAATAGAGGAAGAGAAAGATGGAGAAGAAGAGAGAGGAGAGGAAAGAGGGGTCGTCGCCTCTGTGGCCATCGCCGGAAGAGAAAGAGGTTGGAAGGCGAAGAGAGAAGGAAGGTGGCTACTGCCAGGGAGAGGGGCAGGGAGAAGAGAATGAAAACTATGGGGATTAGGATTTTTTATGTTAGAATAGGTAGATTAAATATGGCCATTGATTTAATACGAGATGAAGGTCTAGGATTCGATCTAGGATTTAATTTTAAGAATGGAGGGACGAGGTTAAAAGCTGAAAAATTTAATGGTATCCGAAATGGCCAAAATTGAAATAGAAGGTTGGTCAGAATTAAAATGAAAGGGTGGTTACTATTGAAATAAAAATTTGAATGGGGATGGTTAGAATTGAATGAAATTAGAATAGAATAGGCTAGGCTAGAATTTAAATAATTTTGAGGAAAACTTAGGAATTATTATTTAATTAAATACTACGTATATTAGAATATTTTTATATGATTTAAAGTCACTTAAATTTTAAAACATTTAAAATTCCTTAATAATTTTAAAATATTTTAATAATATTTACAATAATCTTATAAAGCATACTAATATATATAATTTTGAGGCAAAATAAACTAAGATTCTATGCTTTAAATAAATTTTAAAATATGTATTTAAACGAATAGTATTCCTAAAAAGGTTAAAGGTAAGTTGAAATTGGGTGTCAACAAGTCCAACCAACGGACCGTTTGTCCATCGACGGCTCGTTGGTGGTGGTTTGTTTGTTGAGTCTGCAACCTCCAAATCCTGCAGACCTGCAGGCCCAATCGACGGACCAAGTAAACAAGTCGTCAATTGGTCAAATGGTTGTCGACTGGTTCCGTTTGTGGGCACTGCCCGACAGTTTTTAGTCTTAGTTTGGGCCCTTCTCTAGGGACCCTCGTGTGTCCTAGGTGGGTCCATACCAAGACTTTAAACCCCTAAACATAGTCCTCTAGGTCTTAGGAACATCCAACACACATTTCAAACATAACCAACACATAAAACTCACAAAAACACATCAAGACACATGAACACTTTCTAAGACACACCTTCTGAATATCATCGACGTTCTTGGACGTTTGACCTCCAAATGTCACCAAACTTCACACACTGCCTAATAACATCAATAATACTTATTTTAACATAAAACCTACTCATGAAACATTAACAAAGATCTAGTTCACCTTAGTGTGTTTTAGGGTGTTATATTCTCCCCTACTTAGAAAAACTTTCTTCCTCAAATGACACTAAAACTTTAAGAACATCAAGGACTCAATTAGCAACACATAACAAATTACAATCATGATAAAACATTCATAGTCAAGGCACCAACTAACAAGGTGCAAAATCTCACATTTTCAACACTAAGCAACAAAGGCAACTTTGCAACAACCTTCACATTTAAAAATTCACCATTATTCTTCATATATGGAGGAACTAACAGCTCCGACATTAAACATGCTCATATACAACACTTTTACGCACTGTGAACAGGTTAGAATTTCCAAAAATCATTTCTTTGAGCAATTCATCAAGAAAGCATTATCATATGAAATATAAAACCATATAAACTCATCTTATTACACTAACTGAACAACAATAAAAGTCTAACTCTTACCGGGACTACCAACTCCGGATTAGTTGTCCTTCCTAGATCCCATCCCATAGGGATGATTCTTCTTTGGAGCATTGGTATCTAGACCACCTTGAGGAACTTGATTGACCTCCTTACCCTTTGCTTTGATGTTAGTGAAGTCCCTCATCTTGTGTCCCTTTCTACCACATGCAAAACAACCATACGTTCTGGCAAGACACTTACCCAAACATTGTTTTCCATAAGAAGCACACCTAGTTCTCTCAAAAGTATAGTTACCACCATGGGAATGTTGGATTGGATCTCTATCCTTGTTCCCCATGGAATACTCTTGGTGAAAGTGTCACATCCGAGTTTACCCCCTAGGTGTAACTGGCGTCGTCATCCTCTTCTAGGACTAAGACTAGCCTCTTAGTTTACATCATTACATTCATAGGTCGAAAAGATGGAAAATTTATAAATTTTTATTACTTCTACTTGAAGGTTTATAGAGACCTCTACATACACATAATATATATCCATATCGAGTATACATAGACCCTGCATATAGGAAGTTTACATAGCCGTCTACCTGTTTTACACATACATATATTTATATATATAAGATAGAAGATAATCTTAAAGATTGTCTCCTCTCAGAACCATCTAACAAGATTAGCAATTTGTGCATATCTCTACATCAAATTAAAGAATCCACATATAGACTTATACAATTCATACTCAAATGAAAATAGAAGGAACATAAAAGTTTCAAAAGTAAAAAAACTCCATAAGCTCGGTATTGGCATCGCCCTCGGAAGGTGAGAACCTACCCACTTGGATAAATGAGAAACTTCAAGCCTTTTTCAATCGTCACAAAGATTTCTCAGCAAAGAAATGGGGTTAGTACGCTACTTGTACTAAGTATGAGACCATATGCACACATATAGGAAAACATGCTATGAAAAAAGGACAATTCATAAATTATGTATTTTTCACTTAAAAACCTTTATGCACATTCAACACGACCAATCCAACCAACATTTCATGTTTATCTAGTCATATTAACAATAAGCATGAATAAGAGTACATCTCATTTTAAACATAGCCGTCAATTACCCAGGAACCCCTATTAGGTCAACAAGTGCAATGACCAAGCAAAGACCCATAACCTTACTCAATCAGGTAACCCAAGAAGAATCATGACTAACACCCTACTTCACATAACGTGAAATTTAGGAGTATCATCTTACTTAAACAATATAAACAAACCCATACTCATAAGTGAACTAATTAACATATAGTATCAAAAATGTGCAAGTTCATCATATACATAACATATACCATCATGACCATAATACTACATAAGAACATCCTCCTAATACTCCCTTCAAGGCTAACTATTTTCAATGTTCAAGTAGAGTACCATACCCTTACCTAGACTTAAGCTATACCCCTTAGGTCATCTTAGTTACTGTTTAATCCTTTAGTTCATTGTAACTTTTTGCGAACATCTTTCCAAAATAGACATAGACCACTTGAGTTAATATGGAATCCGATGTCATAAGACCCTACATCGAAGGAAGGCGGACTACTTTCAAAAGTAGTACCAAAACATAAAACATAGCAACTACGTGGATCCACTAGCTAGTATTTGTATTGGGGCAACATAGTTCATGAATTAGGAGACATAATTGGGACCCTCTTTATGCTACATGCATTGTAGTCTCCAATCTAAAAGATACATTCGTGATCCTACCTTCCCTATGTGGGAAGGGACACTCGTCAATCTAGTTCACTCGGTGCTAAGCTAGTGTCTCTTTTTTAAATGTCTTTATACCTTTATTATCAATCATAACTTAGTTTAGGTTATAGGGTCTAACCCTTGTATAATCATCTTCATTTTTATCTCAATAAGATTGCATGAGTATAAATACTTTCATTACAATTCATATAGGCGAGGTTAACAAATAACATATCACCACAATAAGGCACATTGGTAAGCATTACAATCCTTATAACATTGATATATTGATCAAGCTCACAACCTTAATCAAGACATTTCAATTAAACATACTATCAAGCCTATCAATCCTAATCCAAGGCATACTCCAATACAACATCATGATTCTAACACTTTATCACAAATTGAAGTAAAGAATAGGGATTATAAGACATACCAAGTCTTCTTCATAATTAATCGCCAAGTTCTTACCATCAACAATTACTTAAACCCAATTATGTCATAAAATCAACATAATCCAATAACCAACACAATAACAAGGCTATAAGAATTAGTATACCATAATTCATTACTAAATCAATGCTTAAGACAAGATGCTTAAGTTAATTCTCGTAACCTAGATCACTTCTCAAGAACTAGTATGAAAGACTTAAATTTACCCTAATTTGTTCATCATTAGCGTAAAAACATCATCTTATAGTAATTCAACCAACAATCAAGTCAATTGAATAAAACACAACCTAATTCATATCAAGATCAAACCTAGGGTTAAGGGTTAAGGGTCATCGTTAAAAACTAGACCAAACCATCAAGATATATCTTAATAAGGTTAGAATGCATGTTAATGTATTCATATTATCCAATATAAGCCATAAACAAACCAATTCATAACATAATTTTCGAGATTGAGAAGAACTCACAGTAAAACTCAACTTTTGAAAATACTTTGAAGGAACTCTTCGAGGAGAGAGGTCTCAAATGTGAATTAGATCCCGTACCTCAATGTTTGATGAATATTTTATGGTGAATTTGTCCCTTTACATCCCCTAAATCCCTCCCCTATCTAGTCTTCAGTGTTGTCTTTTAATAGAGAGAGAAAGAAGACAGAAGGAAGAGAGTTATAATTATATTAATTGGGGTTGGGATCTTTATATGGAGGTAAATTTAGTAAATTAGTCTTCTCTTAATCCCTAAATAACCACTAAAAAACCTAATTAATTGTTTTTTAACTAATATAAATTGTGTAGCAAAAACATGCCACTCACAGAAGGAACCACGTCAACACCTCATGGCTCAATGGACGGACCAACCCCCTTCGGTGCTGCACGTCCGTTGATAAGATTAAAGAGTTTTCATAAGATACCCTTCAAAAAAATATCTAAGTACTGGTTGAAGTTTGGAACCGAATCCCCGTCGATGAACACGCGCCCCATCGATTGACCCATCATGGGTGCACACTACCCAGGCGGTGTTTAGACCAACGTGAAAGGGTCCTCCTCAAAGTCCCTTGATTGGTCCTTGGTGATTCGTATCGGGACGTTTCAACCATGAATTAACTTAAACACCTATTAACTACCCTTATACTAATTATCATGGATTTCCGACTCCTAAAAGCTCGTCAAATAGGCTTAGGCACGCTAGTACCTCAGTAGAATTAGTTTCTGGACGTCATGGACGTTCTTAGACGTTTTCGTTTCTAGACCTCCTAAATGACCTATATTATTAAAATAACCCTTAAATCAGTGTTTAGACCTCATAAAACCCATATTAGGCTCTAAGACACATTTTAGATTTTTGAAATGTTACAGCAAGAACCTCTTCTTAAGTTTTTTTGTGACTAGAACCATTCGACCTAGGCCTCTTAACCTCTTGCCTTATCTCCCTAATTTTGGATTCCGCGACTTGTTGTGCATACACTATGATCCTATGTATATCCATGTCATCAAGAAGCATTGTCATCAACATTCTTTCTCCACAAATATAGACACTCCCATCATAAATTTTTCATCCTAGCCCTAGGGTTGGCTACCATTGTTGGGGCATACATAGAGAGTTGGGTGCATTTAAGTGAGTAATCTTACACACTCATTCCCCCTTGATGAAGATTCATGAATTCAACCATTTTCTTCTCCCTATATAGGAAAGCCTCTTTGAACAACTCCCAATAAACTAGACCATCTCTCAAGGGTCTCTCATCTCTCCATTTCTTAAACTACACTTGAGCTACATCCTTAAGTTGGTAAGTGGCTAACTCAAGCTTTCTCTCTATGAGTCACACCCATAACACCAGCACTTTGAACACCTAATCTATGAAACTTTATGGGTCTTCATCAACCTTAGTGTCATGAATAGTAGGACGGTTCATTCACATGAAATTATGAATTCTAGAAGCGAGAGTAATAGCATGAGGTTGAGGTCCACCTCCTTGGTTAGCTTGGACAACTATGTGATTATTGATGACATGAGCTTTAGCCGTTATGATTTGGGTCGAATTCATTAGGGAAGCCTTCAACATCGCATTGGTCATATCCCCTTCAACAAAAGGAATTTGAGGAACATTAGGCATAAGAGGCACTTGCGGCACTTGAGGATCTTGAGGTTCTGGAGGAACTTGAGGTTCTTGAAGGGGAACCTCCTCATTTTCTCCCTCTAGGCCAACTATAGAAACTTGGTCAACACGGGAATGGATCCTCTGAATATCTACACCTCCCTCCTCCCTTCTAGCAGTTGATCTCCTCGTATAATGTCCTATAAACATAAAGAGAACAGGTTGAGAGAGACATATCATAGAACTCAACTCTAAGGTACGACATTAGAATAATGAAGAAATTGAAACTTCTATCATGTTATAGCCTATTGCCCATGGATGTGTCGCGACTCACACCAATGAACAAGACTCTACTAGAAGTGTCTTGTGAGTCTTTAGACCCTAGAAAATTTCCCATAAACTTATGCTCTGATACCAAGTCTATCACGACTTGCAAGTACCCCGTATAAGTTAGTATAAACCCTTTGATCAATACAAGGCATACTTGACCCTTTGGGGTCTTGTAAAAGCCTTTTTACTATCGTTCATTACATAAGACATGAAAAGTAGTGCGGAATTAAAACTTTTCATGAATAATTCATTTAAGGAAACATTTTTCATAAATACTAAGGAAGTTTAATCGTCACAAGCAAAACATAAAGACATGATATGATATCTTAGGGACAGTGCCCTTTAAATTGAAAGAAACACATAACAAGTCTTTACATAAAGAAACTAAGAAAATAGGGCTATGCCCTTGGATATATGAGGACATACTTTGTCTTGAGAGAGTAGATTCCCAAGTTTCATCTTCGAGTCTTCTAAAGTCTCCAACCTATACTTATTAAGTATAGAAAAGTATGAGGTTAATACAAATAATGTACTAAGTATGGCATATGCAAAAACATGCAAAAGAGACATTTTAGTAAAAACACATTTTCATGTCAATTAAATAAAACATTCATGAGTATAGAAGTAAAACGACATAAGAATAATCTTTTAACACTTAGAGAAGGATTTCCATAATTTTTCACAAAAGGACCATTTTACAATAAACTACAAAATGTTATAGTAAGTTCATTTTTTTTTTTTTTTTGCATTAATGTGAACTACCTAAATCCCAAAAAAGTGAACTCCCAAATTTAACCCAAGAGGAAGTAAACTCATTTCCATAGTAGTTTCCCTAGCTAAGGTTATCCTAAGAATGACCAAGGTAAGACATAAAGTAAACACCCATACACTTCCTTCAATACACACCTAAATGATCCCCAAGAATACCCCTTCTAGGATTACTCGCCTCGGAATAACAAGTCCCCTCTAAATGACAAAATATTATAAGAACACACAAACAATAATCCAGACTTCCCTTTTGGAATGCCTACTTAGTGCAATGAGTAGATGGCGTCCCATTCCACCACCTACCCTAAGTAGTACACTCTTTTAGAAGACTTAGCTCATTCAATTCATATAAGTCACACAAAGACTCCTCTTTAGGAATGTCTACCTAGTGTAATATATAGATGGCGTCCCATTCCACCAACTACCCTATGTAGTACACTCTTTTAGAAGACTTAGTACTTTAAATTCATATCAGACTCACCAATACTCCCCTTTCGGAATCCTACCTAGTGCAATTGATAGATAACAGTCCCATTCCACTACCTACCCTATGTAGTACACTCTTTTAGAAGACTTAGTACTTTCATTAATTTTTTGGGGTTTTCTTAACCGACATAGACCATGAGAGCTAAACATGGAATCATGATACTTATCTTATCTAAGAAAGGTCACCCATTTGCCTACAGTGAAGTCTTTCTTTTAGCTTTTACATGGCTTTCCCAATAGCTACACCTATGCGGGCGTATATTTATGGGATAAGGAGATTGCTACTAAGTAACTAATCTCTACTAACGAGGAGTACTCATCTAAAGAGGTATATTGGAATACAACATCTCAATTCATGAAGTGTAACCACCCCTTTGTCATATCCTGTCGGTGCTAGGTATAACTCCCCATGAACTCTAAACATTAAATACAATAGGTTGAGGATAACTAGTACACCACATATCAACTCACGAAGGGTATTCATTCTCTAACCTATCTTATAAAGCTCTTAGGATGTAGTGAGATTCCTACTAAACACTTAAACTCAACTCATGAAAAGTATTCACCCGAAAACTCCCCTTTTGACTTCGCTTAGATTCATTCGTTCCACTGTGAGTGTGTGTATACATGTGAGCACACCTTGCACATAAGCATCATTTCATTTACAGTCAATTCTATACATGCTTAGACCTTCATTCATCACATTACACACATTAACATGCTTCTTAAATTCATATAAGTCATTTAGCATAATCTCTAACATACTTCTCATAATAAGCTTCATAAGCCACATTACCAGGAACAACACCATAATCATCTTACTTCACTTAATTTGCCTTCACGTCCTCTTTCACAATACACAAGTAACTTCATATTCATATAACTTAAGTAAACACTTCCACCAAGAAAGTAGACCATACCACTCAAAAACAGTTCATTATTAGAGTTAATAATGAGACCAACTTACTATTCTTCCAAAGCATTCACACCTATTCACAATTTACTCAAGAAATTATCATAAATTAGACCTTAGGGCAATATTTAAACAACAATATCAACACAAGGAAACCAAAGCTCAAAGACCACCAAACTATGCTCATTATACGCATTCTTTAAGCCAAAATTTGATAAAAACATTTAACATGATTTCATTGAAGTTTTGCATTAAAACCACAAGCTAACATTCGAAACGTTATATTTGAATCATTAAAAAAAATTCATGCAAGACCCATTTTTAGAGTTAAAGATAGGAGTTAGGGTTTAAAACCCTGTTTTGAAAATCTATTAGAAAGGACTCATTGAATGGAATAGGATTTAAGTATGACTACCATATATCAGGTATAATAAGCCCCAATGATTTACGATGAAGAAACGTCCACCAACAACCCTCCTAGTTTCTTCTTGACTTCTAGCTTCTATGTAGGTTTGAGAGTGTTTTTCTTGAGAGAGAATTTTGGGTTTTGGGTTTTAGGAAATGAAATCTAAAGTTAGTACTGAGGGTTTAAAACATCTTAATATACATAAAAGACCCTAAAAGTATCATTCAAGGTTCATAAAAGACTTGGGGTAAATTTATCAAACAGACCAAGCCAAGGCAGTCTTTTAACAACTTTTTTGGAGCAGCACCCACGACTCCAACCAACGGACCATTTGTCCTTCGACAGCCCGTTGGTGGTTGTTTGTTGATAGAGTCTGGAACCTCCAAATCATTTAGACTTGCACGTCCAATCGACAGACCAAGTCAACGAGTCGTCGATTGGTCATCTGGCCGTCAACTGGTTCCGTTGGTGGACTCTTCCAGGCAGTTTTGGGTCCTAGTGTTGGGCTCTTCTCTAGGGACCCTCGAGGGTCCTAGGTGGGGTCGTACCCAAATGTTAAACTCCTAAACATAGTCTTCTAGGTATTAGGAATATCCCATACAAATTTCAGATAAAACGAACACGTTAAACTCACAAAAACACATGAAGACATGTGAACACTTTCAAAGACACACCTTTCGAACGTCATGGACGTTCTTGGACGTTTGACCTCAAAATGTCACCAAACATCACACACTGCCTAAGAGCATCAATATAACTCATTTTAACACAAAAGTAACTATTAAAACATTCAGGAATCTCTAGTTCAACATTGTTTGTTTTGGAGTGTTACACTAACCCTAAGACTCAAGGAGGAAAAGTCGGTGGATTACCAAGTGAGAAAACTACTTGTGCGAATTGTGGTGAGAAGCATGGGGGTAAATGTATGATGGGTATGGATGCTTTTTTTGGTTGTGGAAAGAATGTTCATATGGTTAGAGATTGTCCCAGGGCCAAGACTCAAGGTAGGTAGAGTAATCAAGCACAATTAAGTTGTCAAAGTTTCGATGCTCCTAAGAGTAACCGCTTTTTTGCTCTCAAATCTAGGGGTGATGAAGATGATTCACCTGATGTTATTAATTGTACGTTGAAAGCCTTTTCTACTAATATATATGCATTGTTTGATCCTAGAGCAACTTTATCTTTTGTAACTCCTTTGGTGGCTATGAAGTTTGATGTGCTTCCCGATTTCTTAGTTGAATTCAACCCGGTAGGTGACTCTATGATTTCTAAAAGAGTCAATACGAATTATCATATATTGTTATTTAATAAAGTTACCTCGGTGAATTTGGTAGAACTTGACATGTTTGAATTTGATGTTAATTTTGGAAATGGATTGGTTGCATTCTTGTTTTTCTTCAGTCAATTGTAGAACAACGGTAGTTAAGTTCCAGTTTCCTAATTAACTCATTTTTGAGTGGAAGGGGAGAAACTCATTCCCTAGTAGTCAAATCATTTCGTGTCTAAGCTTGTAAGATGATTTCTACGGAATGTCTCTATAATCTTATTAGGGTAAATGACCTAGAATCTAAGACTCCTCCTTTAAAGTCAATCCCGTAGTGAAGTATTTTCCGAAAGTCTTTCCCGATGACTTATCAAAATTCCTCCAAAATGGGAAATAGATTTCGGTAAAGATTTGTTTTTGGATACTCAACCGATTTCACTTTTTCCTTATCGTATGGCTCCAACCGAGTTGAAAGAGTTGAAGGTTCATCTCAAGTATTTGCTTGACAAGGGTTTTCTAAATCCAAGCACATCTCCATAGGGCACTCCAGTATTATTTGTGAAAAAGAAAGATGGATCACTTAGAATGTGTATTTACTACCGAACAAGGTCACCTTAAAGAATAAGTATCCTCTTTCTAGAATTGATGATTTATTTGATCAACTCCAAGGTGTGAGTTACTTTTCAAAAATTTATTTGAGATCGAGTTATTATCAACTTAGTGTGACAGATGTTAACATTCCTAAAACGACTTTCCAAAAAAAGGTATGGTAACTATGAGGTCATAGTTATATCTTTAATGTTAATTTATGCCCCAAAGGTTTTATGGGCCTTATGAATAGGGTGTTCCAAAATTATCTTGATTTTTTTATAATTGTATTCATTCATGATATCTTTATATATTCGAAGAGTGAGGATGAATATATGGGTAGTTTGAGACTAGTATTGCAAGTCCTCGAGGAACATCAACTCTTAGATAATTTTAATTAGTATGAATTTTGGTTGAGATCGGTTGCTTTTCTTTGCCAAAATTGTAACACTCCGGAAATTGCATGACTTAGACTAGAGCATAATCTATTAGATAATTCTTAAAATGATGTTCCCAGAAAATGTACTTGTCTAGGTACGAGACATCCAAGTGTCAAACCTAGATACCATAGCACATAACCATTTAAAATGATCATGTAGATTAAGCAGTGCCCAAGGACAAAGTGAGGGTCCTTGGACAAAGAGTGAAATTTCTAGAATTGCACGGTTAGGAAAGTGCACAGCAACACATGTGCAAGCACATGTGTAACCGGCCGAGAGACAAGCCCAACCAATTCGGTTAGGGAGATTAGGGGGCAGGAGTGTCGGATCGAACAAGGTGGGTCTGAGTTCCATAACTAATTCTAGGTCCTATATAACTTACCTAACCATCTAACTAACCTATTACAAGCAAAAATAAACTAACAAATGCACCCGATAACCTAAGACCTAACCTGGTAACACTAGCCGAGTAACTAACTTAAGATATATCTAGTACCTAACCTAGGATGGTCCAAAGGGGTTTATTATGGTCCTAACGACTTAGGGTTACTTTAATAATTATCCTATGTCACTTAATTAATTAAATTAGCAACTAATTAATTAATTAATATAAATCTTAATCAAAACCCGAGACCCTAAGTCAAATGTTCTCCTAGTTGTAGTCAATTTAGGAGAGGCGTTTTAGGTAATTTAAGTGGAGGTTCTTTAGGGTAATTCTTGGGACGTCTATATATTGATATTAGGTAAATTGTAGACCACATTTACACGTCCCAAATAAGAATCAATCGAAATTCTCTTAATCTCTCAAGAACACTCTCTTTTTCCAAACTCCATTGAAGAACAATAAAAGTTTAAGGATAAAGATGAAGGTTTCAAAGTTTCCAATCAAGATTTCGAGGATTCATCATATATAAGGTATGGGTTTTTCATTCTTGGGATTCCTTTTCCCAAGAGGTATTTTCAAGATAAGTTTTCAAGAACTTCAAATACTAGGGTTTTTATTCTGCAAAACGGATTTTCTTCCTAATCCTAGATTTATTATTTTTAATGAAAAGTAAATGTTTTCTATATCTAATTTCGCATGAATTTTTGAGTAATTGATTGATAATGTTTGAATGTTGTGCGATATATAATATTTCTTTATGTGATGGTTTCGAATGGGTTTGTTGTAGTAGTTGATAACGTCAAAACGTTAGGGTTAGAATTTAAGGTTTGAATGAACCCTTTTATTACCTGTTTACCCTCTCCTTTGCCATGTATTTATCTTGTAAATAATTTTATGAGTTTCTCCTGATTATGTCAATGAGTATTTCACTAAGTATTATTATGAATATTGCATGATGAATAAGGTTCTTGGAAACAAGAAGTAAGTCTTCTAAAATTGTGATTACTCTAAGATGCCTATTTTATCCTATAAGTTTTGATGCTATGTTATGAAAAGTATGTATGATTTTTTCTATGTGAATATGCTGGCTTTGAATATGTAAATTCTTAAATCATGATAAAGAACACGAATATGCAAGTTTATGATATCCCTTTTATGCTTTACACAAGTTGATTATGTTATATTCATCTCACAAAAGAAAGGTTACGATGAAATGACAATTATCATATAATCTAAAAGAGCTCATTATCATGTTATACAAGGAGATAGTGTCATATGACCTATTATAAGTATATTATGAAAAACAAATTAAAGGTTATTTCAAGAAAAGGGACTTAAGCTAGCACTAATGAACTAGATATGGGAAGTGTCCCTTCCCTTGGGGAAGGTAGGTTCACAATGATTCAAATGATATTGAGGCTTCCCCTTAATTTGGAACTATGGGTATCTAATATATCTCCTTGTTCTTGAACTATGTTTCCACCATAGGATCCTAGATAGTGGATCCACCAAGAAAGCTATGTCATGTTCGGTTCTACTTTTGCCGGTAGACCACCTCTTTTCTGTGTGGGGAAGACACCGGATTCCATGTTTAGCTCACATTGTTTATGTGGTTAATGTGTATGTTCCCTCAGGTTAAACGAAAGACAAGTAAACGAACATTAACTAGGGTGACTCGAGGAGTTGGCTTAGTATAGGTAGTGGTATGGGACGCTACCTAGACATTGCACAAGTTGACTTTAAGGGACGTCCTAGGAGATTGTTCTTAAGTAATATAATGATGTGAAAGATTTAGGTTAATGATATATGATGTTAATCCTACATGAATGTTGGTAATTATAATGAATATGTTATTAAGTTATATTGTTACATGAAGCAAAGATTTACTTATGGTCTCCTATCTTATCTACTTTGTTATGTGGGATTATGGGGCTTCACATGACCATTGAACTTGTAGGTTAGGGATGATATCATTGGTAAGTGTTTTGTATGTTATGTTTATATGATTTATTAAATAGGAATCATTAACGTGACTTTATGAGAATATGCCTTTGATTATGATAATGCATTAAGTGATGTAATTGTTACTTGTATATATTATCTGGTATGTGCATTGAAGACTTTCATATGACTAGCATGTTTTATAAAGAATGATAAATGATACTTTTTCATTCATGTCCCTATGTGTTAGGTGCATATACCCATACTTAGTACATGTGGCGTACTAACCCCATTACTTTACATTACTACAATTGTAGGTTCCGGAGATTGTAGCTTAAGGAGGTGGATTTGAAGAAGCTTGGAACTCTTTCTCCAAGTCTTGGTAGGTCCTCATTTTTTGGGATGCTATCTTTCATATTCTAACTTACATAGATTTTTAGTAGTTTAAAGAATACGCTATTTCCATTATGTTCTTTGGATTCTTTTTTAATAAAACCTATATGGCATAATAACTATTATTGGCTAAGTTCAGATTTGCACTCTTGATGGTTTCTATATACGTGAGACAATTTTTTATTATGATTTTATAAATTTTAAATATGAAGTCCAAGTATACATCATTAGTATATTAAAAGTTTTTTAATTTTCCACAATATTTAACTATATGATTGTGATGAACGCTAAGAAGAGGCTTGTCTGCGACCTCTAAGAGGTTAACGACGTTGATCGCATCTGGAGTCTTGATTTCGGGTGTGACAAACTTGGTATCAGAGCATGAGGTTAAATATGCTTAGAGTCAATGTCTCACTAAACCAAATTACCTAGCGTCTTTTTCATGGTTGTCAAGCGAGCCACAATTGCGGATGAGAGGCTATATGATCACTAGGAAACTTCTCTTTTCTTGATATTGCTATGTTGTGCCTTAAGAGATTTAACAGTTTGTGTCTTTTAGAATATGATTCCTTTTTTGGCATATTCTTTCCAAGGGAACACAGGAAAGCTAAGGTAGAGAAGTTCATCAACCTTCGTTAAGGAGGTTGACGGTTCATGCTCAACAGGTTTAGGATAGTCCTCTAACGAAGAGGAATAGGGAAGCTAAGAAGGCAAAGTCTTTTGAATGTAATTCTTTGAAGAGTAGGTTTGTTTTTCAAGACAAGCCTAAGTTTAAGAAGAGGTTTTGAAGCAAAGTTCCTTCTAATTTCTCCAAGAATCGAATGATAGAGGTTCTACTCTTAATCCTCAATGAGGGAGAAATATTGATCCACCAAAAGAGAGAGCAACTTGTGGTAAGTGTAGTAAGAAACATGCGGGTGAATGTCTTGTTGGTACTAATAGTTGCTATGGTTGCGTAAAAGGTGGACATATGGTTAAGGATTTCCCTAATGTGAGAAGTCAAGGTAAGGATAATAGCCAAGCTCAACCAAGCGATCCAAATTCTAGAGTTCCAAAAAGGAACTGTTTCCATGCACTTTAGGCTAGGGGTGAACAAGAAAGCTTTCCCAACATTGTGATGGGCATGTTATAAGTTTTATCTGTTAATGTTTATGATTTGCTTGACCTAGTTGCTACTCTTTCTTTTGTTACACCTTTGGTAGTTAGGAAGTTTGATGTACTTCCCGATGTTTTGATTGAACCCATGATAGAATGGAAAGGGGTAAATTAAATGCCAAGGGGTCAAATTATTTTGTGTTTAAAGGCTTTTAAGATGATCCAAAGGTTGTATAAATTATGTGGTGAGGATAAAGGAGGCTTTTCAAACGTATTGAATAAAATAAAACCAAAACTAGGGTTGTTCCCAATGAAATTGTCGAATGTTAATATCCCTAGTTCTCCCTATTTTTGATTTTTGTAGTATGTATAATGCGTAAGATTTGAGTAAGAAATTAAGAAATAAAGAAGAAGAAGTGTAAGTTCAAAGTGCACTAAGTAATCAAAGCATGAGAATGTCAAATCCTCAGTGTTTGATAAGAATGAAGTTTTAACAGTTATTGGTTTATGCCAATATTGGAGTATGAATGTATCACCAACGAATTATATATTATGCAAATAATCAAAGAATGGGAATATCCAATAAATATTGTCTTATAAAAACATCATGCCCATTTAACAAGAATGGAAAATTTAACTTTCTTACTAAATAGGTCCATGTGTTTGTAAAAGATAGTACAAACTAGAGTTTTAAGGAGATATTTCCATACTATATTCTTCACTTATGTGAAACTTGTATGCATATGTTTTCTTGATATTTTGATTTTTTGTTGTTTTCATGAGAAGATTGATAGCATGGTAAGTCTTTGATGCATTTTGAGCTTATGATAAGGTTAAAAAGGAAATTCCTCACTATGTGTTATGAATATGTAGCTCTTATATGATTGTGCATCATGAATTGAGTGCTAAGTGTAGTGATATGTTATGTGCTGGTTGTGCTTCGAGTATTGAGTCTTTTTCCTACCATCCAAAGATCTTAGTGTCATTCAGGGACGAATGTTCCTAAGGGGGGGATAATATAACACTCCGGAAATTTCATGACTTAGACTAGAGCATAATCTATTTAATAATGCTTAAAATGATGTTCCCAGAAAATCTACTTGTCTAGTGAAGATTATATTAGGTTTTAATAATATGTTTTGAGGTACATAGGCATCCCAATGCCCAAAATTGAGTAATATTGGGCATTTTAAATAATATTGTCTTAAGGGTGTTAGGTAAATTTTATGTATTAAAAAGTAACTCAAAATACACTATGATGTTTATCCAATTTTTATGTATTAAGATATACTTTGGACGACATATATCCCAATCCAAGCTTGTTTAGGAAGTGTACCTGCAATGAAACCCTAGGCTAAAGTCCGTAATCAATCCGCAAACACATTAGGTACGAGATATCCAAGTGTCAAGCCTTGATACCATAGCACATAACCATTTAAAATGATCATGAAGATTAAGCAGTGCCCTAGGACATAGTAAGGATCCTTGGACAAGGAGTTAACTTTCCAAAAATGCACAGTTAGGAAAGTGCACAGCAACACATGTGCAAGCACATGTGTAACCGGCCGAGAGACAAGCCCAACCGATTCGCTTAGAGCGGCTAGGGGGCAGACGTGTCAGATCGAACAAGGTGGGTATGATTTGCATAAATAATTCTAGGTCCTAACTAACTTACCTAACTATATAACTAACCTAGCACAAACAAAAATAAACTAACAAGTGCACCCGACAACCTAAGACCTAACCGGGTAACACTAGCCGAGTAACTAACTAAAGAAACATCTAGTACCTAACCTAGGATGGTCCAAAGGGGTTGATTATGGTCCTAAAGACTTAGGGTTACTTTAGTAATTATCCTAGGTCACTCAATTAATTAAATTACCAACTTAATAATTAATATAAATCTTAGTCAAAACCAGAGACCCTAAGTCAAATGTTCTCCTAGTTGTAATCAATTTAGGAGAGGCGTTTAAGGTAATTTAAGTGGAGGGTCTTTAGGGTAATTCTTGGGACGTCTATATATTATTATTAGGTTAATTTTAGACCACATTTACACGTCCCAAATCAGAATCAATCAAAATTCTCCTAATATCTTAAGAACACTCTCTTTTTCCAAACTCCATTGAAGAACAAGAAAAGCTTAAGGAAGAAGATGAAGGTTTCAAAGTTTTCAATAAAGATTTCATGGATTCATCATCTATGAGTTAAGGGTTTTTCACTCTAGGGATTCCTTTCCCCAAGAGGTCTTTTCAAGATAAGTTATCAAGAACTTCAAATACTAGGATTTTTATTCTACAAAACGAATTTTCTTCCTAACCCTAGATTTATGATTTTTAATGAAAAGTTAACGTTTTCTCTATATAATTTCACATGAATTGTTGAGTAATTGATTGAAAATTTTTGAATGTCATGTGATATATAATCTTTCTCTATGTAATTGTTTTGAATGGGTTCTTTGTAGTGATTGATAACGTGAAATGTTAGGGTTAGAATGTAAGGTTTGAATAAACCCTTTTATTACTTGTTTGCCCTCTCCTATGCTTTGTATTGGTCTTGTATATGATTTTATGAGTTGTTCTTGATTATTTCAGTGAGTATTTAACCAAGTATTATGATGAATATCGCATGATAAATAAGGTTCTTGGAAATGAGAGATAAGTCTTCTAAAATTATGATTACTCTATGATATTTATGTTAGCCTATAAGTTGTGATGCTATGTTATGAATAGTATGTATGATGTTGCTTTGTGATTCTATGTTATCAATAGTATGTATGATGTTTCTATGTGAATATGCTGGCTATGAATATGTAAACTGTGAGATCATGATAAGAACACGAATTTGCAAGTTTATGATATCCCTTTTATGCTTTACACAAGGTAATTAAGTTATGTTAATCTCACAAAACAAAGGTTGCGTTGAAAGGAAAATCCTTATCTAATCTAAAAGGGGCCATTATCATGTTATACAAGGGGATAATCTCCTATGACCTATGATAAGTTTATTATGAAAAACAAATTAAAGGTTATTTCAAGAAAAGGTACTTAAGCTAAGAACCGATGAATTAGATATGGGAAGTGTCCCTTCCCTAGGGGAAGGTAGGTTCACAATGATTCTCATGAGATTGAGGCTGCCATGTAATGTGGAACTATGGGTCTAATACATATCGTAGTTCTTAAACTATTTTTCCACCACAGGATACTAACTAGTGGATCCACCTAGAAAGCTATGTCATGCTCAGTTCTACTTTGGCCGGTAGACCACCTCTTTTCAGTGTGAGGAAGACACCGGATTTCATGTTTATCTCACATGGTTTATGTTGGTTAATGCATATGTTCCCTCACGTAAAACAAAAGACAAGTAAACGGACGTTGACAATGGTGACTTGAGGAGTTGTCTTAGTATAGGTAGTAGTATGGGACGCTACCTAGACATTGCACAAGTTGACTCTAAGGGAAGTCCAAGGAGATTGTTCATAAGTAATATGATGATGTGAAATATATATGTTTATGATGTATGATGTTACTCTTACATGAATGTTGGACATTATAATGAATATGTGATTGAGTTATATTGTTATATAAAGAAAAACATTACTTATGGTCTCCTATCTTACCTACTTGGTTATGTGGGGTTATGGGGATTCACATGACCACAGCCTTGTAGGTTGGGGATGGGATCATTGGTAAGTGTGTTGTAAGTTATGTTTATATGATTTATTGTATATGAATTGTTTATGTGACTTTATGAGAATATGCCTTTGATTATGATCATGCTTTAAGTGATGAAACTTTACTTGTATATGTTATATGGTATGTGCATTGAAGAGTTTCATATGACTTGGCATTTTTTCTAAAGAATGATAAATGATACTTTTTCATGCATGTTCCTATATGTTACTAAACCCATTACTTTACATTACTACAACTGTAGGTTCCAGCCATTGAAGCTTAAGGAGTTCGATTTGAAGAAACTTGGAACTCTTTCTCAAAGTCTTGGTAAGTCCTCATGTTCGGGGATGCTATCTTTCATATTCTAGCTTACATGGATTTTTAGTAGTTTTAAGATTACGGTATTTACATTATGTTCTTTGGATTCTTTTGTAATAAGACTTATAAGGCATATTAACTATTATTGGCTAAGTTTAGAATTACAGTCTTAGATGGTTTCTATATACATGAGAATTTTAGAATATCGTATGTTTCTGTAAATCTTAAATATGAAGTCTAAGTATACTTCATTATAATATTAAAAAAATTAACTTCCCAAAAAATTTAACTGTATAATTGTGATGAACGCTAAGAAGAGGCTTGTCTCCAACCTATGAGAGGTTAACAACGCCGATCGCATCAAGGGTCTAGATTCCGGGTGTGACAATGTTGTCTAAAGTGAGGGCATAGAGGTCAATCTAAAGGGATCAAAAACGGTCATGAATTTTCCTAGACCTCTAAATCCCACCGACATAAGATGTTTCTTGGGTCTAGGCGGGTACAACAGTTTGTCGACGGGTTTACATCTATTGCTTCTCCTTTGACTACACTATCTCAAAAAAAAGGTTAAGTTTGAGTGGTAGAAAGCTTGTTAAAGAGGCTTTCAAGAGTTGAAAGATAGGCTTACATCCGCTCCAGTGTTGACCTTACCGGAGGGTACCGAAGGGTTTGTTGTTTATTTTTACACTTCTCAAGTATGTTTACGTTGTTTCTTCATGTAACGTAGACATATTTGATTTATGATAGCCTATGCCTCTAGACAACTCAAGGTGCACAAGAAGAACTATTTGATTCATGATCTGGAATTAGCGGCCGTGGTGTTTACTTAGAAAATATTGAGACATTATATATATGGTGTGCATGTAGACATATTCACCGACCATAAAAGTCTCCAATATGTGTTCACTCAAAAGGAGTTAAATCTCCGGCAATGAAGGTGGTTAGAGATTTTAAAGAACTATGACAGGAGTGTCCTTTACCACCCCGGAAAGGAAAATGTTCTTTCAGATGCTTTGTGTCAAATGACGATTGATAGTGTGTCTCGTGTTGAAGAAGGTAACAAATAGATAGTGGAACATGATCATATATTAGCCAAATTGGGTGTTTGGTTAGAAGATTCTTCAAATGGGTTTCATGGTTCATCATAACTTCGAGTCATCTTTTGTGGTTGAGGTGAATTCTAAGGAACATCTTGATCCTCTATTGATGGATTTGAAGGAATTTATACTTAGTTAGTTAAATGAGTCATTCTCCCAAGGGAGGATGGTGTACCTAGGTACAAGATAGGTTGTGTGTAGCAGACGTTGATGACTTGAGAAAACAAATTTTTGAAGAAACTCATGGTTCCTGATATAAAATTTATCCTGCTGCCACCAAAATGTATCGTGATCTACAAGAGGTCTATTGTTGGAACCGTTTGAACAAGGATATAGCGGAGTTTGTGGCTAAATGTTCTGATTGTCAACAAGTCAAGACCAAACATTTAAGATCGGAAGGGTTAGCTCAACCAATGGATATTCCTACTTTGAAGTGGGAGGATGTCAATATGGATTTTTTAGATGGGTTAGCACAAACGGGGAGGCAAAATCACTCAATATGGGTTATTGTGGATAGATTGAAAAAATCTAGCCATTTTATCCCCGTCAAAACTACTTATACGTGGAGGGATTATGCTAAATTGTATCTTGATGAAATTATGAGTTGGCACGGGGTTCCCTTGACTATCATGAGGGGTCCTAAATTCACTTAAAGGTTATGGAAAGCATGCCAAAGTGGATTAGGTACGAAGGTGAAACTTGTACCGCATTTCATCCATAAACAGATGGTTTGGTGAAACAAAATATTCAAACCTTGGAGGACATGTTGAGAGAATGTATTGTTGACTTAAAGGATAAATGGGATTAACATCTACCATTAATCAAATTGTCCTAGAATAATAGCTATCATTCCAGTATTGTCATAGCACCCTTTGAGGCCCATTATGGGAGGCGATGTAGATCTCCAATCGGGTGTTTTGAGGTAAGTGAGTTTTCTCTATTGGGTCCCGAAGTAATCTATGAGTCTGTGGAGAAAGTCCGACTTATAAGGGATCATTTAATGTTGGCCCAAAGTCGATAATAATCTTATGGCGAGAATAGGAAAGAAATCCTTGAGTTTGTGGTAGTTGATATAGTTTACTTGAAAATATCCCCCATGAAAGGGGTGATGAGGTTTGGGAATTAAGGGAAACTTAGTCACCGGTATGTGTGACCATATGAGGTTGGGAAACGCATTGTAAATGTTGCCTATAAGTTGAAACTTCCTATTGAGTTAGCTCCGATCCATCCAGCCTTTCATGTGCCCATTCTCAAAAAGTGTATAAGTGATCCGGTGTTTATCCTTTCTCTAGAAAGTCTAAATGTTGATTCTAACCTTTCTTATAAAGAGTTTCCAGTTGAGATTCTAGACCTTCAAGTGAATAAATAAGGAATAAAGAAGTATCTTCTGTGAAGGTTCTTTGGACAACTTATGGAGAATGCTACTTGGGAGGCTGATGCCGATATGATGTCCGAATACCCTTATCTATTTCCTTCCTCTTCTAGTCAAGATTGAGGTTAGTACCTTTTTCCTAGTTTTTATATATGAAAGGTCTTGAGTAAAGTTGAACTTCTATGATTTTACTTTAATGTGTATTTTCTTTTAAAAATCCATGTTTCATAAATAATGTGTGTTCATACTTGATAGAAAACTTGATTACATGTTTGGTATATTAAATCATGTGATATTTCTTATGAAATTGCTCAAGTGTGAAGTTATAAAAGCATGTGGTGCTTATTGTTGTAAGTGTTGAACTATATGAGAAGGAGAAGGATATTCCTCCTTGCATAGTGTTAAATCGTAAAGTATGTGCATTTTGATAGTTGATAAAGTTCTTACCTCATTGTTATGTATTGTTGACTTGAGAATGCAGTGAATGTTTCCTCCTTTGATTTGAGTCATTATTATGTATCATGTCTTAGTTGGGCTGCTAGTCTTGAGTCATAAGTCCAAAAAGATATTAAAGCTTCATTCAAAGACGAATGTCCCGCAAGGGGGGGGGATATTGTTACACCTCGACGTCCAATGACCTAGTATAGAGCCTCACTCAATTAAATATGTGTGAAAACAGTGTTTCTAAACTTAAACAAAGGTAATAAACTTAATTAGGAAATGTATAAAACCCTCAAATGACATAGGTAAAGCTAGATTCTAACATGTTTGTCATGATGTTATAAGGTCCAAAAATGTTCAATAAATTGGTATTGAGGTAGTGTCTAGAGTTTTAGGTGATTTGGAAGTGAAACGTCACGGAACGACTAAGACATTCGATGACTAAGTCACCTATGTGCCTCATGTGTGGTTATGTGCCTATACGTGTGTTTCATCAGGTTATAAGTATATTACATGAGTTTTTATAAATTTTATAGGCAATGTGTCATGATTCGTGATATTTGAAGGTCAAACATAGAAGAACGTCCATGACGTTCGAAAGGTTTGCTTTGGAACGACCTTGTGTGTATTGGCATGTTTCATAGAGTTTTAAATGTTCATTTTTTATGAAATTCATGTGAGAGGTCCTAAACTTGTATACGAACATATTTTGGTTGGAAACGTCTGGGTGAAAGTCCCCAAGGACCAACCAAGGGTCCTTGAGGAAGAACCCTTCTCTAGAGCCAAGGTTGTCTAGACCAAGCCCCAAAAGACTGAGGCAAACGACAGCTTGTGGGCTAGTCGATTTCACGTCGATGGGTGTGATGGGTCAATACATAGCCTAGCGATCTCAAGCTACAAAACTCAAGTCCCTAAACCAAACGATGAGAGGACAGGACGGTCCATTTTTTGACAAATGGTCCGTCGACTGCCAACCATCAATGGTACTGGTTTTCTACGTGCAGTCACAGTTAAGTTAGGGGTGAAGTTGTAAATTTAATCCATGTCCAAAAAAGATAAAGGGCGGTTACTTAGGGGTCTTTCGTGTATTTTAAACATGTTTATAAGCCTTTAACACTTAGAATATTTCATTCTTCAAAATCAAAACCCAAATTCCTATAGAAATAATCTAGAACTCCATTGGAGCCAAAACTCAAGAAAGGGCTTGGATTGGAGAATTGAGTTGAAATTTTTCATCAAATTTAATGATTAGATTTATTTAGGTATAGTTTTTGATCCTTGAAACTCTATTCATCAAGGAGCCCAACATTCAAAGAAGTGTTCTCTAATGTTTTCAAAGATGCATTATCCAATTTCATGATCCATCCATGGGTTCTTGCATTGAAGGTTTCAAAGCATTTTATACTGATTAAATTGTAGTTAATTTGATGAAGTTAACTCTGTTAACCTATGAACCCATGTAATTGATGAACCCTAGTTTTTCACTGCTTTATGGGTTAAGTAAATTCGACTTAATGCTTATGAATTCTAGTGTAGTTTTCTATGGGCAATTGAATGATGTAATAATTGTGTTGAACCGATATCTAGGTTGTCTTAGATTGATGAATCTATATTGAATTTACCTAGTTTCATTGACAATCATAGTTTATGTATTGAATTATTGGTTATGTCCATGGGTAAGGGCCTTATGATATTGAATTGGATGATTTAGCCATGGATTGAAATGGAGAGAATGGATTGGTGGTATGATTACCTAATTCTCTTTATTTTATGTGGCGGTGCTATGTGCTTTACTTGCAATTGATGTGGCCTTGTCGGTGTTACTTTATGCATTATGATGATCAAGGCCTTTTTGGCACTACTTCAAGTATTAAGATGATTAGTGTAGTTGATATATGTGAATTATGAGCATATCTATGTACATATGAAGTAATGTGAAAGAATGTGTTCTTTCTATGTATGTTAGGACACTACAACAAAAATGGTTATTAGGGAGCAACATATCGCGACTAGATAAAAATTTGGTCTCTAGAAGCATACTTGTTTGGACCAGATTTCCTTTTGGTCCCTAATTCTCAATTTTATGCTATAAAATGACGATGAGACTAATTACGCTCCTTAAACTGATCAATAACTAGTCCTTAATGATCGCACAAACTGTTATAGTAGGAGAGACACCACTTAACTTTAATTCTTTTAATAGAATTGTAGAAAAAACACTAGAATAAAACAAAACCCATCCTCAAAACCTAATCCATCTATCAAAATCGCTAATATCACGATGCTCATCAGAGCCTCTCAATACGCCGTTGTATAGCACTATTTCTTCTTCTTCTCCTACTTGACGTTTCTTACACTTAAATGGAGTCAAAAGGTTCGACTAATACTCTACTATAACTTTTTCTTCTCTCTTCTTCCTGAAAATGTTCGTAGATGGGTTTGAAATTAGCTAAAATCTGAAACTTTTTTAGGCAAATTTGTGAAAATGAGAGATTCTCTTTCTCAAATATGACCTAATGAAGATTATTTTTAAATTTTCATTTGAGGTTACTTGTCTTTTAGTTATATTTGGAGCTATTCTATAACAATATTTTCTCATTTGTTTATCCTGTAATTTCTTTTGCAGTTATCAGTTCAAAAATCCCCTTTATTTTGGTAATTTCTCTACTCGTTTTACTGTTGTTTTGATCTTTTAGGTGGGTATAGTTACACAAGTGAATTTATATATTTTACTTATTTTTCAATTCAACTTGGTATGGACAATATCCAGAATTTGAGTTATATGTGGAATTAAAATCGTAATTATTGTATGTGCTTCTTATGTTAAGGAGTTGTATTTTGTATGGTACCAAATGATTCGTTTGAGTTATAAATTATGGAATAGTTAATTTAGCAAGAATAAGGGAATTTTGTTCGAAGACATAATAATAGAGTAATAGAGCAGGAGAGTCAAGTCAACTAAATGTTTAAAAATTAAGGAGTGTTTTCAAAAAAGTTACATTATTCTTGCAAAATTTTACAGTAATAGAAAAAGAGATTCAAGTCAACTAAATTTTTAAAAATTAAGGAGTGTTTTCAAAATAGTTACATTATTCATGCAAAATTTATAGTACAATAGAACGACGTAACTAGAATTGAATTTTGCAATTGAATCAAAATTTTGAGATGCTTCGTCTTTATTTGAAGATTCTAGTGGGCAAAATTTAATGTTTGATCAACTTTAATAGCAAAAATTACAACTTCACTTAGTAATAGTTTATTGTTTGACAAATTTCTGTTTGACAAACTTCACTTGATCCATATTGTTACATTAATATGCATTTGTGAATTTGATGTAACAAGTTTTCTTAATGATTGGCTGGGGTAGAAAAAAATATTTTAATTCTCTATATTTTTCTTTAGAAGTTGATTGTGATTTTGATTATCATATTTATTAGTTGGTAATCTCGATGATCACTCATTGGAGTTCAAAATGGCTTATAGTTTTACGGTCAAACTCTTTACTTTTGTTCTTCTCTTAATATTGAATTTGTTTCAAATGACTAATAAACCTACTTTATTTTTCTCAAATGAAGCTTCCCCCATAACAGAGCTTGTTCTTTTCTTTTAATCGTCGAGGCAAGTGTTCATAGAAGATGACGCCTATATGTGTTCTCCTTCAATACTGACTTTGTGGCATAAGTATAGGTAATGTTTCCAATTACAGTCTTTTCTAAGGATATTACTCCCTATAATCTTGTAATTTCATTTATTTTCTTTCATGAATATTGTTTTCCTACCACTTATTATGTTTTTTATTAAAATTTTGAATTTTTCTTTTCATATAACTCTCAATATTAAAGTCCACAGTAAAGGTATTGAACAAAGTTAGTATTATCTATACCTATCAAAAAATATTTGAATGAATGCATGACTTATAGTTAAAGGAGGATACAGTAGAGATTTTAAAATTTTCTTATATGTTACAGTATGTATCGGCGAGTTTGCACTTCCAGGTATTATAATCCATAAAATTCTTTAGGTGAGTCCATCTTAGTTTAAATTGTGATATTTCTGTTTTTATAAGTTATTTCGTGTTATGTTGCTCGGACTCTTCAATAATATTTATGAATATGTATCGAATACTTCAATGATAGTGTATTTTTGGGAATATGGCAGTAGTGTGGCAATATTTTGGGAAAATCCAAGCATCATAGATTTATTAAATGAATTGTTTGTTCCCTTCACCTATCTATTCCTTCTTTATATATATGTAAATGGAGACTTTTTGTATTCTGCCTGAACTATACCTTGAAGGCAGAATATGGGCAAGTTATTTATTCCTTTTTATTTGATATCTTAGTGAAAACTAGTGTCTTTCTTTTTATGTTGAAAGAAATTAGTGATAACCATTTCTAAATTCTAAATAAAAAGTGATATGATCCAATTTACTCAAGTTTATAAGAGTAAACCCTGAACATAGTTAGCATTATTTGTGCCTAAATTGAGAGATTTTTTGTTATGACTATGAGATTGCTAGATGGCTGGTGCAGTAATGAAATTTATGACATCTTTTCTTTAGTCATGATTTGGAGGGCATATTTATAAGTATGGTCGACAAATTATTATTTTTATGTATTTCCCAGCAACTAGGCTATAATATTAATGAAAACTTCTTCACCTTATGTAATAATAATAATGATAAAAATATTCATTTGGAATTTATTATGAGAAAGAATCTAAATTCATTTTAGTTACTTTTGATAATTCCTTCATAACTTCTTCTTTCGCTTTATTCTGACTTTGTTGGTTGTTTGCTCTGTTCAAGTAAATTCTTCTCAAGGAACATAGTTGTTGGAATACTTAATAATGATGTTATGTTTAAATAAACTATTATGCTGAATATTTGAAGATATTAGTAGATTGTGTATAATATCCTGTCTTATTTTTTTTTAATATTCTCGATATAATGCTCTCAAATTATGATTATAAGGTCAGTAAAACGTTGAGTCTATATTCTAATTAAAGTTATTGGAGAGGCAAAGGAAAAAGTGGTTTCTCCAAGTGTTTGGGTGACTTTAATTACTATCAAATGCCATGAATTTGCATTTTATGTTTAAGTAAGTTCTGCATTCAGTAAATGCTAGCATATATATTGATTTTTGTAGGAGCTAATTGACAAGTTCTAAAATGTATTTCATTTACCTACCTGGGGACTGTGAAAAAGTATATACTGTTGTCGCACAATGTTTTATGCTACTGTGTATTTGAAGAAAAATATTATTGGAGGATATGTAAACATGACATGATTTGAAGAAGAAGAACATATGCATATGCAGGTTTTCCTCTACATTTCTGTCATATATTAGATACTTAATCTGATATTCATACTTTTCTAAATTGATTAGTACTTTTTATATTTGCAGGTTTTGACGAGTTTTTATTACACGACAAGATAGTGATTTTGAAAACATCATCCAAGTAGAGAAATAGGTTATCATTTACCAGGGCATTTCTAATAATATAAGAATAGATTTTAAGAGGTTGTGTAGAGAGTACCTTGATATATATGCATCCCATTTACAGAGTTACAAAATTTTCTTTCATAACATATTTTTGTAATTAACTGCCGATGTTTATATTTGTATATACAACAGTGAATTTATTGTTAATTTAGTGGATGTGAATGTAGTTATATATAGTAATAATTATATAATTTTACAAAATAAATGAGAGGAATTTCAAGGACTAGATTAAGTCATAAATGACTTTTTAGGACTGGTATAACCTGGTCACAAAAGAATTTTAGGCGCTAATTAATCTTTCATTAGGGACTAGATTTTGTATCCCCTAAAAATAATTTAGGGATCAAATTTATGGTCCCTAAAAATTATTTAGGGATCAGATTTATGGTCCTTATAAGCAATTTAGGGACCAAATATAATCCAGTCGCTAATATTTTTTAATTACCGACAATAATTTCTCTTTTAATAATCATTAGCAACGAAGCCTTTAGGGACGGGTCGCGACCAGATTTTTTTGCTCATTATTGACCTTTAGGAACCAGAATCACACTTTTAGGGACCATTTTTCCCTTCTCAAGTAGTCCATTTTCTTGTAGTTATAGATCATGTAGACTATGACCATGTGCTTATATGTGTAATTTTAGATGTTGATACATGGTTGTTCCTACTTGACTATATGAGTTGTGATGGTTATATTAATGATGATATAGTAATGTATAGGATGACATAATGATTATAAGGGTCATTCCTAAGATCTTCAAAGAATAATATGCTATATGGAATATGGTAAGGAATGTTTTGTTTTGTTTGATAGACTTGTGTCCCTTACTTGATACATGTATGAATGATATGTGAGTATGAGATGTCTTGACTAGGTAGTCTTAGTGCACCCTTGTCATGTATGAATGAATGATATGTGAGACCTTACATGATGTTAAGAGGGTCATGTATGTGGAACCTTAAACCTAGTGGTAAGGTTATGAATGTTGAAGTCGAAGATTCGTGTTGGTATCCTTCATGTAAAGGATAATGTACTTAGGGTTGGTTGGCTGGAATGGCACCATACCGTACTTATGAAAGTCATAATGAGTTATCTTAGTCGCCATTGAAAGGTAGCCCTAGTGGACCTCTTTGGTAGGGTGAATGTGATTAGTTTATAAACTAGATAAGGAACCTCTTCATGTGATCCTTTAGTGTAAATTACTCTATGAGAACAAATGCTAGCACCGAGTGATTATGTTATGAGAAGTAGCTCTACTTGAGACGGAGACTAGAGTATAATGTATCTCTACTTGAGAATAAGACTAGAGTTCATAAAAGCACTTCATATTCCTTTACCATGTACCTACATGAGATATGTCCTAGTTCTACCCTTGGTAAGTAGAACACTCTCATCGGAGTAGGCTAGATTACCGGATTCCATGTATAGCTATCAAGGTCTATGTCAGTTATTGTCTATTTTCATCATATGGGATATGTATTACCATTAGAGAAGTTCTATGAAGTTTAGGTGGTGGTATGGGACGCTATCTAGATATTGCACAATAGGCTTTGAAGGTGTTAGTTAGAGTCCCTAGGTCTTGTCCAAGACCATTACTTGAATGTCCTTATGTGATGAATTAGTATTAAATGAACTAAGAAATGTAATGACTTAAGTTAAGAGTAGGACTAGGTCGAGCTTGAGCATCTGTCCTGGTCTGGTTCGTCATCTGTGGGCATTCCCTGACCAGATGCCCACTCTTGCCGCACCCATAGCAGATATTAGTACCTACCAAGCACTCGCCTCCATGCAAACGGCCACACTTATCACACTACTTTCTATCACGCTAGGCATTTTTATCATTGCACTCCTTGGAGTCAGACTTGTACCCCTCGGCATTAGTGTTCTTAGGAGGAGTAGGATTACCTGAGTGCTTGTTCCCCTTCTTGAACTTGGGCCTATCCCAAACTCCAAATGAATTATTACCATTGCTCGAATCGGACTGATCCGAGGACATGGATTTCTTGCTCTCTCGGTCTCTCTTTCTCCGATGACTCTTCTCCACCTGTTGTGCATGTACCATCAATCTACCATGGTCAATGTTATCATGCAACATGGCTGCCAGACATTCCTCCTCCAAATCCTCCGATACACTAATCACAAACCTGCTCATATCATCCCTGCTATTGGACTCTAGAGAAAAAGCATAGTTGGAAAGTTTAACAAACTTAAAGGAGTATTCCCTAACTGACATACCTCCTTGTTGTAAGTTGATGAATTCCTCAACCTTAGCCTCTCTCTGTTCTCAGGGAAAGAACCTCTCTAGGAATGCAGCCTTAAGAACGTCCCAAGTAATGGGAGCTTCTCATGGTGCTCGGCCATCTCGCCACATCTTGTGCCACACCTAAGCCACATCTTTGAGTTGGTAAGCATCCAACTCATCCATTTCATATACACCCATAGCACAGAGAATCTTATGAATATCATCCACAAACTATTGGGGATCCTCATTGGTCTTGAACCCGTAGTAGAATGGAGGATTCATTCTAATGAAGTCCCTCAGTCTGCTAGCCATGGTGGTAGCATGTGGTTTCTCCCTGGGAGCACCCTCTCTAGTGGTCAGGGCTATCATAGCCTGTGCCTGAGTAATGATGGCTTGGTCCATCTGAACTAGTGCTTCCCATACTTCTCCATCTGTCAATGTAGTTGGGTCGATAGGCACTTGCACTCCAGTAGCTGGGGATTGAGGAGGAGCTTGGTTTCCCCAAGCAGCTTCTTCTTAAACTCTTCTGCCTATGTTTCTCCTTGTGTTCATTTTTCTAAACGCACAAACAATAAGGGAATGAGAGGCTAGAATGACACAAAATTTCAAATCTCTACACAGCATGATAAAGAGTAGAAGAAGGGAGGTTTATCATCATCACTTAGTCTCTAAGTCATGACTGTAGCACACTTCAGAATCATAAATTAGAAACTACGTAACGTGGTTGTTTTGAGCTTTAGTTCCTAGGAAATTTAACATATGCTCTTATACCAAATTTGTCACACCAGGATTCAGGAATCCGAATGCAACCGACATCGTTAAACTCTCAAAAGTCGCAGACAAACCTCTTCTTAGCTTTCATCACAATCATATATTTAAATTTGCAGAAAATTTGAAACTTTTAAAGCATAGTGAATTATACATATACTTCATATTATTACTATATAGAATAATATTCTAATGAACTCAAATTAACCAATCATCTACAATCTATTAAACAATTCAATGAACAAATCAATATATTGTAATAGTTTGCCAAACGACCTTAATACAGAGATTTGAATAAAATTCTGAAATCAAACTCTAGGGAAAACATCCACTAGTTATGTGTAAAGTACTAAGCTAGAATGATAGGTTTAGCATCCTCAAACTCAAGAGGACCTACCCATGTCGGGAGATCGCTCAGCCAAACCGGTTCAATGAGTCTTCAATCTGCTCCCTGACCTGCGTCTATAAAATAGTAATAGTATAGGGTTAGTACATACTTGTACTAAGTACGAATGTATGCACATATACACATATGGACTATGCATGATCAAGGAAATCTCTTCCTATAACAACATGTCATTTCTGGAAAGTGAAGTCACTAGACTTTCTTAATTAATTATTTGTGAATTATGTTATGAATATGATATATTTTAATTAATTCAAAGCATAAAACTCATTTTCTATATCAACAAAATATCTTATAATCATGAACATAATTTTATAACAACTCGAATGAAAATTTGGAAATTTGCTCTTCCAAACTCGAGAGCTTCTTCCCCAACACTTCGTTTATTTTTCAGTCTATTTCTTGTTGTTGTTGTTGTGTAGTTCAAATATCTTTTTAATCTTATGTTTTACGTACAAGTGCAATGATTCATTGTAGTCTCATACCTACAATGAATCAAGTAAGTAATCCAAAAGACTAAGAAAATGATTTGGCTACCCGTACGAAAGTTACTATTTCCATTCTTGTTAGATTGGGCATAAAATCTTTATTGTCTAGGCCACTTATTTCATAATTTTCTTATTATGGAGATTGTGGGACATTGATTTGACATTTTTGTTATACTCCCCTTTATTGGCATAATATAAGAAGTCCTTATAAACCAATTTTTATTTGGATAATACCATTTTTGGGGCATATATCTTGATTTTTCACAAGCCAATAACTTATTAAAACTTCATTCTTATCAACCACAAATGATTTGAACTACTTAAGCTCTTACTTTCTAATCTCACTTTGAAATTACATTTCTTCTTCTTTCTTGCTTACTTTCTAAAAGAAGCATTAAGATCATGCGAGCTAACAAGAAATCCAGTGTCTGCCCCACACAAAAAAGGGGTGGTTCACCGGTCAAAGTGAACCTAGATCATGTGAGCTAACATGAAATCCAGTGTCTGCCTACACCGGAAAGGGGTGGTTCAACGGCTAAAGTTAAACCATGTTCAGTGTCTTCCCAACACCGAAAATAGGTTGTTCACGGCTAAAGTGAACGAAATACTTTCTTTGAGCATTTAAACGACATATATTAGGTGAGCTAAACATGAATTCTAGTGTCTGACCCACACCGAAAAGGGGGTGGTTTCACCGGCCAAAGTGAAACCGCATCCTACCTTGGTCTCTTAGGTGGAATCCACTAGCTAGTTCATATGCTGGCAACATAGTTCAAAGACTAGGATACATACGAAGACTACTTATCCACCTTGGTTATAGCCTCATCTCATGAGGTTTACATGTGCCGGCACAAGCTCATTGCTAGTCTATCGGTGCTTTTCTCAACTTCTTTTTATTGACATCTTTTAGAGTTGACTCAAATATTATGGAAGCTTGCTTCTAGTTATGAGGTTTACTTAACTCTTTGGATAAATGGTAATCCCTTTCTTTACTTGATAAAATGTGAATTTAACCTTACATTATGATCTTGGTGTTAATGAGACTTGCCTCACGATTATTAACACTCTCTTATGTTAATATCTTTAACATGATTTTCTAGGCGTGAGTGAGACTTGTCTCACTTCTTTTAACACCTCATTCCACTCACTTTCATAATTCTTAAACTTCTAATTATGTCATTACTCACATTATCTTGTCCAATGATATTTGGTAGCTTTATACCAGTCTTTATGAACGTTATAAACTTTGTTCAATGTACTTACTTATATTCATAGTTCATTTGGATAGGTTATGTTGGGATTTTTCCCAACGCTTGGCATACCCTTGGTTTTGAATTCAAAGTTACATTGTTCATGCTTAATTTTGGTATAACTTAGTCATTAGCCAATTTTGTATCATATTTTGGAAATACATTGTAAGCCAATTTATTGGCAAAGACTAATTGTTCACATATTATGGTAATCTAGAATATTGTTAGCCAATATATTGGCATAAGCCAAAATTTCACTAGATAATGGTAATGAGAATATGATTAGCCATTTTTTTATGAAATAAAATAGTAAGCCAATTCTAGTCAACTTATTGGATAATGTATTGCAAGCCAATTTGTTGGCATAAACCAAACTGTGAAATTATCGCTAGACAAGTTAATTAACTTCATGAATATACTTAGTGATTTCATCATTCTAAGAAATTCGACATTTAACAGTGAACTAAACTTCATGAACTACTCATACAACTTTATCTTCTCGAAAACACTTAGGCATTACAACATTCTTTGACTCAAGGAACTAATACCCTAAACATATGAATCAAATCTATAGGCCTCATTAGACATTAACAGATCAATAATCCTACATATAATGATCAATTAGCACCACATACCAACAACATATTCAATATTCTTTGAATTCTTAGAATCGAAAACAAGGATAACTAGGGTGATGGACGTTTAACAATGTCATTGGGAACAATCTTAGTTTCGATATTCTTGAATTCATAAAACGTTTGAAAAGCCTCTTTGAGAAAGGAATACAAGAGAGAAGACCCATACCTTACGTAGAATTGAATCTACAAAAATCACCTTGCACGAAAACTTTGAAGAATTCCTTGAAATTGTCTAAGAGAACTTTTTTGTTTTTCTACATTTTGCTCACTGTTTTTCTCAAATCATGAATTTTCAAGTGTTTTAACGTGAGTCTAAGTCTTAGGAATTTATATTGAATAATTCAACTTAGGCTAATTATGTTTATTAAATAAATTGATTAGTTAATGACTAAAATATCCCTCCTAAGTTTCCTGGACATAGGAGAACATTTGACTTTGTCAAATCTAAAAATTTTCCTAATACCCATACATGGAATTTGGATGATCTTCAGAAGTATTTCAGCCCAAATGATTTCCATACAATAGTCTCTATACCTATTTCAACCACAGGCATTTTAAATGGTTTACCGTCAAACCACATAATTTCTAGGAGACTGAGGCATATTTGTGGAGTGTGTAAGGGTTGTGGACATGATAATGAAACAATTGATCACATGTTTATTAGGTGTCCTAGTGCTCAATTAGTTTTTAAAATTTTACCCATTGATTGGCCTAGCTTAGAATATATAATGGATTTTGCTTATTGGTGGAATGATCTTTTTACAAATGTTAAAAATTATCCCGACTCTATTGAGATTATTAAATTAAGTATTTTCATTATGTGGCAAATTTGGAAGGCTAGAAACTTAAAGATTTTCAATGGATAAGTTGTTGATGTTAAGGATATTGTTAACAAAGCTCTTTTTGACTTTCATGAGTATGAAAGTAATTTAATCCCTCCATCTCCCCCTAGAATTATACATTATTGAAATGATAATAGAAATCTAATTGTGGCACAAGATGGTATTGTTGTGTTTGTAGATGCTTGTGTACATAAGGAAAAGAAGACTGCAAGCATTGGCGTGGCATCTATGGATAGCTATGGTGACCTGCTTCATGCCTTTGGCACCCTGATTCAATACATTGGGAAAGTGATATACCGTGGTTTCACGGTATTATTAATACTTTTTCCTTAAGTTTAGAGTGTCCAAAAGCCTTTTTGTGCTAATTTTTATATAAGTTTCTCCTTATTTGCAGGAAATATGTCCAAAGATGAATGCGGAGGTTTTTGAGCGAAGAAATGCATAAGAGACCACCTACGGAGCTTGTGACGGTCTGTCATGCTCGTGACGGTCCGTAGGTGGCAGCGTAGTGCAGGTGCTGAAGGAAGATGGGGAAGTCTGACCAAGTGTGGGGTTACGGAAAGCGTGACAGACCGTCGTGTCCATGACGGTCCTTCCTGCAGGTTCGTCATGAAGTTCAGAGAAGTAGTCCCAGTACCCATATTCCAAGAGTTCAAGTATTTTGGAACGGAGACCCTCGACGGACCGTTGTGCCTTTGACGATCCATCATACCTGCCGTCAAGGGTAATGAAGAGAGTAGAAGAAGAAATTGCATCAAGTATGGGACGCCGGAGTCCATGATGGTCCATCGTGACCTCGACGGTCCGTCGTGATGTCCGTCGATCCAGCCGCGTTTTGACAGATTTCCAGCAAATAGAGTCCTTGTTTAATAAGTTTTTTATTTTCTATAAATAGTTCGATAAACCTTGTTTTTAGGGTTAGACTATGGATTATTTGGTTAGGCCCTTGATTATTGTTAGATTCTTGATTATTTTGAGATTCTTTGAATTGATTGTTGGTGATTTTTGCTGATTAATCAAGCGAGCTTTCGGATTTTATTTGAAGTAAGTACATGAATTCTTATACCATATATTTGAATATTGTGATTATGACTATGGGTAACTAAACTCCATAACTAGGGTTTTGGGAACCACAGGCAAATAATGAGGTATAACCTAACTAAAATAACAATTCTAGAATAATGTCTTGCATGTATTGATAATTCTTTCACATAGAAGTCTTTTTAACGGATGGACAACGTTAAAACTCGCCTTAATGCTACTTTCCGGACAAAGGAGGTAGATAATAGCAAAAGACTTATCAACGTAGATTTAGTGTATACTATCTAATAGGCTAGTATTGATTGGTACGAGGTAATAACTTAGTCAAATATCAAATACGATGCTTAATATGAGGTAAATATAAGGGTTAGGATAGCAACACGCGTAGCCGGACCAAGGTGCGGGGTGAAATTTTCTAGATGCCGGACCAAGGATTTAGAAATACATAGCTTATCACTTTGCATGCAAGATACTAGGAAAGAATTGTTATAGTTAGACTTATCAAGTTATGAACCTGTGGGGAACACGTAAACCCTAGTTACTTTGATTAATTGAATAAACTCCAACATTCGAAGCTGTTAGTTGTCTCCTTTTATTTCGCTAGTTATTTTCATTTATTTAGGAATAGAAACCCCCCTTTTTATCATTTTTTCTTTCCAAGGAAGTAATTGACTGAACAATAGTAATAATAGATTGAAGTTAAGTCTAAACTATTTTCCTCGTGGGAACGATCCCAACCTCACTAGTTGGGTGATTTACTTGACACAACCGCTTTACTTCTTATTTGAGAAGTAAGTTTGAGTGTATCAAATTTTGGCGCCGCTGCCGGGGAAAGTAGCTTTTAGACTAACTTAAACTTATTACTATAATTTAGTTGATATTTTCTTGATTTTACTTTGTTTTATTATTTTTGATTCATGCAGAACCACCCTCCTTGTAGGCCAAATACACGGAGAGGAAGATAGCCCCTGTTTCCCTATGATCACGAATTAGAGCGTACACTACGCAACATGAATAGAAACTTAGGAATTAAGGATGATGATCCAAACCAGAACATCCCAGCTCCGGTTGATGTTCATGGTCAGTTGTAACCAGATGCTCCTGGTGAACACCAACAAAAGGTACAAAATCTCGCTCGACGGCCCCAAGCATACTACAGAAGCTATGATAACATAGCAGACTCCGATGGGCCACTTGTCTTGCCCTTTCTACAACCAGGCCACACTTTGTGATAACTAGTAGCCTTTTGCAAATTCTCACTGATAGAGATTTATTTTCAGGGCTACCTTCTGAGGATCCACATGCCCATATATCTAAGGTAAGGGCAATGTGTAAAGGCTGTGTAGGTCTTAGAGTGTTTCCTCTCTCACTGACGGGAGAGGCTGCTATATGGTTCACTGAGCTCCCTTACAACTCAATTTTCACTTGGAACCAACTAAGGGATGTTTTCTTAGCACGCTACTATCCGGTCTCCAAGAAACTAAACCACAAAGACAGAGTGAACAACTTTGTGGAACTTCCAGGAGAGTCAGTTAGTAGTTCTTGGGATAGATTCACCTCGTTCTTGAGAAGTGTCCCAAATCACCATATAGATGATGAGTCATTGAAGGAATACTTCTATAGGGGACAGGATGATAATAATAAAGCGGTGTTGGACATTATAGTAGGTGGATCTTATGGGGAGTGTCCTTATGCTCAGATAGCTGAAAAATTAGAGAAAATCTCCCGGAATAATAAAGCTTTGAGTACTAGGAATTCAGATACCGGGAGAAATACCTTCGCATTGCAGTCCACTCACAACCCATCTACAAATGAGATTCGTGAAGAAATGGCTCAAATGAGAACTGAGCTTGGGTTGGTACTAAAACATATCACTGGGGGTGCAGAAAAGATAAATGCAGTTAACTACTTGTCTAAACCACCACCACCAAATGAAGAATGCTATTATGAGGAGAATTCCTATGCGGTAAATGAACAGTCAGGTTGTTTCCGACTGAGTCCCAAGGCACAAATCAGGATAATTGGCGCCAAGGTCAAGGGAACCAAGGTCGGATCTATGGTAACTATAAATGTGAGGGTCATTATGTTCGAGATTAAATCTACAACCGCGGCAAAAACTTCAACAGGTGTAACTACGATAACAGAAATGATAGGAATGGGCCCTATGTCCCTCCTCTCAATCGTGAAGTTACTCCTAGGGATGGTGGAGATAGTATGGCGCGAGTTGAGGATATGTTGCACAAAATGATGAGGAGGTTCGATGATAGTGATGAGCACATTCAAGAGTTAAGGTGTGATTTAGCAGGCATTGGGCAAAAAGTTGATACACATGCAATATCGATTAAGCAGATCGAGTTGCAAATGGACCAATTATCTGCGACTGTGAACACACGGCAACCGGGCACTCTTTTAGCAACACTGTCCAAAATCCAAAAAATGATGCACACTGTATGGCAATCACTACTCGGCGTGGTAAGCAAACTATTGACCCACCTATGCCGTCTAATGAGGAAAAGGTGAGAAAGGATGATGATAAGGTGGTAAAGGGTAGTGGTAAAGCAGAAGAGAGCAGTGGAAAAGATGCAGAAGTCCCTACGAAGGTAATTCTCATGCCTAGACCACCACCACCCTTCCCTCAGAGATTAGTGAAAAAGACCAAGGATGGTAAATATCGGCGTGTTATAACAATGCTGAAGCAGCTTTCTATCAATATCCCTTTGGTAGAAGCTCTAGAACAAATGCCCGGTTATGCCAAGTTTATTAAAGATCTGGTTACAAAGAAAAGATCGGTCACTTTCGAGGATGATGATAGACTGCAACATTGTAGTGCTATTGCTACAAGATCTCTCGTACAAAAGAAAGAAGATTCGGGTGCGTTCACTATTCCTTGTACAGTCAGGTCATTACATTTTGCGAAAGCATTATGTGATCTGGGGGCAAGCATAAATCTCATGCCCCTCTCGATTTACAAGAAGTTGGGTTTGGATGACCCATAACCCACTGCGATACGGCTACTGATGGCTGATCGAACAGTGAAAAGGCCTATAGGGATACTCCATGATGTGCTAGTAAAAGTGGAGTCATTCATATTTCTGGCAGATTTTGTTATTCTTGATTGTGAAGTCAATTTTAAAGTGCCTATTATTCTTGGGAAGCCATTCCTTTCTACAGGTAGAGCCTTAGTTGATATGGAAAAGTGGCAGATGAAATTTTGGTTCAACAATGAAGAAGCGACCTTCAACATTTGTAGGACCATGAGGCAGAGTGGTGAGCTCTAATTGGTATCCACCATATCCCACAAAGAAAAGATGAAGAAGGAGAATGAACAAAAAAGTGCACAACAAGAGTTTATTGTTGGGGATTTGGTGCTTTTAGATAGTTCTGGGTTTCCTTGTCTTCTGGGAAAGCTCAAGTCCAAACGGACTGGCCCTTACTTGATTACCCAAGTATTCCCTCATGGAGCAGTTGAGTTAAAAACCAAGGAGTGAGTGCGGTTTAAGGTGAATAGAGAACAAATAAAACTCTATTTTGGGCATACTTCATTGGTGAATGAAATGATAGAGGCATACCATCTTGATGAAGGCTGAGTAATCAAGTGTTCTCAGTCGTGCCGCGACGTTAAATCAGGCGCTTGTTGGGAGGTAACCCAAATACTTATTGTTTTTTTTCTAGTAATGGTAGCATTTTCTACTAATGGGTTTTAAATTTGCAGGCAAATCACTAGGAAATTCTGCAAAAAATCACTCTGCAACAGTCAACAATAGACACATGCGACGGACCGTCGTTCCCACAACGGTCCATCCTGCACAACCGTTCTGGTTGTGAGAGATCCTATTCTTAAGGGTCTCTCACGTTTCTTAAGTGTCCTCCAACGGACATCTACGATGGATCGTCATACTCCCGATGGTCCGTCCTGCATAACTGTCATGACGGTCAGAGATCCCTCTACTAAGGGTCTCCATTGTTTACAAGTGTTTCACAACGGACCGTCATAAGCACAACGGTCCATGATGATTGTCGGGGCTTTGCGCCCCAGGTTTGCTTCACCTACCACTCTTGTATTCCGAATTTTTTTTATGCATTGGGCACAATTGCATGTCTTTTTGTTGGGGGTGGGGTAAATGGAAAGTGAGTGCTAGGGTGAAGTCTGAGTAGCCCAATTCACTATCCTCTTTTGGGGTTTTCTTGCCTGTTTTCTTTTTCCCCAAGAGACTGATTACTTTTTCTATTGAACCAGCAAATCTATATCTTGTATACATAGTTTAATTCTGGAGCATGATAGCTAAAATGATATCCTGATAAAATGGAAAATGATGCATGACTAGGCATAGTAATTGATAAATGTGTGGCTCTAGGCATGACCTAGAGGTACAGCACTGCATGACCCTAAGTCTAAAATTCAAACTAGGTGTCTGATAATCTGGTAGAGTCATGAGATGTCAAGTGAGTGTGAGGAAGATTTGAATAGTCCACTATTTGTACTGAGTTAGAACTTGCCTTGTTAGACCTGCTGAAAGTAAGCTGTAATAGACAATTAAGAAAGGATCATGGGACCTTATTCAATATAGCCCATTTTTAGCCTAAATAAAAGAAAACCAAATGAAATTTATCCTTCTTTGATCCAAATGATTTGAGCTTAAATTAGACCTTTCTTTTTCACCCCAACTGATCTTTTATGGGAATAATGTGTTGGCCCTGGTCACTCCTTGGACATGTGCACCTCAGATTATGCCAAAAGCATAAGTTGAGGGTGGCTAATGCAGTAAACAACCTTTTTATGGACCTTACCCAACTTTGGGTATTGTGTACTTTGACTCATGGCGAAGCCATGAGTTGAGGGTGGCTATTATGAGGAATGCTCTGGAAAGTGGGGATTAAAGAACAAAGAGAGAGAAAGAACAAAAGTAAAGTGACTCAAGAATTAGTTGAAAGAAAAGTAAAAAAAATTAGAAGAAATACAAGCAAGAAAAGAAGAGAGTCACTTACACAAATGAAGAAAAAAAGGGAAAATAGCAAGGTGAAAGAATATGGGAAACTAGGAAAAATAAAATGATAGAAAATGGTATGTTTAGACGATCTGTCAAGGAGGACAAAAAGTTACTAAAGTATACCTAAATATACACTACCTGACCCTGAGCCTATGTTACAAGCTAAGAAAGTCCTATCGTGATCCTAAGGGTTGTATAGCGAACTTAAAGCAGTGAAAACAAGGGAAAGCTTATGGCAATAGGTATGAATGAGTGTGAATTTTTTCAGAGAGTGAGTGTTGAAAAGTAATCCTTATACTCAAACTGAAATCATTGAGTGAAAAATGAGGATTTTGTTTTGAAGTGAGGACACTAGTTGCATTACCGGAAATATTAGCACCTCGGTGAGAAATTTAAGAGGATAGGTGTTAGTGCATGGTGAGTCTGTTTCATGGTCTGATTCCACATAATTCAAGCCTAATAGATGGCATGCAGAAATATGATGAGATTAATCAGGATTGATAAACAAATGATTGCAAAGGATAAAACATGGATACTATTGTACAAAGATTGTGTATTGAGTCATAGTGTGTCGCTTGAGGACAAACAACGAATTTAAGTTGAGGGTGTTGATATACTGTGGTTTCACGATATTATTAACACTTTTTCCTTAAGTTTAGTGTGTCCAAAAGCCTTTTTGTGCTAATTTAGGTTTTTATTTTTTATAAATAGTTCGAAAAACATCATTTTTTGGGGTTAGACTCTGGATTATTTGGTTAGGCCCTTGATTATTGTTAGATTCTTGATTATTTTGAGATCTTTGAATTGATTGTTTGTGATTTTTGTTGATTAATCAAGCAAACTTTGGGATTTTACTCTTTCTCATTGAAGTAAGTACATGAATTCTTATACCATATATTTGAATATTGTGATTATGACTATGGGTAACTAAACTCCATAGCTAGGGTTGTGGGAACCATAGGAAAATAATAAGGTAAAACCTAACTAAAATAACAATTCTAGAATAGTATCTTGCATGTATTGATAATTCTTTTGCATAGAAGTCTTTATAATGGATGGCCAACGTTAGAACTCGCCTTAATGCTACTTGCCGGACCAAGGAGGTAGATAATAGGAAAACAATTATCAACATAGATTTAGTCTATACTATCTAATAGGCTAGTATTGATTGGTACGAGGTAATAACTTAGTCAAATATCAAATACGATGCTTAATATGAGGTAAATACAAGGGTTAGGATAGCAACACACGTAGCCGGACCAAGGTGCGGAGTGAAATTTTCTAGATGCCGGACCAAGGATTTAGAAATACAGAACTTATCACTTTCCATGCAAGATACTAGGAAATAATTGTTATAGTTAGACTTATCAAGTTATAAACCTGTGGGGAATACGTAAACCCTAGTTACTTTGATTAATTGAATAAACTCCAACATTCAAAGCTGTTAGTTGTCTCCTTTTATTTCGCTAGTTATTTTCATTTATTTAGGAATACAAACCCCCCTTTTTATCATTTTTGCTTTCCAAGGAAGTAATTGACTGAACAATAGTAATAATAGATTCAAATTAAGTCTAAGCTATTTTTCTCGTGGGAACGATCCAACCTTACTAGTTGGGTTATTTACTTGACATGATCGCTTTACTTCTTATTTGAGAAGTAATTTTGAGCGTATCAGAAAGCCATCACTGTTGAAGAAATTGTGTTCGTATGGCGATGGAGAATGCTATAGAAAAGAGGTGGACAAAGGTGAAAATCTTATCAGATGCAAAAAAATGTGATAGATATGGTATCAGAAAGAACAATAGTCTCATGGGAGATAGTGACTACTTGTGAAGATATTTGGAACCTTATGAAGTACTTTCAAGTGGTTATGTGATGCATATTCCAAAGTCTTGGAATTTAGTAGCACAAAATTTAGCAAAATTTTCAATTTTGTTAGTACACAAAGTTATTTGGATTTCTACTTTCCCTGGATGGATTGTCAATGATGTGATTGCATCATTTAACTGTTTGAACCTTTCGATGCATTAATATAGCATGATGATTGTAAAAAAAATCTAAAAATTTTCCTAAGTGTCTCAGACTAGCTATTGAATTGTTCATTAATTAATTAAGTTGTTAATATAATTAATGAACGGATATAATGTAATTACTAAAGTACCCCTAAGTCATTAGGACCATAAGTAACCCTTTTGGACCATTTAGGTTAGGTACTCGGTTGTCTCTTCGTTAGTTACATGGTTTGGTGATACCCGACTAGGTCTTAGGTTGTCGGGTCCCTTAGTTACTTTTGGTTAGTTGTAGGTTAGTTAGTTAGTTAGGTCAGTTTATTAGTGTCTAGAGTTTGTTACGAAGTTGGGCCCCACATGGATAGACTCGTGTGCACACCTGCCCCTAATTACCCTAACCAAATTCGGTTAGTGTGGTTGCGTCGTCCCTTCCTTGGCTGGTTTTCACATGTACTTGCACATTTGTTTCTTGTACTTTCTTAACTAACTATACTTTATAGTTCATTTGGAATGTTTACTTATTGTCCCAAGGATCCTCACTACGTCCTTGGGCATTGCTTTATCTAGATGATCATTTTAAATGATCATGTCTCATGGTACCTAGGCTTGACATTTGGATGCCTAGTACATCATGTTTAGGGTTGAGAATTAATATGTGTATTTATTGCTTAGGGTTTTCATTGAATGTTCGTGTAACAACCCTAAAAATGGATATGCTAAGTAATGCTTAATCCTAGTAATTCTTGACACATTAAGTATCACTTAGTATATCCAATTTTAGGGTTGTTACACTTTCCCCATGAGAGGAGGGAGGTTAAGGTAGAGGAGTTTATCAATATTAAGCAGGGAAATATGAGTGTTGAGGAATACTCTTTGAAGTTCTCTATGTTGTCTAAATATGCTCTGTCCCTTGTGTCTAACTCTAGGGTTGAGATGAGTAGGTTCTTGACGGGTGTCGCCGATCTAGTGAACGAAGAATGTCGTACGGCCATGATACATATGATATCACCCTATCTAATCTCATGGTGTATGCCCAATCAATTAAAGAGTCCAAACATAACAGGATGTCTAGAAACTTAACAAGGAGTGGTTCAAGTGATCAAGATCAACCTAGGTCCAATAATAGGGCTAAATCTCAAGAAGAACCTAGAAGTGCTAAGGGGAAATTTGAGCGAGGAGGTGGTTCTCAAAATTAAAAGCCTACATGTGTAACTTGTGGGAAAAGGCACTATGGGAAATCTCTAGCCTGTAATAGTGGTTGCTTTGGTTGTTGGAAGGATGATCATAAGGTGAGAGATTGTTTTACCATAGTGGCTAGAGGTAGAGAGGATAAACAAGTTGCCCCAAATGTTCCAAAGGATGATGATCCAAATAAGAGGCATTTCTATGCACTCCAGACTGGAGGAGCAAAGCCGGATGAGGATGAGGATGATGGTAAGTCCTTATATCTCTTTAATGTTATGAGTTCAATATAAGTAGGGGAGTATGGTGAGTAATGGATTGTTGATTGATTTTCTTATCTCTTATATTCAACTCAAGCTTGAGAGTAGAAAGTCATAGAGGTATGTTGCATGTGCATTATGTTTAGGGGTCTTGTTGAAATTGAATTTATTGATTGATTGCATTGTGAATTTTATGAAGTTATAATTATATTGTAAGATATGTTCATGTTGTTGTACATTGCATAGTAGCATGTTTTCGTCATGAATTGCCTAAAAGTTGCATTTTTTGAAAAATTGCATAATTCAATGTAATACACTGCCAGTTTAGTGTGAGATTTTCTCAAAATTTGACAAATTCATTCTTCGGTCTAAAATTGTTGTAATGTGTTTAGAACTTATGTATATGAGAATTATATATAATATAAAATGAGTTTTTGCTACTTAGATTGAAGAATGTGAGTTTTATAGCATGATGAGTTATTGAATTTATTCTAGTTTCTTGTTGTGTTGTTATCCTCTTGATTTTCTGAAATTGATGTTTTCTTAGATGTTTGTATTGTATAATGTGTTATATGATATGTTCATGAGTTTCTAATTGAATCGCTATTCTTGGAAATGTTCAGAGAGTGGCAAGGGGTCATTCGAGGATGAATGTTGTCCAAGTGGGGGAGATTATCACACCCCTCAAATGAATTTGGTGAAGATAGAGCCTAACATGTTTTTCATGATGGTCTAAGGTCCTAAAATGTTCTATAATGTGGTATTGGGTCAGTGTCTATAGTTTTAGGTGATTTGGTAGTGAAACGTCAAGGGACGACCAAGACGTTTGACAATTATGTCAACTATGTGCCTCATGTGTGTTTATGTGCCTATTCGTGTGTGTAATGAGGTCATCGTGAAGTTTGGAGGTCAAACGTCCATGACGTTCGATAGGTTTGACTTGAAATGACCTTCTGTGTCTTGGCATGTTTGATTTTGTTTAACATGTTCATTTTAGAATAAATTCATGTGAGAGGTTCTAAACTTGTATAACAAAATATTTGGGTTGGAAAATTCCGGGTAAAAGTCCCCAAGAACCAATCAAGGGTCCTTGAGGAAGGACCCTTCTCAAGAGCCAAGGCTGTCTAGACAAGGCCCCAAATGGCTGAGGCAAATAATGGTTCGTGGGCCATGCGGTGCCCCGTCGATGGGTGTCTTGGGTCAAGAGTTTACCTAGTGATCTCAACCTCCCAAATTCAAGTCTCTGAACCAAAAGACGGCAAGATAGGATGATCCGTTTATGGACAAACGGTTTGTCGACTGCAAACCGTCGATGGTAATGGTTTCCCGCGTGCAGTCACTGTGAAGTTAGGGGTGAAGTTGTAAATACACCCCACGTCCAAATAAGTTAAAGGGTCATTACTTAGGGGTCTTTTGGGTATTTTAAACATGTTTATACGCCTTTAACACTTAGAAGATTTCATTCTTCGAAATCAAAACCCAAATTTCCTTAGAAATTCTCTAGAACTCCATTGGAGCCGAAACTCAAGAAAGGGATTGGATTGGAGAATTGAGTGGAGATTCTTCATCAAATTTGATTATTATCTTTATTTAGGTATGTTTTTTGATACTTAAAAGTCTATTCATCAAGGATCCCGACTTTCAAAGAAGTTTTTTCTATAGTTTTCAATGATAAATTGTCCAATTTCATGATCCATCCTTGGGTTCTTGCATTGAAAGTTTTAAAGCATTGTATATTGATTTTAATTGTAGTTAATTATATTGTTTTAACTCAATTAACCTATTAACCCATGTAATTAATGAACCCTAGTTTTTCACTACTTTATGGGTTAAGTGATTTGGACTAAATGCTTATGTATCTAGTGTAGTTTTCTATGGGCTATTGCTTGATATAATAATTGTGTTTTATTGATATCTACGTTATCTTATATTGATGAATCTATATTGAATTGACCTAGTTTCATTGAATATCATAGTTTATATACTAAATTATTAGTTATGGCCACGGGTAATGTAAGATCTCAAAAATGACTTAGGTTAAATAGATCCTATCATGGTTGTAATGATATTCTGAGGTCCTAAAATGTTTTATAATGTTGCATTGAGGCAGTGTCTAAGAGTTTAGGTGATTTGGAAATGAAACATCAAGGGACGACTAAGACGTTCGATGACTAAGTCACCTATGTGCCTCATATGTGCTTGTATGTGTTTAAATGTGATTCATGAGGTTATAAGATCCTTAAATGAGTTATTATGGTTTATATAGACAGTGTGTCAAGTTTCGTGAAGTTTTAAGGTCAAACGTCCATGACGTTCAAAAGTTTTGCCTTAAAACAACCTTGTGTGTATAAGCGTGTTTCGTCGAGTTTTTCGTGTTCATTTTTGATGGAATTCACGTGAGATGTGGTAAAATCATATACGAACATTTTTGAGTTGGAAACGTCCGGAAAATTGTCCCTAAGGACCATCTAAGGGTCCTTGAGGAAGGAGCCAAAGTTGGTGCCGAAGACAGCCTCCCAGCGGATGGCAATCGACGTCCAGTGGGTCAGTCGATGCCCTGTTGGTGGTGTCTCGTCGATTGTAACTTAGGCGTGTGGGAGATGAATACAAAGAGAAGCATCAGTTCCAAACCACGAACCAATAGGATGGTCCATCGGTCAAGAAACGGGTCGTCGATGGGCAATCATCGATGGTCTGTGTCTCCTGCGCAGTCACTATTAAGCTTAAGGGGTGAAGTTGTAAATTCACCCAACGTTCAAATAAGAATATTGGAATTTCCTTAAGAGACTTTTGGGTATTAAAATATATTTATAAGGCAAAAACACTTAGGAGATTTCATTCTTCAAAATCAAAACCCAAATTCCCTTAGAAATTGTCTAGAACTCCATTGGAGCCAAAACTCAAGGAAGGGATTGGATTGGATAATTGAGTGGCTAGTCTTCATCAAATTGGAGGATTATATTTATTTAGGTATGGTTTTTGATCCTTGAAACTCTATTCATCAAGGATCCCAACTTTCGAAGAAGTTTTTCTATAGTTTTCAAAGATGAATTATCCAATTTCATGATCCATCCATGGGTTCTTGCATTTAAGGTTTTAAGGCACTGTATATTGATTTAATTGTAGTTAATTATATTTTTTTTAAATCAATTAACCTATGAACCCTTGTAATGGATGAACCCTAGTTTTTCACTACTTTATAGGTTACGTGATTTGGACTTAATGCTTATGAAATGTAGTATAGTTTTATATGGTCTATTGCTTGATGTAATAATTGTGTTTAATTTATATATATGTTGTCTTAGATTTATGAATCTATATTGAATTGACCTAGCTTCATTGAATATCATAGTTTATGTACTGAATTATTGGTTATGGTCATGGGTAATGTAAGATCTCAAAAATGACTTAGGTGAAATAGAGACTAACATGGTTGTAATGATATTCTAAGGTCCTAAAATGTTCTATAATGTTGTATTGAGGCAGTGTCTATGATTTTAGGTGATTTCAAAGTGAAACGTCAAGGAACAACTAAGACGTTCGAAGACTAAGTCACCTATGTGCCTCATCTGTTGTTCGATGTGTTTATGTGTGATTCATGAGGTTATAAGATCTTTAAATGAGTTTTTTATGGTTTATATAGGCAGTGTGTAAAGTTTTGTGAAGTTTGGAGGTCAAACGGCTAAGAACGTCCATAATGTTTGAAAGTTTTGCCTTGAAACGACCTTGTGTGTTTAAGTGTGTTTCATCGAGTTTTACGTGTTTTTTTGGATGTAATTCATGTGAGAGGTTCTAAAATCATATACAAACATGTTTGTGTTGTAAAATATCGGGCAAACATCCCCAAGGACCACCCAAGGGTCCTTGAGGAAGGACCGAAAGTTGGTGCCCAAGACAGCCTACTAACGGATGGAAATCGACACCCAATGGGTCAGTCGACACCTCGTTGGTTGTGTCTAATTGATTGTCACTTAGGCATGTGGGAGATTCGGACAAAGACATGCCTCAGTCTCATACCACGGACCAATACGACGGTCCGTTGGTCAAGGGATGGGTCGTCGATGGTCAATCACACTGTTAAGTTTAAGGGGTGAAGTTTTAAATTCGCCTAACATCCAAATAAGAAGATTAGAGGTTCCTTAAGGATATTTTGGGTATTTAAAATATGTTTATAATCCTAAAGAACTTAGAATATTTCATTCTTCAAACTCAAAACCCGAATTCCCATAGAAATTCCCTAGCACTCCATTGGAGCCAAAACTCAATGAAGCGCTTGGATTGGAGAATTGAGTGGAGATTCTTCATCAAATTGAATAATTATGTTTATTGAGTTATGGTTTTAGATCCTTGAAACTCTATTCATCAAGGAGCTCAACTTTCAAAGATGTTTTCTGAAGTTTTCAAAGTTGAATTGTCTCATTTCATGATCTATGCATGGGTTCTTGCATTAAAGGTTTTTAAGCATTGAATATGGATTGTATTTTTATTAATTAGATTATTATAACTCAATTAACCTGTGAACCCATGTAATTGATGAACACTAGTTTTTGACTACTTTATGGGTTACTTAATATTGACTAAATATTTATGATTTCTAGTGTAGTTTTCTATGGGTTATCTAATGATGTAAGAATTGTATTCAATTTATTTATAGGTTGTATTAGATTGATAAATATATTTTGAATTAACCTAGTTTCATAGAGTATTATGATTTATGCATTGAATTGATGTTCATGGCCGTCGATAAGGATCTTATGGTAGTGAATTGGATGTGGTGTATGATGTTCTAATTCCCCTATTTTTATGTTAATTAGACTTCAATTATATAGTGATTGTTATGGTCCACTTATGGTGGTGATGTTATGTGTTTTACTTGCAATTGATGTGGCCTTGTCTGCGTTACTTTATGTATTATGATGATAATGGCCTAGTCGGCAATTACTTGAAGTAATGTGATTATTTGTGTAGTTGATTATGTGAAGTATGAAAATATCTGTCTACATGTGAAGTAATGTGAAATTATATGTGGTTTCTACTATTAATGTTAAATAGGTTATCATGCTTAACTATGACTATGGCTTTGTGAATATAGTCTTAGGATTGATGCTTGGTTATTCCGACTTGACAATATGAGTCTATGCAGGTCATAGTGATGATGGTATGATAGTGTATAGGATGACTTAAAGATGATAGTGGTTATTGCTATGTGTTTTTAGAATGACATGTAATGTGTGTTAAGGTGAAGTATGTTGTAAATTTGTATTGGTTGACTTCTGTCCCATAATTGATGCATGTATGAATGTGAATATGTGATGTATTGACTTAGGATTCTAAAGCCTCTTAGTCTTGTATGTATGAATGACATGAGACCTTGAATGATATAAGAGGGTCCTTTATGTGAAACCTTGAACCTAGTGGTAAGGTTATGAATGTTGAAGTCGAAAGTCGTAATGGTATCCTTCAATTAAATGAATGATAGACTAAAGGTTGATTGTCTGGAACGGCATCATATCAAACCTTAGGAAATTCATAATGAGATTCTTGTCGCGTTTGAAAGGTAGACCTAGAGAACCTCTTTGGTAGGGTAAATGTGATTGGGTTATCAACTTGATATGGAACCCCTTTATATGAACCTTTAATTGTAAGTTACTCTATGAGAACAAAGGCTAGACCCGAGTGATTATGGTATGGAAAGTAGTTCTAGTTAAAGAATGATACTAGATACGAAGCACTCCCTTCAAATTCCTTAACTGTGTGCCTACATGAGATGTGTCTAAAATCTACCATTGGAAAGTTGAACACCCTCATCAGAGTAGGTTAGAACTTCGGATTCCATGTCTTTCTATCATGATCTATGTCATTTATTGCCTATTCTCATCAATTGGGATACCTACTAGCATTAGAGAAGTTTAATAAAGTTTAGGTGGTGGTGTAAGATGTTATCTAGACAATGTAGACATTGCACAATAGGCTTTGAAGGTGTTAGTTAGAGTCCCTAGGTCTTGTCCAAGACCATTATTTGAATGTCCTTTATGTGATGGATGTCTCCTACATGAACTAATGAATATAATGACTTCAGTAAGAAAGTATGGTAAATGAATAAGTACTTATCTTGAGTAGTTAAGGGTTGTCTGGTTAAGGTGTGAAAAGGGCATAGTTATTGTCACTTCTTATCTTACCTAGATAAGTTTTAAGAATGAATCTAGTTAGGGAAAATGGTTGAATATGTAGACATGATCTAAACTTAGGTAGTATTAAGGATTATTTAGGTGGTCTTGAAGAGGTCAATCATAGATGTTATCTTCTTGATTTACTTAAGTCTTTTAATAGACTTTGGAAGGAAAATGGCATGTTATCTATATGTTGTTGTGTTAAGTGAGAACGATTCTATCCTAGGTAGTCTATCGGTTCTCTTACATGTGTGTGTAAGGTATTGTATGGGTGGTCACTTAACAACTCACTCAAGTGAGACTTAGAATCACCTTTGGTAGAGGAAATATTATGTTTATATGTTTGATGTCTTGTAAGTGTGTATTTGCCTTATTATAAGTAGTATTTAGGGTCATTTAGGCATGCTTAAGGAGGTTTTATGGGTGGTCTCTCTTTCTGTTTCTTAAGTGAGTCTTAGGATAGCTTTTAGTTAGAATACGACATGCTAGAAAGTGTTAAAAGATAAGAAGACACATTTCACTATAAAAGTGAAGCAATTCACATGAATTAATCTTACTGTAATGTTGCCTCAAAAGGTGAATATTTGCTTAAATGTTATCTTACGTGTTTCTAAGTTGTTAAATGTTGTTCTGATGATTATAATATGATGTTTAAATAAAAAGATGCATATTTCTAATAAATGTTCATTTTCATGATTTTTATGCATTATGTCATACTTAGTACATGTGGTTGTACTAATCCATGATTTTATCTATGTCTATAGTTGGAGCATTTGCGAGGAGCATTTGCGAAGCAAAAGTTGGATCGTAGCATTATTCAAGTGAAGTCAAAGTATATCCTCATTTGACTCGAGGTCATAGATGTCTTTTATATTTCTTATTGAAGTATTCTCATAGACTAAGTATTTCTGTATTCATAGTGTGTATGGGTCGTGTCCCAAATTATTATCATGTCTAAGTTTGATGAGATTGAGACTTAGCATTTCCTATGATTTTATACGAAAGAGTTTTAAAGACTATGAAATATTTTGTGAAAAGTTTTAATTTCGCACTACTTTTCATTATTTATATGCGATAAATGATATGTAAGAACCTGTACAAGACCTCCGAGAGTTCAAGTACGCCGCCTGCAATCGGAGATTGACCCTTACTTCTAGGGTGTGGTTTTGGGATGTGACAAGCTTGGTATCAGAGCGTAGGTTATGAAAGTAGTCTTAGGAATCGAAAAGTCTCATCAAGTCACATCTAGTAGAGTCTTGATCATCGGTGTGAGTCGTGAAACATCTATGGGCAAGAGGATATAGGACGATAGAGTTTCCATTTCTTTTCTACTCTTATGTCATTCCATAGAGTAAAAGTTATGATTAATCTTTTATTATGGTTTTCCTTGTGTTTCAACGAAGATGAATACGAGGAGGACACCGCTAGGAGAGTTGAGGAGAATGATATGCAAGAGGGGATTCCTCCTCAAATTAAGCAAGTTGAGCAAGTTCCTCAAGGTGATCAAGGTGATCAAGTTCATATTGTGGGTGGAGGTAATGATGTTCCGGTGGATCCTCCTGAGTTGAGTAATAGAGATATTAGGGAGGCTTTTCTTGCTTTAGCCCGAGCCATGACTACTCAAGCGAATTTGAGTATGGTGATTAGGGTGAATGTTGTGGAGAGCACTATGACATCTAGGTTGAGAGACTGTGAGGATGAATCATCGTATCTTTCTTGTCTCTAAGGTAGGAGAGGATCCCCAAGAGTTTCTAGATGGTGTGCACAAGGTGTTTAGTGCTATGGAGGTTACATCTAGGGAGAAGGCGGAGTTGGCTTCGTACCAGTTGAGGGATGTTTCTCAAATATGGATGGTACACTCAGTGGAAGGATAATAGGCCGATGGAGTCGGGTCCTATTGAGTGGAAAGAATTTAAGGAAGCTTTTCGTAGAAAGCACTTTCCTCGTAAGAGGAGGGAAGTTAAGGTTGAGTAGTTTATTAATCTCAAGCAAGGAAATATGAGTGTTGAGGAATACTATTTGAAGTTCTCAATGTTATCTATATATGCCCCATCCCTTGTGTCTAATCCAAGGATGAGATGATTTGTTTTATGATGGGTGTCTTCGATCTAGATACATGATGCTACATGATGATATGACCCTACCTAGACTGTTGGTGTATGGACAATCAATTAAAGAGTCTAAACTTGGAAGGATTGCTAGAAACTTGAAAAGGTGTGGTTGTAGTGATAAAGGTCAATCTAGGTTTAAGAAGAGGGATCAAACTCAAGAAGAACCTAGGAGTGCTAAGGTGAATTGGAGAAAGGAGGTGGTTCTCAAATTGGCAAACCTACGTGTGTCACTTGTTGAAAGAGGCACTATGGAGAATGCCTAAGGGGTACCGGGAGTTTCTTTGGTTGTGGTAACGAAGGACACAAGGTGAGAGATTTTCCTACCATTGCTTCTAGAGGAAGCGAGGGTAAGCAAGTTGCTCCTAATGTTCCAAAGGAGGATTTTCCAAAGGCAAAGGCTCGTTTCTATGCACTTGAGGCAAGAGGATCAAAGACGGATCGGAATGATGATGATGACGAGGGTAAGTTCTAGTATTTCTCTTTTAGTGATATGAGTTCCTTTTAAGTGGGGGAGTATGATTAGTAGATGGGATAGAAAGTCTTAGAAGCATGTTGCATGTGCATGGTGTTTAGTAGTTTTGTTCAAATTGAATTTCATTAACTTCTTGCATTCTATATTTTACGAAGTTATGATTATGTTGTAAGATATGTTTATATGATGTTACCTTGCATATTAGAATATTCCTATCATGAATTGCCTAAAAGTTATATTTTTTGGAAAAATTGCCAAATTCATTGTAGCATTAGACTGCTCATTGTTATATTTTGCAAAAAGTGACTAATTGATTCTTTGGT
>JAKWIX010000329.1:27057042-27065042 GCA_027704785.1 Solanum chmielewskii
AAACTACCTGTGCAGTGTGAAGACAGAACGTGAGGGAACCAGCGAAATCTTCAGGTAAGAACGATTGGAAATTTTCTTGACCTTTATGTGGATCATAATGATATGTATGCTCACCGTATTAGTATTATTTCAATGGGTTATAAAGATTTGAAATAGAATAGTACTGAATAGTTTTGTTTGTTTGTTTTTCTTGTGGTTGGAATTAATTGTTCTCTTGTTATTATTGAAATCATAATGGTCGTAGTTAGTGTAGTTTAGGTTGAAAGATGATCCATTATTGATCTATTTACTATTCGAAAGTTCTCATTTTATCGAGTTGGTAGAAAAATTATTTGGAAAAATAGTAGCAGGGAACGATGATTCAATATTTTTGGAAGGATTAAATATGTTGGGAAATTGAAATATAGTCAGTAGGATAAAAAAAAATTTGTTTTGCTTTCGTTGTGATTTGGAACCTGTAGTTCCTAGTGGTAATTAATAAGAATCTGGGTATAAATTTTGACTTGGGGGTCACATTTAGGCATGGAAAATTTATGATAATTTAATATTGATTTCATTGTTTAGAAACTATTTTACATAATTTTGGATAAATCTTGGAATATTTCTCATAGTTATCACATTATGTTATAAGTTTTGAAATAGTAAACTAAGTAATTAATTATAGGTATATTATATTACGTGAACAACATTAATATTATGTATTTAGAGAATTTAAGATTTAACTTTAGATTGAGATCAAGAAATTGGTTATATATATATATACATATTTGGGTGAGTTTTGAGTATAGGAAAAACACAAAATAAGATTTTGTACATAAATGGGATTCTATGTATTTTCTGTTTGTTTATTTCTATTATTATTGTTATTTTCTTTTGGTCATGGTTAAGGTTACAGGTTCTGTTAGTAGTGGGTTAAATTTTTTTCGAAATTTCTTATAGTCATTACTTATTGTTGTAGTGTTGATATAGCTAATCAATTTGGTTATTTATTTGTATTATATATATATCATGGTAAATTGAGATTTAATCCTAGGCTTAAAATTTAGGAATATGAGACTTGGTGTAAACTAGAGGACACTAAATTTATGAATTTAATTAGTTATTATGGATGTTAGTTTTTGGTATCATTAAGTTGAATGGGTTTTGGGGTTCGGAATAGAGGTATAGCTCTATGGATGTCTATAGATTTATTGCTTACGAATATTACATAATTGGTAGATTGGGAACGTTTGGAAACTTTGCAAAAAGGGAAGGAAAAATCGTGAGGATTGGTGGCACGTATTCGGCGTTCAAGGTATGCTAAGACTTTTTAGACTTGTTGAAGGACGTTTTCCTAATTAAAGATTAAAAATGAAAATAGACCAAGGGGTAAGGGCGAAAGATGGGGGTCTCGTATCAATGGTGTGACGGGCATTGGTACGAGTACCGGTGTTATAAAAAGGAAAATTTCCACTATAGAAGTGGATTGTAAGTTGAGAATGCCAAAGCATATGGGCATTAGGTGAAATATTATTGACTTGAAATTTTTGTGTGATTGTGTTTTCTTTATTATACCCGTATAGTTGTTAAAAATTGAGGTGGTTATGTAGTATGTTGATATTGATTGAGTGAGATGCATCATTATCCCCTTATATTGAAATGATATTGTATACATGCATTGACATGAGATTGAGTTTAAGTTGGGCACGTGGAGATCGTCCGTGCTGGGGATGGTGAGATGTTAAGATTGTAAATTGGGCACGTGGAGACCGTCCGTGCGAACATTGTTTGATATTATGATAGTGCATTGAGATCGTCCGCACAGACACGTGGAGATCGTCCGTGTCGGTATATGGACCTCGCGAGTCCCCCATGGGTCATGAACTCTCGATGTATTTCCGAGGAGTATCATGTATATACGGTTGAGTGTGTACTGAGTATTCTGAGACAATTCATTACATGGTGTTATATTGCATTGCATTTCATCACATCATTCATTTTTGATGATTATGTGTTTTGTTTGGTGTTTGGAAAATACTTGATGTTTGATTACCTTTATTGACGAGACTTAAATAGTGAGTGTAATATATATATATACTCGTATAATTTAAGAATTTATTTTCTTATATAAACTCCCGTCACTACTTCTTCGTGGTCGGTCAATGAGACATACTGTGTACACGTGGTTTCGTACTCATACTACACTTGTTGCACTCTTGTGGTGCAGATTCGATTCCAAGTAGGAGCACATCTCGAGGAGCAGTTTGAGTCCGAGTTTGGAGTGTCTTGGAGTTGTGGTGAGCTGCTTGGCTGTTCCGTGGCCCACATCTCCCTCTATCTTTTACTTATTCTGTTATTCAGTATTCAGACAGGATATCCCTTATGTTAGATTTGCCTTTTTAGTTTCAGACTTGCATCGTATTTTAGAAGCTCTTGTACTCATGACACCATTTCTTGGGTAGTATTTTTTTCAGTTTTCCGCATTCGTACTTATAAGAACTCAGTGTTGGAGATTTGGAAATTGTTGTCTTTTCACTTCTTGTTAGTTAAGTTGTTAAAATATGCTGGTTGGCTTACCTATTGGTTGGGAATATAGGTGCCATCACGACTCGTGATTTTGGGTCGTGACAAATTTGGTATCAGAGCCCTAGGTTCATCGGTCTCAAGAGTACAAGAGCAATGTCTAGTAGAGTCTTGCGGATCGGTATGAAGACGTCCATACCTATCTTCGAGAGGCTATAGGACATTTAGGAAATATTCTGTTCTTTTATTCATTATCGTGCACACTTGACCTTGTAGAAATTCTAATCTTGATATCTCATTCTCTCTCAGATGGCGAGGAATCGTACATCGGCAAGTGGTGGTCAGGATCCTAATCCTGCGCCTGCTTCTGGGAACACTATCCGAGGTAGAGGTAGGGGACGAGCTCGAGGTCGGGGTAGGGGCCGTATTGCAGCACCTGTGGGTGGTCAAGTACCAATAGCTACCCAGGGTCATGATAGGACCGTACCTCCTGATGCAGATGTTCTTCATGGGGATGTGCAAGATCGTGTCGAGGGGGATGGGCCAGCTCAGGCTCCAACCAGTACTATTGTTCCCCCAGTGCTTCAAGATACCCTGGCTCGTATGTTAGGAATCCTAGAGGGGATGGCCCAGGCAGGAGCTTTGCCTGTCACTTCTGATGGCTCACAGACCCGTGTTGGAGGTCAAACTCCAGATCCGATAGTTGCTCCAGATTCTCAGACTCCCAAGACTCAGCCAGCTGCCGCTGTAGCTCCTCGTTTGGATAGTATGGAGTTTCCAGATATGACATCACATTTGGTGAACAGGCCTTCTATGACTATTGATGAGCAAAAGATGTTTGGGAGGTTCAGACTAATGAATCCTCCTACTTATACTGGTGACTTAGCTGAGGATGCATATGAGTTTATAGTTAGTTGTCATGAGAGGTTGCATAATCTTGGATTAGTGGAGTCTCATGGAGTTGACTACACAGCGTTTCAGATGACTGGCTCTGCTAAGCAGTGGTGGAGGGATTATATTAGTAGTAGGCCAGCTGGATCTCATCCACTATCCTGGACTGAGTTTACTCAGGTATTTCTATCCAAATTTGTTCCACGCAGTGAGAGGGAGCGCAAGAGGGCCGAGTTTGAGGGTTTGCAGCAAAATGGTATGTCAGTTGCAGAGTATGAGGGTAAATTTCATGCCTTGGCTAGGCATGCTTCGATGATACTTCCCACAGAGGCTGAGAGAGTGAGGAGGTTTGTTAAGGGGCTGATTATTCCAATTCGTCTAGGAGTTTCTCAGGTTGCTGCTTCTGGTGTTCCAATCCAGAAAGTGGTAGATGCTGCTAAGGAGTTGGAGATGATTCGACGTGAGGGATTTGAGCAGCGAGAGGGCAAGAGGACTCGTTATTTAGGTGATTATGGTGGTGCTCCGCCTAGGAGTCGGGGTTACATGGGTAGAGGTTATCACCCTCAGTCCAGCAGACCCATTCATGCTGCTATACCAGCGTCTAAGGCTGGTTACGCTGGGCATAACTCTTCGAGCTCGGTACATACTTCGCAAGGTTCATCTTCTAGACCTGTAGTTCGTGGAGGGCATTCTGGTCATTCGGGTTCCTTTCATCAGCCTGCATCTCGTAGGGGTTGCTTTGAGTGTGGTGATATGGGACACTTTGTGAGAGACTGCCCTAGGACCAGACGTGGTGGCTTACGTCAGGGTTCTCAGGCTTCGACTTCCAGGGTTGCACAACCTCCAGCTAGGGGTGGTGCACAGAATGGTAGAGGTGGTTCTCATTCAGGTAGAGGTGATTCTCCTTCTGGTCGAGGTGGTGGTCGTGGAGGTTCACAATCTGATGGAGGTCATTCTCACTGTTATGCTTTTCCAGGTAGGCCAGAGGCTGAAGCCTCAGATGCTGTTATCACAGGTATTATTCCGGTTTGTCATCGACCAGCTACTGTATTATTTGATCCAGGCTCTACTTATTCTTATGTGTCCACATATTTTGCTCCTAGTCTGGATATATTGTGTGAGTCTCTTGATTTGCCGATACGTGTTTCTACTCCTGTCGGGGATTCTGTAGTTGTAGATCGGGTGTATCGTTTATGTACTGTTTCTTTGATGGGGTATGACACTCATGCAGATTTAAAGGTCTTAGATATGATAGATTTTGATGTGATTCTTGGTGTGGATTGGTTATCTTCTTACCACGCAATTTTAAATTGCCATGCCAAGACCATCACTTTAGCGATGCCTGGAATTCCTACAGTAGAATGGAGAGTACTCTTAGTCATCCTTCTAAGGGTGTGATATCATTCCTTAAGGCTCGTCAGTTGGTACAGAGAGGATGTTTGGCGTACTTGACCCACATTCGAGATACTAGTATTGAGACTCCTATGCTTGAGTCTATTCCAGTAGTGAGTGAATTTTCAGAAGTATTTCCGACCGATTTGCCAGGTCTTCCACCAGATCGTGATATTGATTTTTGTATTGATGTGGAGCCAGGCACTCGGCCTATTTCCATTCCTCCTTATCGTATGGCACCGGCTGAATTGAAAGAGTTGAAGGAGCAGTTGCAGGATTTGTTGAGCAAAGGTTTTATTAGACCAAGTGTATCTCCTTGGGGTGCTCCGGTGTTATTTGTGAAGAAGAAGGATGGATCTATGCGTATGTGTATTGACTATCGGCAGTTGAACAAGGTAACCATCAGAAATAAGTATCCGATACCTCGTATTGATGATTTATTTGATCAGTTGCAGGGTGCTTCAGTTTTCTCCAAAATTGACTTGAGATCTGGCTATCATCAGCTGAAGGTTAGGGCAGGAGGATATCCCTAAGACGGCTTTTCGAACACGTTATGGTCATTACGAGTTTTTGGTGATGTCTTTCGGACTGACTAATGCCCCAGCAGCTTTTATGGACTTGATGAATGGAGTGTTCAGACCGTATTCTAGATTCCTTTGTTATTGTCTTCATAGATGACATATTGATATACTCACGCACTAAGGAGGAACATGAGCATCATTTGAGGATTGTTCTTGGGATTCTAAAGGAGAAGAAGCTTTATGCAAAGTTTTCAAAGTGTGAGTTTTGGCTTAGTTCGGTAGCATTCTTGGGACATGTAGTGTCCAAGGAGGGTATCATGGTGGATCCCAAGAAGATTGAGGCGGTCAGAGATTGGGTCAGACCTACTTCAGTTACTGAGATTCGGAGTTTCTTGGGCCTTGCAGGTTATTATCAATGGTTTGTTGAGGGTTTCTCATCCATTGCATCTCCATTAACTAGATTGACACAGAAGGAGGTTACTTTTCAGTGGTCTGACGAATGTGAGGTTAGTTTCCAAAAGCTCAAGACTTTATTGACTACTGCTCCAATTTTGACCCTACCCGTGGAGGGAGAGGGTTTTGTCGTATATTGTGATGCTTATCGGGTTGGTCTTGGTTGTGTGTTGATGCAGAAGGGAAGGGTGATAGCTTATGCTTCGAGGCAGTTAAAGGTTCATGAGAAGAACTACCCTATTCATGATTTAGAGTTGGCGGCTGTGGTGTTTGCATTAAAAATTTGGAGGCATTATCTTTATGGTGTGCATTGTGAGGTGTTCACGGATCATCGTAGTCTCCAGTATATATTCAATCAGAGGGATCTAAACTTGAGGCAGAGGACATGGTTGGAGTTGCTCAAAGACTACGATATGACTATTCTTTATCACCCAGGCAAAGCAAATGTTGTAGCAGATGCCTTGAGTCGGAAGGCGGTAAGTATGGGTAGTCTAGCCATGTTACAGGTTGGCGAGCGTCCTTTAGCTAGGGATGTCCAATCCCTGGCCAATAGCTTTGTGAGACTTGATATTTCAGAATCTGGTAAGGTGTTGGCTTATATGGAGGCTAGGTCATCCTTGTTGGAGCAGATTCGGGCTCAACAGTTTGATGATGGTGATTTATGTAAGATTAGGGACAAGGTTTTAAAAGGAGAAGCCAAGGCTGCAATTCTTGATAGTGAGGGAGTTTTTGAGGATTAAAGGTCGTATATGTGTTCCTCGTACAGGTGATTTGACTAGATTGATCATGGAGGAGGCTCATAGTTCGAGGTACTCTATTCATCCGGGGGCTACTAAGATGTATCGTGACTTGAAGAAACACTATTGGTGGTGTCGTATGAAGAGGGACATAGTAGATTTTGTATCTCGATGTTTGAATTGTCAGCAAGTGAAGTATGAACACCAAAAGCCTGGAGGCATGACTCAGAGGATGCCCATACCTGAGTGGAAGTGGGAGCGCATTGCTATGGACTTTGTGGTAGGGTTGCCACGTACCTTGGGTAAGTTTGATGCTATATGGGTCATCGTGGATCGACTGACTAAGTCTGCACACTTTGTACCAGTTCAGACTACCTATAACTCAGAAAGGTTAGCCAAGATTTATATTCGGGAGATAGTTCGGTTGCATGGGGTTCCTATATCTATTATTTCAGATCGTGGCACCCAAATTTACATCTCATTTTGGCGGTCTATGCAGAAGGAGTTGGGCACTCGGGTGGATCTTAGTACAGTCTTTCACCCTCAGACTGATGGTCAGTCTGAGCGGACTATTCAGGTTCTTGAGGACATGTTGCGGGCGTGTGTGATTGACTTTGGTGGTCAGTGGGATCAGTTCTTGCCTTTAGTGGAGTTTGCTTACAATAATAGTTATCACTCCAGCATTGATATGGCACCATTTGAGGCTCTGTATGGTAGGAGATATCGATCTCCAATTGGCTGGTTTGATGCATTTGATGTTAGACCATGGGGTACAGATTTGTTGAGGGAGTCCTTGGACAAGGTCAAGTTGATCCAAGATAGACTTCTCATGGCTCAGAGTAGGCAAAAGAGTTATGCAGATCGAAAGATTCGTGATTTAGAGTTTATGGTTGGAGAGAGGGTTCTACTTAAGGTTTCACCCATGAAGGGTGTGATGAGATTTGGAAAGAAGGGCAAGTTGAGCCAAGGTATATTGGTCCTTTCGAGATTGTGAGCGTATTGGTGAGGTGGCGTATCAGTGGCTTTGCCACCTGGGTTGTCAGGTGTCCATCCTGTATTTCATATTTCAATGCTTAAGAAGTATCATCAGGGTGGTGATCACGTGATTCAATGGGATTCAGTGTTACTTGATCAGAATTTGACTTTTGAGGAGGAGCCGATCACCATATTGGATAGGCAAATTCGGAAGCCAGGTCCAAAGAGATTGCTTCAGTAAAGGTTCAGTGGAAGCATCGTCCAGTGGAGGAGGCTACATGGGAGACAGACGCAGACATGAGGAGTAATATCCTATCTTTTTGGCGTTCAGGTTAGCTCTTTCTTTTACGTTCGAGGACGAACTTTTGTTTAAGTGGTAGGTGATGTAACGACCCGCTAGGTCGTTTTGAGAACTAGGACTAGTCTGACCTTTTTGAAAATTTTAAAGGGGTATTTTTAAAACTATTCGAAACTAAGAATACTTAATTGATAAAAATTTTAGTGAAGAATTAATATAGTTAATAGTTAG
>JAKWIX010000329.1:27813670-27881170 GCA_027704785.1 Solanum chmielewskii
TTGTGGTATGATTAATATGCATACGTTGACTTTACATGTTGATGATCCTATATGATGTTAATTTCATTAATGACCGTTTCATTGCTCTAAATTGATATAAATTATGATGACTCCTTTTGATGCTATGTTATATAAAGTAAGCCATTACTTATTACCTCCTTCCTTGTTTACTTGATTATGTGGGGTTATGGGGTTTCACATGAGCATTGAAGTTGTATGCTTAAGAAGAGATTGTTGGTAAGGGTCTTATATGTTGTAATGATATGAAATCTTGTACATGAATTGTTGTTATGACTTTATGTTGACGCTATTCATGTTGTTATAACCTTATTTTGATAAATTCATGTTGACTTGACATTATGATGATGCTTGTATTATGTTAAATATGGACTTGTCTTAAGTAAATATGTGATCATTGGCTTATATATGTTCTTAATAGTGCATAAAGTTTTTCCAAAGTGACTTAGCATTGTTTGAACAAAATATCCCTTTAAGCATGATTTCAAAGATTATATGTGCATTTGTTTCCATACTTAGTACAAGTGGATGTTCTAACCTATATCCTTTATATTTCTACAATTATGTAGGTTCGAGCCGTTAAAGTGTAAGAGGCCATTTGCAAGACGACTTGATATTTGCATGTTTTGGTATGTCTTCTATTTCGAGGATGGTTCCATGTGTTCTAACTTAGTAGTTTTTCTATTGTCTATAGACACTCATTTCTTTCCTATTCTTGAAAATAGTTGTTTTAAGCCCCATGTGGCATTATGAATTTGTATAAGGGCTATGACTGAAAGTTCTACTTCTTTTTTGATAGTTTAACATGAGCCGACTTTATTAGACTAAATTCTGATTTATTGATTGTATTAACTATATGAGAAGCCTATGTAAGCTTTATATGCAAGGACTATAAGTAAACTCCATATATATTTATGTGAGAGGTCAATGTATACCTCTATATGTTAAGAGTTTTAATTCTAAACATTTTTAACCTATGAGATATTATGTCGAATGCTAAGGTCTTGTTTAAGTCCTCTCCAAGGACAATGACGCTGGTTACATCTAGGGGTTGCTCCCTGGTCGTGATAGTCCGATAGTCTAAGATACATGAAAAATTGGGTGTATTTGGAGCACGAACGACAATGCTAATGAAAAGAAAGGAAAGTTGTTCATGCCATATTCTTAAAGACCACTAAGCCTAAATGATCATATCTTTACCCTTACCCTCGTTAAAATCTTTAAAGACCTTTTTGATCTTGAGTGATCCGAAACAGATGTTGACTGGAAAATAAGGCAAACTTATGGGTGTTGTCATGCATGTGTTCATTTTTTTAGCGATAAAGTTGTTTGTGATTATGGAGCCATAAATTGTTGAACAAATTTTTGTTAATATTGAAGCAATCTTTCTATGAAGGCATTTGAGAACCCTTTTTGAGCTGGAGCTTGCATATGTAGGAAGTATTAATAACTGAAAATATTTGGTAATAGTGAATCACTACATAAACCTTTGAGTGCACAAATTATCCTTGCATAAGTAAGTTGTGTCTTTTTGTGTGCATTCATGATTGAGTCTTGTGTAGAACTATTTTAGGCATCTTTATGAACTAAGGAACTTGAATTTTACTTCAGGACAAGTAAAAAATTAAGTTGGGGGTGTTGATGAGTCCGAGATTTGGACTCATTTAGGTCTGTATTTACAATGATTTATTGTCTTAAAATGCTTATTTTATGCCAATAACTGATATAAAACCCTTGATTTCAAGCTATATATATTGAGGAACAAAGCAAGAATACTAATTTGAAATAAAAGAATGAAGAGAGATGAAAGAGTTAAAAAAGAAGAAATTTTGGTGATCGCCTAGTTTACTTGGCAAGTCACCAAATGGATATTTGATCTCCTAAAGTTCTAGTGTGCCAAGCTTTGATGGACAAAACCAAGTTTGCGAGATAAAGGATCAGTCACGGGATCTCCGAGTGGTTGGGCGATGTAGTTTTGGATCACCCAAAGTTATTGACGTTGAGGAAAGTCAAGGTCTTGGCATAAGGGTGACAATATAAACCAAAAGGTGTATTACTGAGTGGATCGGTGTGCCAGACTTAATGCGCCAAATGTCCATTCGTGACATATTTTTGGCAACTAGAAGTATATTATTAAGCATTTAGTTAGAGAAGATTATTATTGAATTTCAGTTTTATGTTTTTTGTATGGAATTCAGAGTATTGAGAAAGTTTTTCTCTAGTTCTTCCTAAGCTTGCGAAACTTGAAGTTTTTCACTTTTGATAAATTGGAAGTTGATCTTTGAGGTTCTTCAACTTGGAACATTGTAAAGACTAAATCAACCTTACGCAATTGATAGAAACTCAACTTGCTAACAATGTTTTTATTATTTAATCATGACTACCTAAAACCCCAATTCTTAGGGTGTGATTATGTGATTATGGGATGATTCAATTTATGGGTATTGTTAGTTGTTAGTTTAACTGTTGTTTAGACGTGAGTTTAATAAGAAATTATGGTTTAATTTAAGAAATGTAGTTGAAAATGCAGTTCTACCTTCATATTTTTGGCTTGCTCGAGAGACAGGTTTTCTTATTGATTTATGGTCAATGGGTTGTCGGTTGATATAGGTTCACCTCAAGAGAGCGAATAAAATAAAGTGTAGGTTGGTATTTTTTTTTTTGCTTATTGATGTTTGAAGGAAATCAACTTGATTCAGGGTAAATATTTGAGTGAAAATTTATTCCCTCAATGGCTTAGTTTCCTCACCAATATAAAACAATTTCCTAACAATTGCAATTACACATTTGTTTATATTAGCCTATAATCGAGTCACATCCCAAAAACCCATTATTTCATATTGTTTATTGTTGTGTGTAGTTTATAATTTTCAATATCAAAACCCCCTTGTTATTTTACATTCGTGTCATCCCCCAACTTGAATTATGTTTTCATTAAATAATGTCTACTCCTATATTGAATTAACCATATTCATGCTTTCCAATTGATTCTCAAACACGTACCGCTCCTTGTGGGATTCAACCCCAACTCATTTAGTTAGGTTCTATCCTGACTAACAATCGTTGACCCTTAGAATTTAATGAAGTGTCCTTGATATGTTAAATCATTTCTGATGCATCCTTTCACACTTGGTACAAATAGACCTAAATAATGAAGACCCATTACCATTACCTCCTTTAGGTGTAGGTTTAGACACCCTATCTTTGTTGAAATTAGGAAGAGCATTGGAGGAATCTTGACAGGAAAATCTCAGTCAGAATCTAGAATGACCATGTCCTTCAGACCCTCTTTACCTCTCAAGACTTCTCCTTAAGTTTCTCTTGCTTAATGTGTTTTTATGGTCCACGAGGCAAAATATGTCCATCTCACTAATTATAATAGTGTTACAGAATTGTTTAACCGCCGTTTTGGATACACCTGAAACAAACTTACATATCTTGTCCCTTGATTGGACAATCATAGTTGGAGCATAGTTAGACAACATTTTGAACTTTAGAGCATATTCCCTCACACTCATACTCTCTTGTCGGAGGATAATGAACTTAATCACCTTGTGTTCCCTCATATCAAGTTTAAATAACCTATCCAAAAAAGTGTCCTTAAATTTCTCCCAATCAAGAGGACTTGTATATACTAGTTTCCCCTCTTTCCATTTGTTATACCAAATTTTAGACACACCATTAAGTTGATAAGTGTCTTACTCTCCTCCTTTTCCACCGGAGTGACTCCGGTGATCATCAAAATGTTATAGACCTCATCAATGAACTCTTGAGGATCTTCCTCAACTTTAGAACCATGAAACTCCAAAGGACTCATCCTTGTGAAATCCCTCACTCTTGAAGTCGTTGTGACCACATCTGGATTCACAAGAACCACTACCTCCCTATTAGATTTGGCTATCCTGGATTTACACAATCTTAAAAAGTATCACTTAAATCCGCATTAGGCAGTTCTTCAGCCAAAGGATCAACTAGAACTTGAGGATCTTAGGGAGGAGCTTCTTGTTCCAACTTATCCCTCATATTCCTTCTAGTATAAGGTCATCATGAAGCCATGTTGTAGAGAACATATGATAAGGACTAAGAGAGAGACTTTATAGAGTTGAACTCTATCGCCCGACTTAAGAGTGATGAAAGAAGGGGATTTTCCTATTTATGTTATAGCTTCTCATCCATAAATTTTTCGCACTTTACAATCATGAACAAGATTATACTCAACGCAACTTATCAGACATCCTAGTACCATTCTGAACCATGTTCTTTAATAACCATGTTTGTCCAACCGAAAGGTACCCCCTAGATGTAACATGAAGTATAGAACCCAAAGAAATCCATACAAGACATTTAGCTATCATAAGATAAGAAATAAAACAATATGATTAAAACAATAGTCCAAGTCCAAAACATTATATAAAGGCAAAGCAGAAGTCTACTACACTTTTCTCATCATAGCAATCTACTACAATAGAATGAAATTGTACCTAGACCATATATCATGTCAAAAATAGATATACACCAAAGAAATTGAAACAATAAAACTCCACTGTCGAAGCATGAGGACTCACCAAAGTTCAGAATATCTCAAGTCAGACTCTGGCAACAAAACTGATGACCATGACTATAGGACCCCATATTTAGAGAAATGTAGACAGGAGTATGTGTTAGTACAAAATAATGTACACGCTATTAGGGAAAATTTCATTTTATGATACGTAATTGATCGAGCTAAAACATGATATAAAAGAAATAAAAGCATAAGTAAAAAATCATGGTCAGTGCAAGCGAATATCATCTTTATAACCTTCTAACCCATGTGAGATACTTCTTGAAGTAGCCTTAGTTTATTATGAAATGTGGGGAATAAGCCTTACTCATGTGAGCTATAACATTGTCACCGCCCAAAGCTACCCTAGGATGCGGAAACGAGACCAGGATCACAAGTGACCCCAAGATAAACCTGTTTGCATATGATAAACATACTAAAAAACTAAAGTAATGAAATATTGGGCGGAATCTAAATCATTAGACAAACTAAAATAATGTGGAAGTACCCATACTAAGTCTGATATATATAAAAGAATTGAGAAGATTTTAAGATAGGGAAATTAACACAAGTGCTAAAGCTAAAGATAATTATGTCTGAAATAAGACTCTAACCGACTATAGATGTTGGGACACACCCTAGATTTATCTATAAAATACATAAGCTAAATACTAAAAGTACAAAAGAAACATGTTGTCATCCTCGGAGAATGAGGACTCACAAATAATGCTTATGAGCTACAAATCGAGAATAGATCTCTTTGTGATCTGAAAATGTGTACCTTAACCTGGATCACGATAAGATGTAGCGCAGAGTATGCTTCATTACTTCAAAGGTACTAAGAATGCATGATATAGTAAAAGCTGAACAATAAATATAACTAAACAAAGCATACAACTGAGAAATGATATGAGATAAGCATGATGCTATACTACAAATACTGAACATGAACTAATTGAATACAATAACCAAGTTTATAACATGCTGAGACAAAAATCTTACTATAACTAATAACATGGTCAATACAAAAAAATACAACATTAAGGGAGTTACTAATAATCGATATAAAACTACATGAGCTAAATTTGGAGTTCGATGTATAAGTTCAATCGAGAGGACCTAACATACCTTGCCCTAGGTATAGACGCATAACTGGCTTGATCATTAAATTGATGCCCACTGAGGGGACTTATAACCTACGGGGCACGTAGTTCTAGGATTAGAGGGTAACTGAACCTACTCCACTGGGTATAAAGCTCCTCCCAATTGATTATGTAATTAACTAATTATGACTGAATTTCTATAATACTGAATAGCTCAAAATACTAACATGCAAATTTAAAAGGCAACGTTAATGTACTAATAATGAAACATTCGAATATAAGACATGTATATATGAAATAACTGACCTATAAAAGATTACATAGATAGGGTTCTCAATTTATGAAAAATCAACACCAAACAATGCTAAAATTATGATAATTTGATTATGAACATTACTTACTAATTCATAACGATCTACTTAAATTCTAGAAACCCCATGTCCAGATAATATGAAGGTAACAAAAAATATAACTAAATTATAGGGACCTAATGGGTGAATCAAACCCACTAGTGAAATCCCACATACTAGGTAATGAAATTAACGGAGAAATATATAAATTTCTGGGATGGAATTGAAGAAAACATGTTGAGTTCCAGGAAGGGTTTGGCTCGCATATTTTCTCCTCTTTTGTTCTAGATTTTGATGACTTTTGGTTAATTAGTTTAGGTTCTAAATTTTTACTGATGATTTCTCGGATTAAACTCATTTCAGGACCTATTTTAATGAAAATGGTGTTCTCAAATTCTCATGCCATCTCAATATCTAATAAAAACTGTTAGTTTAGGTATTTGAAGTTTTAATATAGGCTTGGACACTTACGAACAAAATGGAAAGAGAAAAAGATGAAAAGAGTTGAACTGAAGAACATAAGAATCACCAAATATTCTTGAAGATAAACCGAAATGATATATATCGCCCTTTGATTTAGAAAGCAAAGCCCCGAAGGAAGCGAATAAAAAATGCAATGAAAAGGTGAAGTCGGCATATCATCGAGTAGTTCCACAGAGTAGAATTATTCTTCCCAATAATCCAAAATGCATAGACTTTGAAGGAAAAGAACAAATGTTGATGATTTAGAAGAAGGGAGAATTGACGAATCACTCGACGTTCGCGACTAACCTCGCCGAGTAGTTCGCCTGCACAATTTTTGAAGTCTATAAATACTAAAATCGTATTCTTTTTAGAGAAAAAATATAAAGTAGAGACATAATTTTGTAGTTATTAGACTTAAATCTTATATTTAATATTTTTCTAAAAAGATTGGAGAGGTTCTTTTAGGAGACTTGAAAAAATGAGCCTTTTTTCCTCAAATCAGAATTAGGTCTGCCCCATTATTTTTCATTTTCTCATATTAAGGTCTAATTTCTTATACCCCGTTGATTTCTTTATCATTTTATGTGTGTTTATTATTCCTTTATGTGTGGCTAAAACCCCCCAGTCTTGGGGGTGTGATTTAGCAAATATGTGTTCATATTGTTGTTGGGTCTCCCTTGCTGATACGTTAGATGCATTTTAATGTAAATTTCACCTAGTGGTTGTGGTTTCAGTTAATGGGCTTGTCGTTACAAATAAAAAATTACCCATGTGTTTTTTGCTTGTTCGGGAGAGAGGTCGAGATACCAAGACAACTAAAATGATGACGTAAGGAGTGGGGCAACATGATGTTCAGTGAGAGGGTGAACTCATGTCCCATATCCTAGCAATTATCATTGAATGACCTGGTGTGGGTAAGGCATAGTCTGGTCTTTATTAGATGAGTGGGTTTCCAAAGAAACCCATTTTGTATAAGTTAAGTTGCTCAAAAGGGAATTTACTTTCACCTAAAGCTTATACTAGTCATCATTACCTTGCAAATTTCCTATCAAAAGAATTTATCCAGCAGCTTACTTCAACATATATTGTGGTCACATACCAACAACTTCTTACCATACTTGATTCCCTTTTTTTGGTCTTTACTACTTGTGAGGTACCCTTGATTTGGTAGTTGACAGTTTGGTTTCACACATTAAATTTACTTTGCTTTTATTCCATAATTTCTCAAACTATGACTAACTAGAACTGAAATTCTAGTTTAGCTACTATTTTCACTACCGCTCCCTTGGGACACGACCCCTACCCTTGGTTGAATTCATATACTCACTTTGATTCTTCTACACTCCGATTGTAAGCTAGTGTTGTTGAGAACGATCACAGTAGAAGCATCAAAATGGCACTGCGGCATGGAAGTGGTGTTACGTGAAGATGTAGTTAACTAACATTTTTATTTTTTGTGTGTCATTTTTACTAATTTTACTTTAATTTTTGCTTTCTCTCTTTTGTGTTTTTGTGTGTAGGCCCTCGGACCATGAAAGAAGGAGTGGTGGCACACCTATTGAGGTAGATCACAAAATAGAGGATTACTTCACATTAGTTGCGTTGGTATCTCAACTACATGACTTGACCATGAAGATATCAAAGGTAGAAACTAGTACAAACACCAAGGGAGGAATATACCTCCAACCGCACGGATGAAGTCTAGAAAACATGAGAAATTTTATTTTTAGGAAATGCTTTAAATCATTCACCAAAAGATCACTAATCATGATCGAGTGTTGGACGAAATAAGAGAGAATTTTGAAGCATTGAAACAATTGACTGGATTTCACTCTAGATCAATCATATCACTCCTAATATTTGACATGCGTCAGCTCTACCCTAATAATATATTAGAGTTACATAATGGAACTAGCTGTAGCTCCAAACACAGAGTGAGACATGACATACTTCGAGCCACGACGTTAAATAAGGCGCTTCATCAGAGACAACCCATGGGCATAACTATAGATTTTAGTTTTTATAGATAATGGTATATTAATGTTGTAGATTAAAATGAGGAAAGTGTGGAATATCTCAGGATTAGTAGCAGAATATCCATTCAGCGAGAAGCTAAACAAGACGACTAGCCTAGCTGAACTCCACCGTTTGGCCCAATGCAAATGTAGTATAAAGCATGTAAAACTCAGATAACTTGAAAGAAGCTCGGAGCATTACAAACCATCTTGTCAATCTCGAAGAAGACCACAGATCTCACGCCTAGGAAATTGCACATTTTTCAAAAAAGGGCGAGATAAAAAACTACTCAGTGAATCTCTGAGTGATTCTTCTAGTACGACAAATGTCACCGAATCAACGACAATCGGGCAGTTATATAAGGGACAAAGGTCAAATTTTTGAATCTTTCACTTTATATTTTTTTAAACTCTCCAAGATCACACCAAAGTTATTATTTTCTAGATTTTCACCTTGAATTAGTATTTTAGACATTATTAGTACGTGTGGTTGGATTATAGCATTACAAAAAGTTGTATGATAAGTAGTGAAGGTTAGTCTCTAAACCCCCGAATAGATTTTTAATAATTCTAATCTCGTTTGCAATCATAGTATTAGGATGACATGTGTTGGACCTCTCTAATAGAAATAGGTTGTCAATAAGCTATTCGTAATTCGAAAATTTTGCCTTAAATGCTTAAATATAAGAGTATTTATGCTTTGTATTGATTGAAATTGCAACTAGTGTTGCTTAATTGAGGTGATATTGTTTTGGTGAAGTCTAAGTAACCCACCATTTGTGCTAACTAACGAAAATTATCCAATGAGTGAATGTGTGTCAACGTTATTAAGGATAATTGTACTTAAATGACCAAATTTGCTACAATAGTACTCCGAGGTGGATTGAAGTGTAGGTTTTGTATGAATTTCATTTTTACAAGCTTTAATTTTTTTTGAAGATAGTAAGGACGATTGCAAGAGTTCGATTTAGAAATAGGCACATTTTCTCATGGCGAGTTAAGTCAACCTCGACAAATTAATTGTTGGTTCCTCTATGGATTATACATCGACCTTAACTCTCATTCTTTACGCTATAAGATCAACAAATTCCGGTGGACACATTTGTGATCACTGAAAGTAGTTGGCGATTCGTCAATAGGAGTTTAGATCATCCTCTGCATGCCCCTTTCCCCTAATTCAATGTGTTCTTTTATGGACAACCTTGTCATCACCGAACGAAGTCTGCATTTTTCCAAGTAGAATTTCCCACTGCTATTTTGCCTAGATTATAGGTTAATCTACTCAGTGATCTCGACCTAGATCACTAAGGAGATTTGACGAAGCGCTCATTGGATCTGCAAACCTATTAACAACAAATTCCTATATTGGCATTTTGTTATTTTTTTTTGACTATATACAACATTTTGCAGATTTATCAAACCCCAAAAGAAGTCAACTCCATGCATTCTATTAACGAAGGGGCTCAAATCGTCCGAAGAAAAGAGGTGAAGAACTCCGACCAAGCAGAGGCAAAAAGATAATAAGAGTGGTAAAGAAAAAATTAGTCGCTGAGGTAAAAATTGAGTTGGATGAGCCAGAAGATTATAACTACTGATCGAAAGATAACACGGGCTCTGGAATATACCCCAACCCTTAACTAACAGGGACTCAACAGATGCTGCCACTTCTACTAGAGACACACCAAACACAGTTACTCTGATCTAGCCCAGAGCCTCCTACACCTCCTATTACTCGCTACCAACGACTACTCAACATATTGAAGGGTGATTGGATCAAGACTATTATAGAGTAGAAGTTTTTGTTAATTGAAGGATAGGACAGATATTTTGATGTTGTGGCTACGCTTTGCTTCCATGAGTTCGAGCAGTTCACAATGGCCCGAGGACTGTACATACCTACTTGGTTCAGGGAATTCTATGAAGCCTATGAAGCACTAGTGCCGAAGAACAAAAATCAAGCAATTTAGTTCAAAGTAGTGAGATCTATTATACTTAGAGGCAAGGAGGTAGATTGATACAATGACAACATAAATATTGTGATGGGACAACCACTTTACGTTGTACTTCCTTATGAGGGCTTTGCCCATTATTAATGAATATATTACCTTAAGGTGTTGTTGGGGACCATGATTCAAGAACACTGACACATGGATCGGGGTTTGAGATCAAATTGAGAACAAGGATCTAAACATGCCTGCTAGATTTTTGGTCAATTTCATCAGTAGCAGTATCATGCAATCCTAGAACAAGCCTATTTTGTGACTTCCTAAAGTATCATGCCTGGCTAGCATCATGCAGCAGCAAAGCACTGATTTGGGACTTATGATCTAGTAGGTGATGGCCATGAGGGAAAACCAGAAGCAGAGTTCCCTGCCATTTCCTATTTCGGTTACTAAGCTTTGAAGATGTGCTAGAGTTCTAGGACCAACAAGAGACTTTGAGGTGACAACCTTAGCTTGCACTGATATTCGGTGATTTGAAGCAGAGTACAACCAAGAGTAGGATGACATAAAGGGAGAATCTCCCGTTGATAATACAAAAGAGATTGACATTGGCATTCTACCTACAGATGAATCAATCCCTATGTTGACCTCTAGGACCGCAGGTACATCAAATCCTTCCATCTCTTCAAAAGATCCAGGTGCTTCTTTTTTTGGTCAGCCCATCAGGTTCAGTCTGGGTATGATGCTGAAGATGGGACGATTGGCCCAATCGGTTGAGGCATGGGTGACTATACTCGAGAGATCTATCCCATGGATAATAGAGTGTCATAGCTACTACACTAGCCCTACTCCATTCCTTTGTTACTGCCTTTATCTTGAGTATTAGAGCTTGCGAGAGTAGACAAGGGAGATTATATGAGATACCGGCTATGAAAGTCGACACTGCAGGCCGGCGCAATGATGTTGATTATCTAAAGTCTGTGGATTTTAATGATCTAATGAGAATGGATGATGATAAATATTCCCCTGCAACCTTGAGATTCCTCCAACTAACACTAAGAATATACCGATGGGCGATGCAGTAGCAACAAATGCAGATGCAGAGACTGACTAGGAGTTAGTGTAAACACAGGAGAGGAAAAAAATAACACATCATAGGCAATTTACCAAACCCAGTGGGGCCATTATGTAGTTTGAAACCCAAATATCGCCTACTGAGACTCCCACAACAACTCTCATAGGACCTACTACTGCTACTCTTGCTGAGGATACTCCGGGCGCTGATGCCCAAGCATAGGACGGTGCTCACTGCTTAGAGTGTTGATATACCTACAGATAGATAGAATGAATAGACATTATATTTTATTCACCTCTCTCTATCTTACTTTGATTTTACATTTAATACTATTATTCACATTTGAGAGAAAAAAAACACAATTCTTTTGTTGTAGGGTGAGGCACACATTTTGTGTTCTTATTGTGAATATTTAGGTTTTTTTGTGTGTGTGTGTCTATATATATATATATATATATATATATATATATATATATATATATATATATATATTTGAGTCATCTGTTTTTACTGGGATTATAAAATTTCTTTGTGATTATTTGAGCTTATGTCTCTCTTTTGATGTAATTGCAAAATAATTTTGACCCATCAAAAGAAATATCATTTATGATTTTTCCACCTCTTGTGTTGAAAGTGTTGTTCTTTTACGAATTCAACTCTCAGATTTGATCAATATCAATGACTTGAATAATGCTCTCAATTGAACAAACATGAATGTATTACATCAACAAGGATATATGAAGTTACATAGACAATGTCTAAACTCTTTGCATTTTGTTGTGATTAGCCATTTATCGAATTAATTCTTTTGTAATGACCATTGCACACTAGCGAAAATGTGTAGTCTTGTTTGGCAAAAGTATCAATGCCTTATGTTATGATCTTACTTTGACCCTTGCATAAATATTTCTAAATTTGTCTGGTTAGTCTGATTGAATTAAAAATGTGTCCTATTTAGATGTTCTTAGGAAATTTTATAGAGTGTAATCCAACTTTGACATCTACCTCTTTTGTGGCCTACATGTATGTGTATAAAACTCTTTTGAACACCCTTTGAGCCTTACCTGTCTTAGGAAAAATCTTGATGAATTGTAACCTTATATGATCCACCACCATTAATCCATTTGATTTGTGGTTTAAAGTGAATAGTCAACTTACACAAAAATCCTAAGTTCGGCGTGCCGTGAAAAGGAGAAAGAGAAGTCAAGAACTGCAAGAAAGGTCTTCCTTAACCCATGGTGGTGCAGAAAAATAGAAACCCTCCGTACATAAAAAAAAAGAAAAGAAAAGAATGAAAAAAAGCTGTATGATAAATGCACGAACAAAATTTCAGTTTCCACACAATCTATGGAGGTGAATAAAAATATGATTTTGAAGAACTTGAAAAAGAATTGATAAAAGGAAGAGAATGAAATGTTTTGAGAATACCACATCTCATGACAAAAAGTCACTAAGCATAAATGAGCATACCTTTGCACTCAGCCCTATTACAAGCCTTATAAAGACCTTTTTGATCTTGAATAAGCCGAACGGAAGATCGATAGTAAAATAAGGGAAAACCTATGGGTGAAAACATGTAGTGTGTTCCTTTTTGTGAGTGTGTGTGTTGAATTTGATTCCCGATCTTCTATTTATTTATCCTTATATGTTAATACATAATCATTGTTTGTGTGAGGGCATGTAGATATTTTTTGAGCTTCAACTTGCATGAGTAGCAAGTATTGCGAGCACAAGAATCTTTGATATTGGTGTGTCACAACATGAATCTTCTTTCATACAATTGATCTTTGCATGATTAATTTGAATCTTTTTGTGTATGTTCATGATAAATTCTTGTTAAACACTATTTGAGACATCCTATTTGAACTAGTGAACTTGAGTTTTACTTGAGGACAAGAAAAAGTTTAGTTTTGGGGGTGTTTATGAGTCTTCAAATTGGACTCATTCTGGGCCTTATTTTCAAGAAAATAATGTCCTCAAATGATCATTCTATCTTAATATCTAATGAAAACTATTTAAGTTTCAGGTATTTGAAGTTTTAGTGGAAGCATTGACACTTCGGCATAAAACGGGAAAAAAAGGATGAATAAAAGATGAAGAGGAACACCTGAGCATCACCAAGTATACTTGGCGATCATCTGAAAGGATATGTATTGACCTTTGATACAACAAGCAAAGTCTTGAAGGAAACAGATCAAAAAAGGCAATGAAAAGGAGCAGTCGGCCCTTTGCTGATAGTTCCTCAAAGCAAAATTGTCTGCCCAATGATCTAAAATGCATAGACACTGAAGTCAAAGCACAAACGATGATGATCTAGAAGAAGGCGGAATCATCAAATCACTCGGCGTTCGCGATTAACCTCGCCGAATGGATTCACCAACACAAATTCGTAAGTCTATAAATACTAAACCCTTTATTATTTTTAGAGGAAAATCAGAAACTAGAGACAGAATTTTGTAATTTTGAGACTTAGCTAAGTTTAATATTTTTCTTTAAATTTGGAGAGGGTTTTGTGCGAGACATGAAGAAAGGAGTTCTTCTTCCTCAAATTTGAAGTGGTTCTTCACCATTATTTTTCCTTTACTCATATTATGATTTGATTTCTTATAGACACTTGATTTCTTTATCATTTTAGGTGTATTTTGTTATTGGTTGATATGTGGCTAAAAACCCCATTCTTGGGGTGTGTTAAGAAAATATGTGTTAGTATTGTTGTTGGGTTTTGGTTGCTAATAGGTTAGATGCATTTTTATTGTGATTTCACCTAGTTATTGAGGTTTAAGTTAATGGGTTTTTAGTTTCAAATAAAAAATCACCCATGTGTTTTGGCTTTCCGGAGAGAGCAGTCGCGAAACTAAGACAACTAGAATAATAGTTAATGGAGTGGGGAGACATGAGGTTCTTCCCTAGTCTCATATACTAATAGTCATCATCGAAAGTGTGGGTGTGGGTAAGGCGTAAGCTGGTCTTCATTAGACGGTTGGCTATCTTAAAGGAACCCATTTTATATGGGATAAGTTGCGCGAGAGGAAATTTGATTTCTCCTAAAGGTTAGCCTAGTCATCATTATCTTGAAAATTTCCTGTTAAAAGCAAGTTCCAAACGGAATACTTGATCATATATTGCGGTCACAACCAAAAACATCTCCCCATACTTAATTCTCTTTTGTTATTTTTGTTGTATTTAGTAATTGTGACAAACCCTTAATTTGATATTTGACATTTGACTGTAACAAATTAATTTTTTTTGCTTTTATTCCATTATTTCTCAAACTATAACTAATTTAGAACGGAAATTCCAGTTTAGCTACTATTTTCACTACTGCTCCCTTGGGACACGACCCCAACCCTCTGTTGCTTTAGTATACTCTCTTCGATTCATTGATAATCTGTAGGCTAGTGTCGTTGATCATGATCACAATAGAAACATCATTTATTATGCTAAAACTTGCCTAAAATATGTAGTTTAGGGGTCCAATGCATAAGAAAAAAACCATACGACCCCTAAGTTAAACGTATTCCCAAGACACACATTCTAAAGATGCAATAGATGCACTAGTACTAGTTCCGTTGGCAACTCAAACTCAAAGGCAACTTCACCCACTATTTTCAAAATCTTCTACGGGACTGCATATCCATGACACCTCAAAAATGACTTAGGTGAAGCTAGATCCTAAAATGTTTTTCATGAGAGTCTATGGTTGTGAAATGGTTTAAAATGTCGTAATGAGGCATTTTTTAATTATTTAGGTTAATGTGAAGTCAAACGTCAAGGGGTGACCAAGACGTTGAACACTAGTCACAAATGTGCTTCATGTGTATTTTATGTGCTTATGAGCATGTCATAAGCTTATGGGGTCCTTATATGAGTTATAATAGTGTTTATTGGAAGTTTGTTGAATTTCATGAAGTTTGGAGGTCAAACGTTTTGAAAGGTTTGCCTAGAAACGACCTTGTGTGTCTCGGCATGTTTAGTCGAGTTTTATGTGTTTGTTTTGTATGAAATTGATCAGAGAGGTCCTAAACTCGTATATGATCATATCCAAGTTGGAATCGGGAAAACATTCCCAAAGACCAACCAAGGGTCCTTGAGGAAGGACCCATCAAGGTGGCCAAAACTATGTAAGGCAGTCCAACCTACGGATGGCAATCAACAGCCAGTAGCGTGGTCTACGCCCCGTAGGTGGAGGGCGTTGGTAATGAAATGGTGTTTGGAGCCTAGGATTCCAAGGAACATCCTTTGAATTAATCCACAGACCAGTAGGATGGTCTGTTGGTTGGGAGACGACCAGTCGATGGCCAAGCATAGGTGAAGTCTGCAATTTCGCAGCTTCACTCTTAAATGCAAGGGTAAATTGGTAAATTCACCCTATGTCCAAATAAGAGTTTGGGAAGATTCCTAAGGGTATTATAGGTATTTTAAGAGAGTTTAAGTCATGATTTCCTAGATGAATTCATTATGCTAAAATTAAAACTCATATTCTCGAAGAAATTCTCTAGAACTCCATTGAAGCCAAAACTCAAGGATGAGCTTGGATTGAAGATTTTATTGGTTATTCTTCATCAAATTTGTTGTTCAGTTTCATTGAGTTATGTTTTTTCATCCTTGAAACTCTCTTCATCAAGGAGCCCAAAATTCAAAGTTATTTCTAAAGTCTTCTAAATATCAACTTGTCCAATATTATGATCTAGCCATGGGTTATTGCATAAAACCTTTTAAATCATTTATTATTGATTGAATTGATGTTAATTTTATAATTATGACTTAAAATCTTCATGAAACCATGCAAAACATAATCTCTTCAAATTGGCTATGTTATGGATATTATGATCTTGTCTCAATGCCTATGAATTCTAGTGTAGTTTTCTATGGTCTATTGAATTATTTAAGAACTTTATTGAATTAATGTATATTATGTCTGATATCAATAAATCTATATTTAATATTCCTTGATTTATTGAGTATTATGATATTAGTATTGAATTGATGACCATGATCATAGGAAGGGGAATTTTTGTATTGGATTAGATGATTTAGCTATGGATCGAAGTGGTGAGAATGGATTGGTTGTATTCTGACCTAATTCTCTTTATTTTATGTAATTTAGATCTTAAATTATTTTGTGATTTGTATGGTCCACTTATGGTGGTGGTGCTAGGTGATATAATTGTGAATAATGTGGCCTTATCGATATTACTTTATGTATTATGTAAACATGGACTTGTCAGCCTACTTAACGTATTATTATTATTTTTTTAGTTGATTTATATAAATTATGATCATATCTATCTACATGTGATTAAAGTGAAAGTACGTGTTCTTCTATTGACAATAGGTGATCGTGTTAGACTATGACTATGTCCTTATGTGTGTAGTCTAGAGTTGATGCATGATTCTTCCAAACTTTTCTATATGAGTCTTATGATGGTTATATTGATGATATTTTAGTATTGAATACGGTGATTTAAAGAGGATGTTGTTAATCCTAAATGCTTTTAGAATAATACGCTATATGTGAAGATGTGTGTATCTTGTCTTGGTAGAGTTGTGTCCCTTACTTAATACATGCATAATGAGAATGTGACTTCTTGACTGAGGATGATAAAGCCTCTTAGTCTTGTATGTATGAATAAAATGTGACCTCGAATGTTGCTAAGAAGGTCCTTTATGTGGAAACTTCAACCTAGTTGTAAGGTTATGATTTCCTTGATGTCAAAAGTCGTAATGGTATCCTTATTGTGTGAATGGTGAACTTAAGGTTGGTTGGCTGGGACGACATGAAATCATCCTTAGGAAAATCATTAAGCTATCCTCTTCTCCATTGAAATTCAGCCCTAGGGGACCTATTTGGTAGGGTGAATGTGATTGGGTTATGACCTAAATATGGATCCTCTTCATTTGATCCTTTATGAGAATAACTCTATGATAACAAAGTCTAGCACCGTGAGTATGGTAAGGTAAGTATATCTAGTTAAGAATGGGACTAGAGTGCAAAGAAACCCTTCATATTCCTTAACCACGTGCCCACATGGAATGTGTCCAGGTTACAACTCCAGGTTCCATGCTTAGATACCATGGTCTATGTCGGTTATTTTCTATTATCATCATATGGGATACCTTCTATTATTGAAGAATTTCTATGAAGTTCAGGTGATTATATGGTACGCTATTGAGACATTGCACAATAGGCTCTAAAGATGTTAGTATGTAAGTCCCTAGGTCTTCTCCAAGACCATTTCTTAAATGTCCTTATGTGATGAATGTCTCTTAAATGAACTGATGAAGATAAAGACTTAAGATGGAAGTAAGTTAAATTAATAAGTCTCTTAAACTCTAGATAGGAAAGTTGGTTTATTAAGTAGACATAATCTAAGTCTTTAGGATTGTATAGGTAATCTTGGAGTGGGTGTATGGGCATTTTCTTCTTAAATTACTTAAGTAAGTCTTTGGATAACCATTGTGAGGAGAATGTCATATTATATATTTGCTATTGTATGGAGTAAGAATAATCTTACTATATTTAGTCTAAAGGATCTCATGTGGTGTGTTTGGTGCATTGTAAGTGTATTTATATCATTATAGGTAGACTTAAGGATTATTTAGCTATGCTTATAGAGGGTGTATGCGCGGTTTATCTTTTTATTACTTAAGTGAGTCTTAGGATAACCTTTTGTGAGAGGATTGCATGCTAGAAATGATTCAATGTAGTATTGAAGTAATTCACTATAACATTTGTTTAGTTCACGGTAACTTAGCATGGTTCACTATAACCTTTCTTATAAAGTTATAAAATGCTTATGTGATATATTATGTGTTTCCAAGGTGTTAAATGTTTTTCTTACGCTTATACTATGATGTTGTAATTAAAAAGATCATATTTCCGTTCAATGTTCATTTTAATGATTTTATGCATTATGCCATACTTAGTACATTTATTTGTACTAATTCCATACTTTTATCTATTTGTAAAGTGATTCATAGGTGAAGGTGCTTTTGGGAGCGAAGCTTGGATTATAGGATCTTTCAAGCAAGTTTGAAGTATGTCCTCATTTGAGTCAAGACATAGATGTCTTTCCAATTCTTATTTCAAAATATTCTAATTGACTTGGTAGGACTATTTTTCTATTGTATGGGCCATGTCCCAAGTATTCTTATGTCAAGAATCTGATGATATGAGACTTAGTATTTCCTATGGATTTTATACTAAAGACATTTTGAAAGACTATTTGAATGTTATTAAAAGTTTTAATTCTACAGTACTTTTCATATATGTATATGCGATGAACGATAAGAAAGGGCTTATACAAGACATTCGAGAGGTCAAACACGCCGCGTCGCACTACGAGAGTTCCCTATCTTCTAAGGTGTACTTTTGGGATGTGACAAACATGGTATCAGAGTATAGGTTATGAAATTGGTCTTAGAAAAACAAAAGTCTCATAAAATCACATCTAGTAGAGTCTTGACCATCGATTTGAGTTGCAACACATCTATGGGAGAGAGGCTATAGGACAATTGGGGTTCCTTCTTTCTCTAATCTTTTTTCGTATGTAGAGTAAAAGTTATGAGAATTCATTTCTTATGGTTTTCATTCTATCATAGGAGATGAATACGAGGAGGACACGACTAAGAGAGTTGAGGAGAATGATGTGAATGAGGAGATTCCTTCTCAAGTTGAGCAAGTTCTTCAAGATGCTCAAGGGGCTCAACGTGCTCAAGGTGATCAAGTCCCTATTGTGGGTGGAGGTAATGATGTTCCAGTGGTTCCCCTGAAATTAATAATGGTTAGAGAGGCTTTACTTATTTTAGCCTGAGCCTTGACAACTCATGTGAATAGGGGTATTGAACCTAGAGTGAATTTTGTAGAAACCATTTGACATCTAGATTGAGTGATTTTGTGAGGATGAATCCTCATATATTTCTTGGATATAAGGTGGGAGAAGATCCCCAAGAGTTCCTAAATGGTGTGTACAAGGTGTTGAGTGACATGGGGGTGACTTCTAGGGAGAAGGCGGAGTTAGCTTCGTACAAATTGAGGGAGGTTACTAAAGTATGGTACACCCCATGGAAGGATAATGTCATTTGAGTCAGGTCCTCTTGAGTGGGAGGAATTTAAAGAGGCTTTCTTAGGGAAGTACTTTCCTCGTGAGAAGTGGGAGGTGAAGGCACATGAGTTTATTAATCTCAAGCAAGGTAATATGAGTGTTGAGGAATAGTCATTGAAGTTCTCAATGATATCTAGATATTCCCCATACTTAATGTCTAACCCTAGGGATGAGATGAGTAGGTTTATTACAGGGGTCGCCGACCTAGTGAAAGAAGAATGTCGTACGGCCATGCATGCTCTATGATGATATGACCCTATCTAGGATCATGGTTTAAGCTCAATCTATTGAGGAGTATAAGCTTGGTCAAATTTTTAGAAACTTGAAGAGAAGTGGTTCAAGTGATAAAAGCTAACCTAGGTTCAAGAATAAGGCTCCAACTCAAGATGAACCTAGGGGTGCTAAGGTGAAACTTGATAAGGGTAGTGGTTCTCAAGTTGGTAAGCCTACATATGCTACTTCTATGAAATGACTCTATGGGGAATGGCTATTGGGTACCAAGAGTTTCTTTGGATGTGGTAAATATGGACACAAAGTGAGGGATTGTCCTACTAGAGAGGGTAAGCAAGTTCCTCCAAATGTTCGGGGAAATGATGCTCTAATGAAGAATATTTTCTATGCACTCCGAACTAGAGGATCAAAGATGGATGAGGGTGATGATGATGATGGTAAGTTCTTCTATTTATTTCTTTATTGGTATGAGTTCCTTATAAGTTGGGGAGTATGGGTATAGTAGAATGGTTACTTGTTGTTTCATCTTTTATATTCAGCTCAAGGTTGAGAGTTAGAAAGCCATAATAGCAGGTTGCATGTGCATTGTGTTTAGGAGTTTTGTTGGAATTGAATTTCATTGATTCCTCATATTGTGAATATCATGAATTATGATTATGTTGTAAAATGTGTTTTATGGTTTTATCTTGCTTATTATCATGTTTTCATCATCAATTGTCTAAATGTTGCATTTTGAGCTTTTGAAGCATGTTCACTGCCAGGGAATTTAGCTCATTGTAATATTTTTTGAATTTCGACTAAATCAGTCGTTGGTTGAAAGTTGTTTTAATGTCGTTTCAAATTGTTTATATGAACATGATAATGAATATAAATTAATTTCATGCTATTTGAAATAAAGAATGTGAGTCTTATTGCATAATGAGTTGTAGAATGAGCTTATATCTTCTTGATTTGTTGTGAGTCTCTTGATTATGTGAAATTGATGTTTTTTCTAGATCTTTGTATTGTATAATGTGTTATGTGGTATGACTATGATCTTTTAACTAAATCTCTACCCTTCAAAGTGTTTAGAGAGTGATAAGTGTAATTCAAGGACGAATATTTTCCAAGTGGGGGAGAAAGTGACACCTCTAAAATGACCTACGTAAAGCTAGATTCTAACATGTTTTTCATGCGAGTTAAGGTTCTAAAAATTTACATAACCTTAATGAGTCAGGGTCTAAAGATTTAGGTGAATTGGAAGTCAAACGTCAAGGGATGACCAATACTTTCAACGATTTGTCACCTATGTTCTTCATGTGTGTTTTATGTGCTTATGAGAGTTTCATGAGCTTATGGGGTCCTTATATGAGTTATAATAGTGTGTATAGGAAGTGTGTTGATTTTCATGAAGTTTTTAGGTCAAACGTCCTAGAACGTCCATGATGTCTGAAAGATTTGACTTGAAACGACCTTGTGTGTCTTGGCCTGTTCGTCGAGTTTTATGTGTTAGTTTTGGATTCAATTGATATGAGATGTACTAAACTCATATACGATCATATTCAGGTTGGAAACTACCGGGAAAACATTCCCAATGACCAAGCAAGGGTCCTTGAGGAAGGACCCATAAGGGTGGATATAACTTCCTAAGTCCCAACTACGGATGACAATCGACGACCAGTATCCTGGTTGACGCCTCGTAGGTGGAGGGTTTTGGTCAATACTTGGGCGTGGGATCCTGATATTCCAAGTACCATACTGTGACCCAAACTATGATCTAGTAGGACGGTCCGTTTGTTGGGAGACGGCCCATCGACGGCCAAGCGTATGTGATGTCTACAATTTCGTAGCTTCACTCTTAAATGCAAGGGTGAATTTAGTGCACTCTGCAATCTCACAACTTCACTGTTAAATACAAAGGTGAATTGATACGTCCTAATAATAGTTTGGGAGGTTTCCTAAGGTCATTCTAGGTATTTTAAGAGGGTTTATAAGTCCTAATTACCTAGATGAATTCATTAGGATAAAATCAAAACCCAAATTCTCTATGAAATTCTCTAGAACTCCATTAAAGTAAAACCTCAAGGAAGATCTTGGATTGAATATTTTATTGGTGATTCTTTATCGATTTCATGGTTTAGCTTCATTGAAGTATAGTTTTTCATCCGTGAAACTCTCTTCATCAAGGAGACAAAAATTCAAAGTGATTTCTAAAGTCTTCTAAAGATGAATTTGTCCAATTTTATAAACTCATAGGTTATCACATAAAACATTTTGAATCACCGATTATTGATTGAATTCATGTTAATTTAATGGTTTTAACTTAAAATTTTCATAAACCCATGCAAAACATAATCTCTTCAAACTGGCTATATTATGGATGTTATGATCTTGTCTCAATGCTTATGACTTCTAGTGTAGTTTTCTATGGGCTATCGAATGATGTAAGAATTGTACTGAATTGATGTATGTGTTTTAATTGTGAATGATGTGACCTTGTTGGCGTTACTTTATGTTATATGATGATCATGGCCTCGTCGGCAACTACTTGACGTATTATGATTATTTGTGTAGTTTGTTTATGTTAAGTATGATAATATCTATCTACATGTGATTAAGGTGAAAGTATATGTTCTTCTATTGACATAAGGTGATCATGTTTGACTATGATTATGTATTTATGTGTGTAGGCTTAGAGTTGATGCATACTTCTTCCTAATTGTCTATATGAGTGTAGTGAATAGTGTGATCTAAAAAGTATGTTGGTTATTCCTATTTTCTTCTAGAAAGATATGCTATGTGTCAAGATGTGTGTGTTTTGTCTTGGTAGACTTGTGTCCTTTACATGATAAATGCATACTGAGAATGTGACTTTTTGACTTAGGATGATAAAGTCTCTTACTCTTGTATGTATGAATGACATGTATCCTTGAATGTCTCTAAGAAACTCTTTTATGTGGACCCTTCAACCTAGTTGTAAGGTTATGATATCCTTGAAGTCAAAAGCCATAATTGTATCCTTCTTGTGTGAATGGTGGAATAAAGGTTGGTTGGAACAGAATGAAATCATCCTTAGGAAAATCATAAGATTTCTTACTCTCCATTTATATACATCCCTAGGGGACCTCTTTTATAGTGTGAATGTGATTGGGGTTATGAACTAGATATGGAACCTCTTCATGTGATCCTTTACGAGAAATACTCAATGAGAACAAAGGCTAACACCGAGTGAGTATGGTAAGGGAAATAGCTCTAGTTAAGAATAATGCTAGAGTGCAAAGAAAACCTTCATATTCCTTAACCATGTGCCTACATGGGATGTATCCAAGTTCTACCATTAGCAATTAGAACACCCTCCATAGAAGTAGGTTACAAATCCGTATTTCATGCTTAGATACCATGGTTCATGTCGTTTATTGTATATTCTCATCATATGGGATACCTACTTATATTGGAAAAGTTCTATGAAGTTTAGGTGGTGGTATGAGATGCTATCTAGACATTGCACAACAGGCTTTGAAGATTTTAGTAATGTATCTTAAATGAACTGATGAAGATAATGACTTAGTTTGAAACCATGTTAAATGAATAAGTACTTACCTAGACTAGTTTAAGGGTTTTCTAGTTAAGGTGTGAAGGGGGAATAGGAATGGTCAATTCATGTCTTACCTAGGTAAGTATTAAGAATGACTCTATATAGTAAAGTTTGTTCATTAAGTAGACATAATCTAAACTTAGGAAGTGTTAAGGATTATTTAGGGAATCTTGGAGAGGATGTATGGTATTTATCTTCTTGAATTACTTATCTAAGTATTTTGATAACCTTTTTAAGCAAAATGTCATATTAGATATGTGTTATTATATGATATGAAAATGATCTTAGTATAGTTAGTCTAAAGGATCTCATGTGGTGTTTTTGGTGTATTGTAAGTGTATTCATCTCATTATAGGTAGTCTTAAGGATCATTTATCTATGTTTATAGAGGGTGTATGGGTGGTCTCTCTTTTTACTACTTTAAGTGAGTCTTAGGATAACCTTCAGTGAGAGGATTGCATGCTAGAAATGATTCACTGCAATATTGAAGTAATTCACTAAAACATTGGTATGTTCATGGTAACTTAACATTGTTCACTATAACCTTTCCTAAAATGGGATGAAATGCTTATGTGATATATTATGTCTTTTCAAGGTGTTAAATGTTTTTATTATGCTTATACTGTGATCTTTTAATCAAAAAGAGAATATTTCAATTAAATATCCGTTTTGATGATTTTATGCGTCATGCCATACTTAATACATGCAACTATACAAATTCCACACTTTTATCTATCTCTAAAGTGATTCCTAGGTGAAGGTGCCTTTGGGAGTGAAGCTTGGATTAGAGGATGTTTCAAGATTGTTTTGGAGTTTGTCCTCATTTGATTTTAGGGCATAGCTGTCTTTTGATTTCTTATTTCGAAGCATTGTAATAGACTTACTAGTACTATATTTCTATTGTATGGGCCGTCTTCCAAGTACTCTTATGTCAACGATCTAATGATATGAGACTTAGTATTTATTATGGATTTTATATGAGAGATATTTCAAAAGACTATTCAAAAGTTGTGAAAATTTTAAATTCCACTCTACTTTTCATATATGCATATGCGATGAACCATACAAACGGGCTTGTACAAGACCTCTAATAGATCAAGTATGCAGCGCGCACTCTGCGAGTGCCCTATCTTCTAGGGTGTATTCTTGGGATGTGAAAAACATGGTATCAGATCATAGGTTATGAAAGTGGTCTTAGGAGTCCAAAATTCTCATAAAGTCACATCTAGTAGAGTCTTGACCATTACTGTTAGTCGTGATACATCTACGAGCGAGAGGCTATAGGATGATAGAGTTTCCCTTCTTTCTTGTAAGACCCCCAAAACTAGTTAGGGTATCTAGAGCCTCACTTGTTCCTACAAGCTTGTTAACATATTAATACAATGCTTTAAAGTATTCTTGGTTTATTTTAAGTAATTTGGAAGTCAATCATCAAGGGACGACCAAGACGTTCGACGACTTGTCACCTAAGGGGCCTTACGTGTTTTTATTTGATTATGTGTGTGTCATGAGATTATAAGGTACTTATGATAAAAATGATCTTTTTTTTGCAGTGTATTTATTTTCATGAGGTTTGGAGGTCAAACGTCCGAGAACGTCCAAGACGTTCAAAACATAGCCCTTGAGATGTTCATGTGTGTCTTGAGTGTCCCTTGCAAGTTTCTATGTGTTTTACGCGTTCATTTTGGGAGAAACTTGCATGGAATGCTTAAAACATGTTAAGGTAGATATTCATGTTTGAAACGCCCAGGTATGACTTCCCAAGGGACCCACAAAGGGCCCACAAGAAGGACCCAAGCGCTGTCGAGACACTACCTTTGCAGTGTCACTCGACTAAACCAAACAACACCCCATTTGTTGACAAACGGCCCCCTCAATGGGGGTGTCATCGATGGTTACTTATCCTGGATAAGTCTCAGCCAAGGAACAGCCCAAGACCCCATCCAGTCAACCGATACTAGCCCTGAATAGTGGCCATCGATGGTAGCCTGCAACTACTACCTAGCGACTGTTTCATTAAAGGGGTGAATGGGAAATTCACCCCACGTCCTAGACTAACCCTACTATGTTTGTTTAGTTATTTTTGGTTGTATTTAAGGTATTAAAAAACGTGATCAACCCATTCCCAATCCAATCCACTCAAAATAGACTTTCCCTCCAAAAATATTCTCTCTAGAAACCAACACTGAAGGTGAAGCTCAAGAACATCTTGGAGATTGGATTTATGTATATTTTTCATAAAGTTTTAGAGGTTTTATTCTAGATAAAGGTATGGCTATCTTTCATCTCTAGTTATTCTTCTATCTAGAGAGTTAATCTCAAAGATTTCAAAGAGATTTCATGATCAAACTTCAAATCTTTCAATCTAGCCATGGATTCTTTCTCAAAACGTTTTAAAAGGCTTAATTATGATGAAATAATGATAATTTATTGGTTATAAAATGAAATTCAATCCAATTTCATTGATGATAATTTATTGGTTTTAACATGAAATCCAATCCAATTGCATTGTGAACCCATGTCCCTACAGAAACTCGATTTAGCCCTTGCATTGGTATTGTGATCATGACTTGTTATTGATGGATTTGTGATTATATTACGTTGGATAGATTATATTTACTGTTTATTATGTATATTTACGGTAAATTATTGATTAATGATCCAATTGGATGAATGAAGATTTGAACATGACTAGCTTTTGCCTCTATGTGTTCACTGTCATAATGCCTTTGTAATGAATGAATGTGGAATTCGATTGTGTTATGATGATTTTAGCTACTTCATTAGGTAAATATCATGGATGAATTATGGATATGAATCTTGTATGATCAGAGTAGAGAAGGATTGGCATGAATCGATCAAGGTTATTCTAGTCTATCGATTTATAATACTATGTATGTATTGTGATCTCAGTTTTAGGTTAGATAAAGAATGATTCCTTTTGAGTAATTATTTCTTTAGCTACTGACTAATCATTTATATTATTCTAAAAATATTATTGAGGATCAAGGCTTAAAGGAATTAGTAACATTGCCTATATCCTCTACTCTCTATTGAATGGATAGTTTAGTGCCTATGTTGGTATCTTGATATTTTAGGGATTTAAGCATGATTTCGTTATGTTAAGTGTACACTTAGCTAATTTCCTAGATTTATACAATTGATGAATATGGTTTATAATCCGTTCAAGTGAAATTGGTTAATGGTCTATGTCCTTCTACATTCTATAATGTTGGTGATGTGTTGTACTAGTTTGTAACATGGCCTTGTTGTAGATTATGCATGAATTCATATATAATTATTGTACCTTATATATTTACCTATACTTGAATTATTTATGAAAGATAATTAATGGTCAATGATGACCAAAGGATAAAGATTTGGTAAGAATTGCTCTACTCTTCTACTTATGTACTTCTATATAGTATCGTTGATGACGACATGTATGGCATTGTGTGGTATGGTCCACTCTTGGTAGAGATGTTTAATTTATTGCCAATCTGTGTATATATATATATATATATATATATATATATATATATATATATGATATGATATGATATGATCATGTCCTTGAAGGAAACTATACTATGAATGTGTGTTGGTGGTGAATCATCATATGTGAAGCCTATGCCTAGTTTCTTATTCTAACTATGATCTAGGTTGTGTTTCTAATGTCATGAATATGTAAATTTTTATGTAATCTTACGTGTATTTTATGCCGATGATGAGATCCTAAAATGTCATATGTCCTATAAAGCTAAGATAGGTGCATAAAGACTAAAAAATACTGTAAGATGTTGTAAGTCTTGACAAAATCAGTCTTGTGCTATGCTAACCATTCTATTATTTTGTGATATGTATAATTTACTAGGATGACTTGATAGGTGTACTAGTATAGACAAGGGTATGGGACCTTGTCTATTCATTCACATGTGTACCTTGATTGGATAGTTCCTAGGTTGGTCTTTTAAGAAAATGCGTAGGATTGTATGAACATGTTATGGATATGACTTATGTACTATGATGTTAAGTATATGATATGATGAAGTATGAATGCTCATAGTGTCTTAAAGTGTTGATATAAAAGGATTGATCATATCGTTACACCTATAGACTTATGCATTGATATATGAACATGTGTGACATTTATGTGTTATGTGAAAGGTTTGCTCATATACAAGTATACACAAACATGTATGAAAATCTAGTCAATAGAAGAGTTTTGAAAGGTGTGCTCATGTGTACCTTAAAACTAGACATGTACCGAGTGAAATTGACAATGAGAGGTGTTGGCTTCCCTTGGAGGAAGATTCACCATGAGTGTCTAATATAGTGTTGACTTTCCTTGGAGGAAGATTCACCATTGGGCTCCTATAAGGTTTGACTTCCCTTGGAGGATAGTTCTGAAAAAAAAATCAAAAACAATAAAACAAAGTAAAATCAAGAAAATATCAACTAAACTATAGTAATAAGTTCAAGTTAATCTAAAAGCAATAATCCCCGGCACCGGCGCCAAAATTTGATACGCTCAAACTTACTTCTCAAATAAGAAGTAAAGCGGTCGTGTCAAGTAAATAACCCAACTAGTGAGGTTGGGATCGTTCCCACGAGGAAAATAGTCTAGACTTAACTTCAATCTATTATTACTTTTGTTCAGTCAATTACTTCCTTGGAAAGTAAAAACAATTAAAGGGGGGTTTCTATTTCTAAATGAATGAAAATAACTACCTAAATTGAAAGAGACACTTAACAGCTTTGAATGTTGGATTTTAATCAATTAATCAAAGTAACTAGGGTTCACGTGTTCCCCACATGTTCATAACTTGATAATTCTAACTATAACAATTCTTTCCTAGTATCTTGCATGCAAAGTGATAAGTTATGTATTTCTAAATCCTTGGTCCGACATCTAGAAAATCTCACTCCGCACCTTGGTCCGGCTACGTGTGTTGCTATCCTAACCCTTATCTTTACCTCATATTAAGCATCGTATTCGATATTTGACTAAGTTATTACCTCGTACCAATCAATACTAGCCTATTAGAAAGTATACACTAAATCTATGTTAATAATTCTTTTCCTATTATCTACCTCCTTGGTCCGGCAAGTAGCATTAAGGCGAGTTCTGACGTTGGCCATCTGTTAAAAAGACTTCTAATCGAAAGAATTATTAATACATGCAAGACACTATTCTAGAATTGTTATTTTAGTTAGGTTTTACCTCATTATTTGCCTATGGTTCCCACAACCCTAGTTATGAAGTTTAGTTACCCATAGTCATAATCACAATATTCAAATATATTAAATAAGAATTCATGTACTTACTTCAATGAGAAAGAGTAAAATCCGAGAGTTTGCTTGATTAATAACCAAAAATTACTTGCAAGAATCTCAAAGTAATCAAGTAATCTCACAAAAAGTCTAATGATAATCAAGAATCTAACACTAATACAAAGGGATCACAATGATCCAGAGTCTAACCTCAAAAACGAGGTTTTTCAAACTATTTATAAAAAATAAAAACATAATTAAACAAGGACTCTATTTGCTGGAAATCTGTCAAAACGCGGCTGGGTCGACGGAACTCGCGACAGATCATCTTGGTCACGACGGACCGTCGTGGACTCCGTCATCCCATACTTATACAATTTCTTCTGCTGCTCTCTTCATTACCCTCGACGGCAGGTATGACGGACCGTCATAGGCACAACGGTCCATCGAGGGTCTTCGTTCCAAAACACTTAAACTCTTGGAATATGGGTACTGGGATTACTTCTCTAAACTTCATGAAGAACCTGCAGGACAGACTGTCATAGACACGACGGACCGTCACAAGCTTCGTAACCCCATACTTGGTCAGACTTCCCCATCTTCCTTCAGCAGCTGCACTACGCTGCCACCTACGGACCGTCACAAGCACGACGTACCGTCACAAGCTCCTTAGGTGGTCTCTTCTTCATTTCTTCACTCAAAATCTCCGCATTCATCTTTGGACAGATTTCCTGCAAAATAAAAAGAAATTATATAAAAATTAGCACAGAAAGGCTTTTGGACACACTAAACTTAAGGATAAAGTATTAATAATATCGTGAAACCATGGTATATCAACACCCTCAACTTAAATTCATTGTTTGTCCTAAAGCAACGCAGTATGACTCAATACAAAATCTGTGTACAATAGTATCCATGTTTCATCCTTTGAAATCATTTGGCTATTAATCCTGATTAATCTCATCATATCTATGCATGATATCACTATTAGGCTTGAACTATGTGGGATCAGAACATGACACAGACTCACCATGCACTAACACCTATCCTCTTCAATTTCTCAGCGAGGTGCTTACAATTCCGGTATTGCAACTAGTGTCCTCACTTTAAAACAAAATCCTCATTTTTCACACAATGATTTCAGTTTGAGTATAAGGATTACTTTTCAAAACTCGCTCTCAGAACAAAGTCACACTCATTCATACCTATTGACATAAGCTTGCCCTTATTTTCACTGCCTTAAGTTCGCTATACAACCCTTAGGATCACGATAGGACTTTCTTAGCTTGTAACATAGGCTCAGGGTCAGGTAGGGTATATTTAGGTATACTTTAGTGACTTTTTGCCCTCCTTGACGTATCGGCTAAACCTTCCACTTTCTATCATTTTATCTCGCCCAGTTTCTCATATTCTTTCACCTTGCTATTTTCTCTTCTTTCTTCCTTTGTGTAAGTGACTCTATTCTTTTCTTGCTTGTATTTATTGTATATTTTTTCTTTTTCTTTACTTTTCTTTCAACTAATTCTTGAGTCACTTTACTTTTGTTCTTTATTTCTCTTTGTTATTTCAACCCCACTTTCCAGAGCATTCCTCATAATAGCCACCCTCAACTCACGACTTTGCCATAAGTCAAGGTACACAATACCCAAAGTTGGGTCAGGGCCATAATGAAGGTTGTTTACTGCATTAGACACCCTCAACTTATGCTTTTTGGCATAATCTGAGGTGCACATGTCCAAGGAGGGACCAGGGCCAACACATTATTCCCAGAAAAGATCAGTTGGGTGAAAAAGAAAGGTCTAATTTAAGCTAAAATCATTTGGATCAAAGAAGGATAAATTTCATTTAGTTTTCTTTTATTTAGGCTAAAGAAGGGCTATATTGAATAAGGGCCTATGATCCTTTCCTAATTGTCTATTACAACTTACTTTTAGCAAGACTAACCAGGCAAGTTCTAGCTCAGTACAGATAGTTAACTATTCAAATCTTCCTCACACTCACTTGACATCTCATCACTCTACCAGATTATCAGACACCTAGTTTGAATTTTAGATTTAGGGTAAGGCAATGGTGTACCTCTATGTCATGCTTAGAGCCACACATTTATCATTTACTATACCTAGTCATGCATCATTTTCCCAATTTACCAGGATATCATTTTAGCCATCATGCTCCAGAATTAAACTATGTACAAAAGATATAGACATGCCGGTTCAACAGAAAAAGTAATCAGTCTTTTGGGGAAAAAGAACATAAGCAAGAAAACCCCAAAAGAGGATAGTGAATTGGGCTACTCAGAAAAGAAGGGAAAATTCGCAGAGACAAATCCCAAAATCGAACAAACGAAAGTCAATTTGGAAATGGAGGTTCCAGGTTCATCAAAGAAGATGATTGCAACACAAGAAGAAATGGTGGAAAACAAAGTGCCATTAGCATATAGGGATCAGTGCACACACCTTTTGATCCTTTGAACAAGTGTCGGCAATCGGAATTTTATCTTCCATGGAAGTGCGAGGATGAGCGCCATACATATGAGAAGTGTGCGTATAAGCTTGTTATGGAACGGATGCTTCAGATGCAGAAGATCCATGAAGAGGAAGCACGAATGAAGCAAAAGGGACATCAATCCATTCCTCTCATTGCTAAGACTACTAATGCCTAGTTTTTTCCCTATCATCTAGGGAGATGAAAAATTTGCCAATGTCTCCAGAAACCAAGAGAATTATCAAATACTAGTTTGTGGATTTGTGTTTGAAGTTGATTTCTGTTGAGTGATAAGGATGGTGTGGACTATTCGTAATCTCTACCTGAATGCAAATAATGTTTTCTCATCAACAGTTTTTATGCTATTCTAAAACCAGTTTGATGATTTTGCTGAAATGTTTTGTTCCATTTCTTTTTCATAATTCATGCAATATATTACTGTTCAACAAAAAAATAAAAATAAAATTGGGCTACTTAGACTTCACCATAACACTCACTTTCCATTTACCCCACCCCCAACAAAAAAAACATGCAATTGTCCCCAATGCATAAAAATTTAAATACTAGAGTGGTAGGTGAAGCAAACCTGTGGCGCAAAGCGCCGTCGATCAGCAAGCTGGTGGGTTCGGTTATCCAGAATCCATGTCCTCTGCAATCTGGACACCCTCAGTGGTGTCCTCAACAACAATCGAACTATCAGTAGTGCCTCCTGCTATATCCACAGTTCGGGAGCTAGACGCCCCAGCTGCTAACTCTGATGCTCTCATCTGGTACGCCTCCTCCTCTGCAAATAAGGCTCTCCTCGCAGCCTCCATCTCACGACGCTCCTTCTTCCGTGCTCGCGCCTCGTCCTCTGCTCGACCCCTATGCCTCTTGGCATGCTCTCGAGGGGGAGGTGGTGGAATCTCTGAGGTGGCGAATAGGGCCGCCAACACTGAGTCTTCAGCAGGCTCGACAGAAGGGGCCTCAGACTCAGGCACCCTAGCCTCTAAGATCGTGTCAATATCTACGCGAAGGCTGTCGACCGCAGCCTGAAGAGTCGACACATCTACTGGAGGGGCTGGCCGGGCTAGCACCCTTAACTCAAAGGCATCCAAGCGCTGGTGCACCTCAGCTATCTTCCGCTCTGTATACTGGACCATTTTCCGCTCTAGGCGCTCTTCTGACTCAGTAATAGACTTCTGCATCCACGGCTGGATATGATGCTAAAGTGTAGCCATTTGCGCCTCTAATTTTTGGACCCTAGCAAGCGGGACCACCGCCGGTAGAGGGGCTGTGCGAGAGGAGCTCGGGGCAGTGCTACTACCCGGGATATACTCGATCAGGGTAGTGTCAGTGGACGCCGCCTGCGAAGCCGTGCGGGCCTGGGCTACCTTATCAGCAAGATCATCAACAAGCGGGGGCAGCTTTGGACATGGCCCTCTGCGTGGATCCAACTCATTGGCCTCATCTCCGATGAGGCCGACGTCAATAGTGCCCTGCGGGGTCTTGAGCTGATCTATGTGCCATATAGGCACACCTGCGGACCTGCAGAGAGAAAAGATCACGCACGGGAAAAGGTAAGTAGTAGTGACCTTGAAAGCCCTCTCGTGCATGACTGCCTGTAGAAGCCACGCGAAATCCACCTCGAACCCGGCAATCATCGCCGCCATCAATAGTGCTCGATCCCATGTAACGATATTATCAACGGCTGTGGGGGAAAGGCAGTGGCGGACAATCAGTCACAAGAAATTCGCCGTGAAAGTGAGGTTGGCCTTCTTGATGGCCCCTTTTGGCTCGGTCACCCAGTCGGCACCCTCTCCATCAACTAACAAGTGCAGCGCCATTCACCTCTTGGTGGTCACTCTCAGCGATGGCTCGCGCAGGAACTGGACATCTTTAATAATCTTCCAGCGGTAGTCAAACTCGGCAGTGAGAGGGGTCCAAGTAGCATCAACACCCTCGTCGTATAGAAATCGGCGAATGGCAGGCAGGGAAATGTCAACCTGCACGCCCCGTACTCGGACCTGCTCCAGTGGGGCCTGTTTGGCGGGGGAAGCCCGCCTATCTATCTGTAATCGGAGAGTCGCTACGTAGGATGCGTAGAACTCTCGGACCATTTCTTCACTGTAACATCCCAACGGACGTGCTGTCCACTCCAGGCGATGCCTGGTGAAGAGATTGTGGATCTCAGGCATCGTTAGGAGACTCTCTGTAAGGACCCGCCGCTCCAAGGTGAGTGTTTGAGTCATAACTCCTTCCTCAGTCAGGAACTTGGCGTCGGAGTAGAATTGAAATCGCCCGTCGACACACCACCGGTTGGGCTGGTCAGTGGCTGTGTGGGGGCCTGAGTTGGTGAACTTGATGTGGATTCTGAACTGTCAGCCTCATCAGACGAGGCCAACGCTGCAGCAGTGGCGGGTGCGGGAACCTCAGCAGAGCCGGAGGCTTCCTCTGACCACGATACTCCTAAGGATCCAGACCCTCCTTCTTCATTTGTGGCTGACCCAGAGGGAGTGCCGGTCAGTGTGCGCTCCTCATCATACTGGGAGGCAGTGACTACGCCGGATGCCACCTTTTTGGGCGTGGCTCTTGGAGCATGTGCAACAGGGGAAGGGGTGGAAGTGCCTGGGGGCACGTACTCGGGGTCACGCTAATCATCAGAGCCAATGACCATGCGGGTAGACGGGGCGACACACTTCGATCGCCCACGTGCATAGATTCGATCTTGCTTGGGTTCCATAGTAGATAGTACCTGTAAAGGAGCAATATTAGTACGAGTAGTGGCAAACAAGACAAGCAAAACCATACAAAAAAATTGAAAATAGTATGTCATTTCTATAGTAACAATGACACACGACGGGCCTGGTGACGGTTCGTCGTGACTATGACGGACCGTCATGAGGTCCGTCGTGTCTTACTTAGACTACGTATATATGGAGAACCCTGAAGGAGAGTCTCTGACTAGTATGACGGTATGTGCAGGACAGACCATCACAGGTATGACGGTCCGTCGTAGGTGTCCGTCAGAGGACACTTCGAAAAAATGGAGACCCTTAGGGGAGGGGTCTCTGACCGTCATAACGGTCATGCAGGATGGACCGTCACAGGTACGACGGTCCGTCGTAGGTGTCTGTTAGAGAACACTTCGAAAAAAATATGGAGACCCTTTGGAGAGGGGTCTATGACCGTCATAACGTTCATGCAGGACGGACCGTCGTGACGACGATGGTCCGTTACATGTGTCCGTTGAAGGACACTTAGAAAAATTGGAGAGAGACCCTTAGAAACAGGGTCCTTGACAACCAGAATAGTTGTGCACGATGGTCCGTCACATGTTATCGTTGGGGGACACTTACAAAAAAATGAGAGACCCTTAGAAACAGGGTCTCTGACAACAAGAACAGTTGTGCAGGACGGAGCGTCGTGAAGACGATGGTCCGTCACATGTGTCCGTTGGGGGACACTTACTAAAAAAACAGTGGGGTGTTAGGGATTTTTAAACGGACCCTGTGATGGTCCGTCGTGGGTACGATGGTCCGTCATCGGGGTCTCGTTCAGTAGATCAGTGACAGAACTCGGGTACCCCATTGATCCCCGATGAACCCAAATCAAACTTGTAGTGTTTTGGACCTACATTTGTTTAACCCAACTACCTAGGAAACTAGCAATGCAATTGCACCTATGTCTAGGGTTGTAAACACGACAATTTCGAACATTTTTTAACCTAGATTAGACAGAATCTTATATAAAAGAAACAAACATATCACAAACAACTAAGTTAATACTAATTAATAAACAAAAATGCAAGATAAATGAGTAGAAATTAGATACACATACCTTAGAATTGGAGAAAATCAAATGGACAAGTACTCGGTGGCCAGGCAGACACCCACAAAAGCAACTCCGACTAGTAGATGATAACTTTTAGGGCTTTGGAGAATTTTTTTTGGAGGGGGGGGCAATGATCGGTTGATAGTGGGAGAGATTGTTGAAGTTGAAAAGAGAGGGTAATGGGAGGAATAATGAAGGAATGGGGGTGAAATGAGGGGTTGGGGAGTTTAAATGGTGAAAATTTATAATAAACTCCAACCCAGTCGGGTCGGGTACGCCTCATTAATCACGCGACGATTTCCCAACGACGGTCCGTCACAATTGTGACGACCCGTCGTTGGTTTTGTCGTGTGTGCCCTAGTTTGAAAATAACAGAAAGACGTACCTTGGTACGACGGAGGCATACGACGGTTCGTCGATGTGTCCGTCACTGACTGCTGCAGAGTAATTTTCTGCAGAATTTCCTGGTGATGTGCTTGCAAATCTAAAAACCCATTAGTAGAAAAAGGCTACCATTACTAAAAAAACTATAAGTATTGGGTTCCCTCCCAACAAGCGCCTGATTTAATGTCGCGGCACGACTTGGGACACTTGATTACTCAGACTTCATCAAGATGGTATGCCTCGATCACTTCATTCGCTGATTCAGCATACCCGAAATAGATTTTTATGCGCTGTCCATTCACCTTGAACCGCACACCCTCCTTAGTTTCCAACTCAACTGCTCCATGAGGGAATAGTTGGGTAACGAAGTAAGGACCAGTCCATTTGGACTTGAGCTTGCCCGGAAACAAGCGCAACCTGGAATTGAATAAAAGCACCAAATCCCAGACCATAAACTCTCATTTTTCAATTTTGTTGTCGTGGTACTTCTTCATCTTTTCTTTGTATATGGATGAGCTTTCATACGCTTTCAGGCAAAATTCATCGAGTTCATTCAACCCATTTAACCGTTGTTCTGCAGCTTCGCTCCAATCCATTTTCAACTTCTTCATAGCCCACATGGCTTTATGCTCTAACTCAACCGGAAGATGACAAGCTTTCCCATATACAAGTTGGTATGGAGACATACCTATGGGAGCCTTATATGCTGTCCGGTAGGCCCAAAGAGCATCATCAAGCCTCCTTGACCAATCCGTTCTACTAGTGTTCACTATTTTTGACAATATCTGTTTGATCTCCCAATTCGAAACTTCAACTTGCCCACTAGTTTGAGGGTGGTAAGGAGTGGCCACATTATGGCGAACCCCATATTTCTCCAATAACCCCTTGAACAATCTATTGCAGAAGTGGGAGCCCCCATCACTAATAATGTCCCTTGGGGTGCCTAACGAGAGAATATATTTTTTTTCAAGAATATAGTGACACTCTTACCTTCATTGTTTTCGAGGGCGATGGCTTTGACCCATTTAGATACATAATAAACTGCTACTAGAATGTATTTCATTTCATGAGAACTCACAAAAGGGCCCATAAAGTCAATACCCCAAACATCAAATAAATAAATCACAAGAATGGGGTTTAGAGGGAGCTCTTGCTTTCTTGAAATGCCGCCATCTCGTTGGAATCTGTCACATGCTTTAGCAAACTAATGAGCATCTTGATGAAGAGTTGGCCAATAGTAACCACATTGTAATATCTTATGAGCGGTTCAGATACCGCTGTGATGTCCACCAACGGGTGAGGAATGGCATGCCTCCAACACACTCAACATCTCACATTCTGGCACACAACGCCGAATAAGCCCGTCGGCGCAACTCCTATACAAGTATGGTTCATCCCAAAAGAACTTCTTCACATCCTAAATGAACTTTTTTCTTCGATGAAAGGACAAGTCTGATGGAACAATATCACTAGCCAGATAGTTCTTAAAATTTGCGAACCGTGGGATCAAGTCTTGTGAAACAGCCAATACATGCTCATCGGGGAAAGTATCATCAATGTCAGTCTTATCCCCTAACTCTCTCATAGCTTCATCCTCTAGACGAGACAAGTGATCAACAACTTGATTTTCAGTTCCTTTTCTATCCATCACTTCGAAGTCAAATTCTTGTAGCAGTAATACCCAACGAATCAGCCTAGGTTTCGCATCCTTCTTTTCCATCAAATATCTCAATGCTGAGTGGTCAGTACGCACTATAACTCTAGTATCTAGCAAATAGGAGCGAAATTTTGCAAAAGCAAAGACTACTGCAAGGAGTTCTTGCTCGGTTACTATGTAGTTCTTCTGAGCTTCATTTAGGGCTTTACTAGCATAGTAAATGGGGTCAAGGATTTTGTTTTTTCTCTGTCCCAATACTACACCAAGAGCCACCCCACTAGCATCGCACATCACCTCAAATGGACTGTTCCAATCCAGAGAAATAATGATAGGCGCAGACACCAATTTTTCTTTTAGCTCACCAAATGCTTTAAGACAGGATCCATCAAAATAAAATTTACAATCTTTGTCCAGTAGTTTGCACAATGGATGTGCAATATTTGAAAAGTCTTTGATGAATCTCCGGTAAAAACCTGCATGCCCAAGAAAGCTTCTCACACCTTTCACAGAGATCGGTGGGGGAAGTCTCTCTATTACCTCGACTTTAGCTCGATCAACCTCTATGCCCTTTTCTGAAATGCGATGAACCAACTTAATACCCTCTTTCACCATGAAATGACACTTTTCCCAGTTTAGTACTAAATTGCAGTCTTCACATCTCTTAAGGACCTCAGATAAATTGGTCAAACACCGCTCGAATGAATCACCAACCATAGAAAAATCATCTATAAAAACTTCTATAGTATCCTCCACCATGTCAGAAAATATCGACATCATACATCTCTGAAATGTGGCGGGTGCATTGCACAACCCAAACGACATTCTTCTGAATGCAAAGGTCTCATATGGACAAGTAAAAGTGGTTTTCTCTTGATCTTCTGGTGCAATAGAAATCTGATTATACCCCGAATATCCATCAAGAAAACAGTTTCACCCTTTTCCGGCAAGTCTATCCAACATCTGATCCATGAAGGGCATAGGAAAGTGGTCTTTTTCAGTCCATGAATTTAGTTTGCGGTAATCCATACACACCCTCCATCCAGTAACCGGTCTCATTGGAACAAGTTCATTTTTTTTGTTGGGGACCACACTCAATTCCCCCTTTCTTAGGTACACACTGAACCGGGCATACCCAACTACTATCAGCGATTGGATAGATTACTCCAACATCCAACCACTTAATGATTTCCTTCTTCACGACCTCTTGCATAGGAGGATTTAAGCGTATCTGGTGCTTAATACTTGGCTTATGGTGGTATGGGACGCAATCTAGACATTTCACAATAGGCTTTGAAAATGTTAGTAAGTGAATCCCTAGGTTTTAGCGAAGACCATTACTTGAATGTACTTATGTGATGAATGTCCCTTAAATGACCTAATGAAGATTACTGAAGTATAAAAGAATGTTAAATGAAATAAGTACTTAACTATTATAGTTTGAGGGTTGTCTAGTTAAGGTGTGAAAGGTGAATAGGAATGGTCACTTCATGTCTTACCTAGGTAAGTATTAAGAATGACCTTAGATAGGAATTTTGGTTTATTAAGTAGACATAATCTAAACATAGGAAGTCTTAGTGAGGAGAATGTCATATTAAATATATGCTACTACATGAAGTGAGAATGATCTTACTATAGTTAGTCTGAAGGATCTAATGTGGTGTGTTCGGTGTATTGTAAGTGTATTTATCTCATTATAAGTAGTCTTAAATATCATTTCTGTGTGCTTAGAGAGGGTGCTTGGGCGGTCTTTATTTGTCTTACTTAAGTGAGTCTTAGGAAAATCTTTAGTGAGAGGATTATATGTTAGAAATGATTGACTATAATGTTGAAGTGCATTACAGTGAAGTAATTCACTCTAACACTGGTTTAGTTCGCTGTAGCTTAGCATGGTTCACTGTAACCTTTCCTAAAAAGTGATAAAATGATTATGTGATATATTGTGTGTTTCTGTGATGTTAAGTGTTGTTCAGAGGCTTATACTATGATGTTTTAATCAAAAAGAGCATATTTCAGTTAAATGTCCGTTTTCATAATTTTATGCATTATGTCATACTTAGTACATGTGTTTGTACTAATTCCAAACTTTTATATATTTCTAAAGTTATTCATAGGTGAAGGTTCTTTTGGGAGTGAATATTGAATTATAAGATCTTTCAAGCAAGTTTGAAGAATGTAGTCATTTGACTCGAGGGCATAGATGTCTTTTGATTTCTTATTTTGAAGCATCGTAATAGACTTAGTAGTAATATATTTCTATTGTATGGGCCGTGTCCAAGTATTATTGTGTCAAGGATTTGATGATCTGGGACTTAGTATTTCCTATGGATTTTATATGAAAGATATTTTGAAAGACTATTCGAATGTTGTGAAAAGTTTTAATTCTCACTATTTTTCATCTATGTATATGGATGAAGGATACGAAAGGGATTGTACCAGACCTCCGAGAGGTCAAGTAAGCCATGTCACTCCGGGAGTGACCTATCTTTTAGGGTGTACTCCTGGGATGTGACAATATCTAGGACTGAACTTTTCTTTCTTTCCAAATCTCATTACATCCTCCATTGGAGACACTTTGAGGAAAACTCAATAATCATCTAGGAACTCTAAGTACCTTCTCCTTACATATGCATAGGACTTCTAGCGACTCCTATTGTCTTAAGTTTATCTGAGATAAGATGATTCCTTTTCCATGGCATCATGAACCAAATCTTTCCCTATCAATTCTTCTTCACCTACTTCAAACAAACCAATTGGAGATCTACATGTATGCCAACAAAATGTCTCATATGGGGAACATGTGAATTTTGGAATGGTCAATTACCCTTGAAATTGATCATGGAATATCTGAACATTTCCTCTAAGGTGTGAATGGTACGCTCTGTCTAACCATTCGTTTGTGGATGAAGTGTTTTGCTTATATAAACATAAGTACCAAACCTTTCAAAAAAGACTTCCAAAAATGAGAGATAAACTCAGGACCCTTATGTTAGATGATAGAAAAAGGAACTCAATGTAACATTACTATCTCATTAATATAAAGCTTGGCGTAGTCCTCCAGCGAATTCGTAGTCTTTATAGCCATAAAGCAAACAAATTTAGTAACTCTATCAACTATCAGCCAAATTGAGTCATTCTGTCTGCGAGTATGAGGTAAACTTATAATTAAAGTCCATGTTTATCACTTCCCTCTTTCATGTAGGAATGTTGATATCTCGATTCATACCTACTATTTTCAGATGTTCTACCTTCACTTCCTAACAATTAGGTCACATTGCCACGAAATCTTTTATATTCCTTTCCATACCATTCCACCAAAAGACTTCTCCCATATCACAGTCTTATTAGTGCCTTGATAAATAGAATATCTGGAATGATGGGATTTTGCAAGAATCTATTGTCTCAAGTCACCCACCTTAGGAGAACATAATCGACCCTGAAAGCGAAGCACACCATATTCCCCTTGGGGAGACAACCTCAACTCTATACTGGTAAATTACACCCTTTATTTGATGCAGTATGGAATCATTGTCTTGCTTCTCCTTAACCTCTACTACCAATAAAGATTCTTCCCCATTCTGAACAGTTACACCATCATTTTATATGCTCATAAAATGAACTTGTAAGCGAGCAAGCCTGTACACATCCTTTGGTAGTTCATTTCTTTCTTCCTCAACATGTGATACACTACTTATAGATAGTATATTTAGAACATTTTCTACTACATTGGCTTTACCAAGATATAATTCACACTCATATCATAATATTTGAGGAACTCAAGTCATATCTTCTAGCAAATATTATACTTTCTTGGTGAACACATATAGAAGGATCTAATGGTCTATGAACACATCTACATGAACACCATAATAGTAATGTCTCCAAATCCTAAGTGCAAACACCAATATAGCAAGCTCAAGGTCATGAACTGGATAGTTTGTCTCATGCACCTTAAGTTGTCTAGAGGAATATGATATACCCTATCTAACTGCATTAAAACACAACCTAGCCCTACTCTAGAGGCATTGCAATAGATCACATAACCATTAGAGACCTCTAGTAGAATCAAAACAAGAGTTGTAGTCAACCTAGTTTTTAGTTGTACAATGATTTTATCACGATCATCTGACCACTTAAACTTAACTATTTTATGAGTTGACTTAGTCAAGGGAGAGGCTATATAATGAAATCCTTCCATGAACCTTCTGCAATAACCAGCCAAACCCAAGAGGCTTTTGATATCAGTAGGAGAGAAAGGTATGGGCAATTGTTTCACTATTTCTATTATCTAAAAATCCACTTAGATCACTTAACTAGACATAATATGCCTAATTAAATCAAGTGATTACAACGAAAACTCATACTTTCTAAACATAGAGAATAGCTGGAGATCTTTGATAGTTTACATGACAACCTTTGAATGATTTGCATGTTCTTTAATATACATAAAATAAGTGTGTATTTCACAAATAAATACAATAATGAACAAGTCGAAATACTACTTGAACACTCTATTCATAAAATCAATGAAAGCAACAAAAGCATTGGTACTAAATTAAATAACTACAAAGTCATAATTATCATACCTAGTTGTGAAGGTGGTTTTCAGAATGACACTCTCTCTTATTCCGAGTTGATGATGACTACATTTGATGTCTATCCTTGAAAAATAACTATCACCTTGAAGTTTCTCAAACAATTTATCAATCCAAGGGATAGGATACTTATTATTAATTGTGACTTAGTTTAACTTCCTATAGTCAATGCATATTTTGAGAGAACCATATTTCTTTTTCACGAACAACACTTGTGCACCCCATCGGGAAATATTGTGTGTCAGTAAACCCTTATCTAGAATGTCTTGCAATTGCTATTTAAATTCCATAAGCTCATCTAGAGGCACTCTATAAGGAGAAATTGAAATAGGTTGGATATTTGTAAGGAGACCAATGTCGAATTCGATTCCCTTTTTGGAGGAAAGTCGGGAAGATCTTTTGGAAATACTCCAGGAAGCCCATTAACTAACGGAATTGACTTATTATTTGGGGTTTCGGAGCTTGAATCCCTAACTCGGACTAGATGATAGAGATACCCCTAAGAGATCATTATTTATGCTTTAAGTAATAAATGAATTGACCCATATGCTCTAACCACTACCTTTCTATTCTAACATTGGCTCATCTGGAAACTTAAAAAGAACTGTTCTAGTTCTAAAATTGACTCAAGCATAAAAGGAATGTAAACAATCCATGCCAAGAATGATATTGAAGTGTACCTTTTTAATTCTACCAAATATGTTGAGTTGACTATCTAGGAGATTGTGACAGGGGTAATTTTTGTATACCTATCTTGCTATAACTGCGTCACCGGCTAGAATTGAGACTATCAAGGGTTTTGATATAGTTTCTTACCTAACATTGAAATTTTCTTCTATATAGGATTTTACAATGGAAATAGTTTTTCCTAGATCTTTCCACCGAGTGTACCATATGACAGTCACATCTTTAAGTCTGGTAGGATGCCAACTCTACCTTATCATTACCAGTCACTTTCCTTACTCCAAAGATTTTCTTAACCTCATCCATGAATTTTTGTGGGTCCTCACTAGCTTGTGACCCTAAAAACTCAAACGGATTCATTCAAAAAAAATCTCAAATGCGAACTGCCACTTATCCACCATATTAATAAGTAGGAACTGAAACCTAATAATTGTTATGGTTGGTCATACGCTTACCCAAAGGTTGGATAAAATTCTAAGACACTACATTCCAAACCTCGTTCTCAAGGAATACAGAAATTACGTTAACGGTGCGTGCATTAGTATTCCTTGCATAATCTATATGAAGAGGAACGACCTTAAGCTCATAATGATAGATTAGAACGAGGAAATTGGATCATCTTACATCATAAACAATAAGAGTAATAAAGAGAGTGAAATTTTCCTAAAAATCTTTGTATCGTCCCTGTCATGAGATGTGGTGCACTTCAAACCTATGAAAAATACTTTTCTTAGTGTTGTTTTTCAGACATCCAAGGACTGTTAAACCTACTTTTCTTGTACCAAGTTTGTCACACCACAAAATTAGCCTAAGACAGGTACATGTGACCTTGGATCACGAGTTACCCAAAGCTAATATTGTTGGTATTTCATAATCATACTAAATAAACTAAAGTAAGGAAATAGTGTGTGAAAGCGAAATCGTAAGATAAACTAAAATGATGGGGAAATATCCATACTAAGTCTGAATATACAATAAAAATAGAGAAAACTTTAAGATGTTGAAATAAAACTCAACTGCAAAAGTTGAATCTAACTATGTCTAAGATAAGCCTCTAACTCACTAAAAATGTTGGGACTTGCCTCAACTAAATATTGCAAATAGTGAAATTAAAGACTAAAGGTAGATAAGAAACACACTTGTCGTCCTTGAAGAAGAGGATTCACCATTGATGTTGTGAGCTCAGGGTTATGAATGGAAAACACCATTAACCAAAGACGATATGGAGAGGTGAGGTGAGCCATCCTCTCCATTCTACACTGAGGCGTGGCAACATAAAATAGGTTACCAAATGGTGACATAAATGGTGGCACCATTTTGATTTTTAAATTTTCAAAAGAACTGACTTAATAATATTAGTAAAAATTAGGGTTTTTTCAACTTTCAATCACGTTTTTCTCCTTGCGATCTCTTCTCCACCTTCAGTCGCTACTCCTCTTCCACTCGCGTCTCTTCTCCACATTAATTAGTAGCTCCTCTTTCCCTTGCGATCTCTTCTGCATCTTCAGTTGCTGCCAGGTATATCCATTCTTTTTCTTCTTTTCAGTTCTTCTTCTTCTTCTTGAGTTCTCTTCTTTAGATTTCAGCTTCTCTTCTTTTTTCATTTATTCTGTTTAGATTTCAATTCTCTTATTTGTTTCTCTTTCTTTTTTATTTTTGAGATACAATATCTTGTTTCCTTTACTGCTGTGTTTTTTCCTCTATTTTATTGTTCACAGTTCACTATCATACTGTCACTGTTTATTGCCTATAAATTTTAAAAAATTAATTCTTCTATACAGTGAATTAACTGAATTCAATGGTGGATGCTAAGAAAAAGAGGGACATTGGATGGAACTATCGTACTCAAGGAGAAATTAAAGATTCAATTAATCGTAACTTTTGTGGGAGTACTTTTAATAGTTGAATAACTCGACACAAGCAATATTTAGCTGGTGGTTGAATGAATTTTAAACAATGTACAACTTGTTTGTCGGTGATTAAATAAGAAGCAAGGGCTTATATGAAAAATAAAATTGCTAATAATCCCAAATTTCAAGTGAGGCAGATGGAAGAGTATATTGATCTTTATGATCTTGATGATATGGATGAACATGGCGAATGATGCCTCCCTCCAAAACTCCAAGGATATCTTCTAGTGTAGGTGCATTATCCACCGTACGAAATGTGACAAATGGACCTATGAATCTCAATTTTTTTTGCAGAAATCAACATAGGAAGGATGCTTTGAAAAAGGAGGTGGAATTGATCAAACATAGAAAATTCTTAGAGAGCATGCGATAAGTGTTACTACAATATGGATGTATGGTGCGGGGATCCCTTTAATTTTGTCAATCACAAATCATTTGATAATTTATAGAGAGAGTAGGACAACATAGACCCGGAATGAAGCCTGCTACATTACATGAAATTAGAGTTACTCAACTAAAAAAATTGATAGAGAATGTGTAAAAATTGTTGATGAGCATAAGTTGCAACGGAAAAAGTTTGGATGTTCCATTATGATGAACGAATGGACAATAGGAAATGGTAAAATGATTATCAATATTTGGTGAATTCTCCATTGGGTGGTGTATTTCTCGGTTCTGTTGATACTACCAATGAATATACTGATTCCACCAAAATGTACAAGTTGTTTGATAGAAATATTGGAAAATTGGGCTGGAAAATGTTGTACAAATTATCACCGATAATTCTTGGGAGAATGTTAAAGAGTGAAGCATGATGATGGGTGTGTACCCACACATTACTTGGACTCCGTGTGCCTCTCATTGCATCAACTTGTTATTTGGTGACATATAAAAAGTTATGACATATGCTTTCAATAATATCAATCTCCTATCCTTTAAATTTATTTATTTTCAATATATAATACTCATTATCTACTAATTAATACAATCTTACTATAACATTTTGTAAGAAGGCCATCAGAACCCATTCATAAATTAGTCAAAGAACATTGTTGTTAAACTTTATGAGAAAATTCACCAAGGAAAACAATTTGGTAAATTTTGCCAAGACAATATTTGTAACAACTTTCTTAACCTTAACAACTATGTACATAGAAATAAATGACTTGAGAACTTTAGTCCTCTCAGCTGAATGGACTTAAAGTAAATTCTCAAAAGGAACTTTGGGGAAAAAACCGTCAATATTATTATTTGTGTCCACTTTTGGAATGATGTTGTTCGAGTACTTATAGTTTATGGCCCTTTTGACAAAAGTTCTTTGTTTAGTGGATTAGGAGAAAAAGTCACCAATGGTCTATATTGATGAAGCAATAGATAGATCCAAAGAATATATTCCATGGGGTTTTTGTGGAGTTAAGATGCAATATGAGAAAGTATTTGAAACTAGTGATGAAAGGTTATTAGACCAACTCCATCGGCCTTTGCATGTTGCAGGCCATGTTTTGAACCCATGATTATATTATAAATCTCAGGAAAAGTGAACTATACTACAATCTCTATGGACTGAGTATTAGGCATGTGTTGAGAGGATGATCCTTGATACTACAGTACTAGATTTACTTGTCGTTGAGCTTCCTAGGTACAAAATGGCAGATGAACTATTGGGTTGTGGTCCGGTTAAAAGAGTTAGAGACACAAGGTTACTGGGTAAGTGTGTTGATTTAGCTATTACTTACATTATTTGAATTATTTATACTTATTAACCATTAGAATTTATTTTATTATAGTTGAATGGTAGTCACTATTTGGCAGTGAAACTCTAAACTTGCAAAAGTTTGCCATGAAAGTATTAAGCCTAACTTGTATCTCATTCAGATGTGACAGAAATTAGAGTGTGTTTAAAAATGTGAGTAAAAATATTATATCCTAATTTACATATTATATTATTATCAATCTATATTAGTTAATATCTATAACTTATGTCATGACCCGCAAGTACATCCTAGAATGAGGGAGCACTCTTGGGTCGTCGCATGGCGTACTTGACCTTACAGAGTTCTTGCACAAGCCTCTTGGCTACCATCCATAACATAAGGATGAAAAGTAGTGTGGAATTAAAACTATTAAGAACTATTTAAATAAGAAACTCTTTCATAGAATACTAAAGAATAAGTCTCATCGTCACAAACTAGCTTAACACGTATCTTAAATATCTTAAGGTCACGACCCTTTATATTGAAAGAAATACAAAATAAGTTTTATAAAAGTCTTGAAAAAAAAACGAAAGAAACATAGCCTATGTCCTCAAATATATGTGGACACACTGAGTCTTGAGAGAGTAAGCTTCCCAAGCTTCCGCTTGACTTCAACCTATACATATAGAGTATAGAAAAGAATGGGGTTAGTACAAACATTGTACTAAGTATGACATTATGCAAAAACATGCAAAAAAGTATGAATAAACCTTTCATTCTATTTACGTAAAACCTTCACAAAAAAAGTCATCAGACATCATATAAATCATCATTTAGCACATAAAGTAAAACTTCCATAATTTAAAACTTAAAGGTACACCTTACAGTAAACTCATCCATCATAAAAACTATTCCTATCAAAAGTTATTCTAAGACTCACTAAGGTAATACATGAAGAAACTGCCCATACAATCTCTTCAGTATACACCCAAGTGATTCTCAAGGCTACCAAATATAGGCATGCTTCAATTCTCTTAACAAGTCAACATGCAATACTAGAGACACTAGGGGAACATACTTGCAGTTAGGAACTTCACATAATAAACATTCTCCAAAAAAAACCCCAAGTTACACTTTAGTGCAATGTGATAGTAGCATTCCATACTACTATTTCCACCTTAGTTCTCTTTGAGAATTCTCTTAGACTAGGCACATCAATTCATCATTTACATATCTTTCTTCATACAAGTCATAACATTAACATGCTTCCTTAACATTAGACATAAAGTCACATTACTCCATTTTCATCATCTAATGACCCATTCATACATTTCATTGCATACAAGGAAAAACAAAGAGTTCCTCCAAATGCCTACTTGAAAAATGGATAAATAGCGTCCCATTCCACCACCTAACCAAAGTAGTACACCTTTAAGAAAACTTAGTTAATCTCGTTTATTTATGGGGGCTAGATTTAACCGACATAGACAATGGGAGCTTCATATGGAATCCCGGTATTAAACCCTACCGTATGAGGGATCCCTACTTGCCTAAGGTAAGGTCATTCTCTTAGCCTTTACATGGATTTCCAATGGCAACACCTATGCAGATATATAATAAAGGGATAAGGAGATTGCTACTAAGTAACTCATTCTCTCCTTACGAGTAGTACTCATCTGAAGAGGTACATTAAATATAATATCTCTACACAGAAGTGTACCCACCCCTTCTTCAAATACTCTCCGTGCTAAGAATAAGTCCCCCATGGAGTTTTAAACATTCATTTACTATAGGTTAAGGGATACTTATTTAGCACCACTCTGAAACTGATGAAGGGTACTTATCACTAGAGGTTACTTTTGAACACCACATCTCAACTCACGGATGGTATCCACCTCTGACCTATCTTGGAAAGCTCTTGGGAATTGTAAGGTTACTAATAAACACTTCATCTCAACTCACGAAGAGTGTTCACCCCAAAATTCTCCTATTTATTACTAGTGTTCTTTAATAATAGTAGGGAATTGTCTAGACACTTCATCTCTACTTTTGAAGAATGTTTAACCTACAATCTATTTTCATACTTCATTCATACATTCATAGTGTATGTGTGAATACATGTGAGAAATTTTTTCACATGATTACCATATATATAAATTGACTTCTAAAATGCTCATACCTTTATTTATCATATTTCACACACCAGCATGCTTCATAGATACATATACTTCATTTATACTGATATCTTCAAGTCACACATTAACAACTTCAGAAGAGTACCACATGCATATCATTGAAAATCATCACTTTCTTCACATGTTATGACTTCAAGGCCGTAATCACAATACACATGTTCATACATACATTCATATACTTCAAGGAAACAACGGCACCACAGGTGGACCATACAACTTAAGATCATTTCACCATAAGGACTAAGAAATATAAACTAACTCACCCTTCATTTAAGATTTTACCACCTTTTCTCAATTTCTCAAATAAATCATCATAAAATAGAGTTTAAGGCAGTAGATAATCACAATATCATCATAAAAAAACCATAGTTCTAACTTTATCAAATCATGTTCATTAAACCCACATCATAAGGTAGAAGTTGGAACTATGAATGAGCATGGGTCCATTGGGGTTTTGAGATTTAAATTATCACTAACACTAAAGATAACATATTTCAATGATTAAAGCGTTTCCATTCAAAGATTCGTGCTTAGAGTCAAAGGTAGAAAAAGTTTGGGTTTGAAACTCTTTTTGGAATATCTTTGGAATGGTTCCTTGAATTAAAAAAGGTTCAAGGATGAACTACTATAACTCAATGTGAAGAAACCCATGAAATTTTAGTGAAGAAAACTTCCAAAACCTTCACCTCTAGCCCTTTCTTGAGTTCTAACTTCTATGAAGTTTGATAGAGTCTTTCTTGAGGGAGAGGGTTTTGATATTTGAAAATGAAGTCTAACCTGGGTGTGGGAATATAAACCAACATAAAGTACCCTAAAGACCCTCAAATAAACTTTCAAACACTTAAAAGTACTTGGGTTGAATTTACTAAAACACCCAAGTCAGGTCGCAGCTGGACAGTGTTGCAAAACCCAAAACAAGTCCCACCATGAACGGATCATCGTTTGGACGATGCGCCATCAATGGGGGTTCGTAGTTTGGGTATGCAGCTTAAAAATTTCAAGAATTTCAGGTCCAATCGACGGACCAAGTCGATGAGTCATTGCTTGGTAGACTTGTTGTCGTTTGGTTCTTTGGTTGACAATGTTTTGGCAGTTTTGTTGCCATGTCTTGTGTCTTTCCTAGGACCGCTTGCCGGTCCTACGTGGAGTCGTAACCAAACGTTGAATCCCTAAACATGGTCATTTAGGTCTTAGGTTGCTTCCCTATATTTTATAACCCAGACAACTCCCTAAACATACAAAGGCACACCAAAACACATAAAAGCACACATCTAGTTGTCAAGCGTCTTTGTCGTCCTTTGACCTTTGACTTCTAAACTTACCAAACTGACTTCAAACACTAAAATCACCATTTTAATGCATTAATAACTCATCAGACACTTGCGAAGCTGTAGTTCAACCTAGTTCACTATGAGGGTCGGTAAATTCTCCCCCACTTAGAAAAACATTCGTCCTTGAATGACACTAAACACTTTCAAGGACATCAAGGACTAAACTAGCAGCATATAACACATAACACCATGGACATAACATTCATAGTAAATGTACAAAACTTACAAGGAACACAAACTTCATATCATTAAGCAATCTTAGCAACACAGGCAACTTTTTGGAACAAATTCCTCAATTCAAAACACACACTTACTTTGTCATTCTCATTTTCATTTATGGAGTAACTACCTTCTCCAACATTAGACATGTTCATCATACCATTTCAAAGCTCAACATGTAATAAACTTCAAATCACACATTGGCACATAAAAATAACAGTCTTTTGAAGCAATGAAGCACATATCATTAGCTACACATTGGCATGAGAACTTATATATTAATTACCAATCTACTCATATTACTATGATAACATAAATATCATGTAAAACATCATATTAATGAAGCTCATAACATAAGTAGACATGCAACTCATACTCAAATTCAAGACTCCAAAACATCACCAAACTACTAAGGATTTTGGTCTCAAGCTTGAGTAAGAATAGAAAGAAAAGATAAGGGTATCAACTACCTTGCTACTCAACTTACTCTGCCCCACTTAGGGAAAACTCATCTTAAACAAATCAAAATAACCATAAGAAGACATGACTAATTGGGGCCTTTATTCTAGACTATCTCCTTTAAACATTCTCATTACTTCTTTTAAGAATCCTTTATAAGCATTTTCACAGTCTCATACTTCATAATCCCACAATACATTTCATAAGGTGGGAACTCATACTAACATAACTCATGAACATCAAAAGTAACAATCCACCTTACTAGCCAAGCATAACACCTCCACTTAGGATTCAAGCTTAGACAAACTCTCTTAAATATCACCTCATACTACTCTTAGGCACAACCAAACACAAAGTCATGGAATAAAACACCACCTAACTCAAATTCATTGAATAAAACACCACCTAAGTCAAACTCATAGAATAAAAACTTCTTCTTTCTTTTTCAACCCATTAAGGTAGATTTATTTGGAACCAAACAATCTTACTATTTATATTCCAGCATTTGCTAACATAACCTCACACTATCTTTCCAGGGAAATATTCTATTTTTCCTCCTTAGAGTAAACCTACTTGAGAATTTAAATCCAACACCAGGCCAACTATAAAATATTACCCACAAAAGAGGACAACCCTCAACTCTTACAAAATTATTTCATTCCTTCAACACTTCTCAAATCTACACCTTAAATTTTCTACTATCATTACACATAAACATAAGATAACTCTTTTCCCAAAAAAGGACTTCATTTATCAATTATAACTATTATCTTGCTAGAACTAGATCACCATTCAACTTTACATCATAATACCTCCAATCTCATAAATCACACATAGCCCTAAATGGCATCACATCACAATCTTCCCAATGAACCTTCCCTTTTACTCATCTAGTCACCAAAACCACAATAAACATCAAAACTCACCTTTTTCTCCCTCTATCCATTCAATATCACCCCTGCAAATGAATCAGATCTAGAAGACCACTATACAAGGAAAATAAGAGAGAGATCATATGGAGTTAAGCTCTATGGCATGACACGGGAGTCACGAAGAAAGTAAAACTTCTATTTCCTTATAACTCTAGTTCATGGTTGTGTAGCGACTCACACCGATGAACAAGACTCTAATAGCCATGGCATGTAATACTTTGGACCCTAAACTATCTTCCTAAAACCTTACCCACTTATACCAAGTTTGTCACAACCCGCAAGTACACCCTAGAAGGAGGGAGCGATCTTAAGTCTTCACACGATGTACTTAACCTCATAGAGGTCATTGACAATCCTCTTTGATATCATTTATTTCATAAAGTATTATTGAATTAAAATTTTCACAACAATATAAATAAGAAACTCTTTCATAAAATACAATAGAATAAATCTTTATCGTTACAAGCCAACGTAAAGACACATCATAAATATCTTAGGGTCACAAATCTTTACATTGAAAGTTACACAATGAGTTTTATACATTTTTTGAACAAGAAACTAAATAAATATAGACTATGTCCTCGAATATTTGAGGACATACCAAGTCTTAAGAGAGTGAACTTCCCAAGATTTTCCTCCTAAACTTCCGCTTGTCTTGCATCTATACTTATAGAGTATAGAAAAGTATGGGGTTTGTACAAACATTGTACTAAGTATGACATTATGCAAAAACATGCAAAAGAGGACATGTTAGTTAGAATAAACCTTTCGTGATATTTTAGTAAAAACTTCATGAATCAAGTCATAAGACATCATATAAATCCTCATTTAGCACATAAAGTAGACTTCCATAATTTTAAACATAAAGTTACACCTTACAGTAAGCTCATCCATCATAAAGACTATTATTGTTTAAAGTTATCCTAAGACTCACTAAGGTAAGACATGATGAAACCACCCATACAATCTCTTCAATACACACCCAAGTGATTCTTAAGGCTACCAAGGATAGTCATTCTTCACTTCACTTAACATGTCAACATTCAATACTAGAGACACTAGACGAACATACTTTCAATTAGGAACTTCATACAAGAACCATCCTCCAAGACAACCAAGGATAGACATGCTTCATTTCACTTAACATGTCACCATTTAATACTAGAGACACTAGAGGAACATACTTTCATTTAGGAACTTCATATAAGAACCATCCTCCAAGACAAACCCAAGTTATACTAAGTGCAATGTGAAGATAGCATCCCGTACTACTACTTCCACCTAATTGCTCCTTGACAATTCCGTAGACTAGGCTCATCACATTCATAATTTACATAGCATTCGTCATAAAGTCATAACATCAACATGCTACCTTAACATTTGACATAAATTCACATTACTTCATTTTCATCATATAATGACTCATTCATAAGTTTAATTTCATACAAGGACACACAAAAACTCCCTTCAAATGCCTAGTGGTGCAATGGATAGATATTCCCATTACACCACCCACCCTAAGTAGTATACCCTTTAAAATACTTAGTTCATTTCATTCATAGATTTAAACAAATAAAACATGAGAGCTAGAAATAGAAGTCCAGCATTAACCCCTAGTGGATGAGGGATCCCTGCTTGCCTATGGTAGGGTTATCTCTTAGCCTTACATGGATTTTCCAATAACTAAACCTATATGGGCACATAGTTAAGGGATAAGGATATTGCTACGAAAAAACTCATTCTCTACTAACGAGGAGTACTCATCTCAACAGGTACATTGGATACAACATGTCTACTCACTATGTGTACCCACTGTTTCTTCAAATACCGTTGGTGCTAAGCATAACTCCCACACTGAGTCTTAAATATTCATTTACTATATGTTAAGGGATACCAATTTAGCACCACATCTCAACTAAAAAAAGGTAACTATCCCTACAGGTTACTTTTGAACACCAAATCTCAACTCACGAAGGTTATCAAACCTCCATCCTATCTTGGAAAGCTCTTGGAAATAGTGAGTTTCTACTAAACACATCATCTCAACTCACGAAGAGTGTTCACCCCAAAATTCTCGTTTTCATTACTGGAGTTCCTTAGAAATAATAGGGAATGGTCTACACACTTAATCTCTACACATAAAGAGGGTCTACCCTACAATCCCCCAATTTCATTCATGCTTCATTCATACATTCATAGTATGTGTTTGAGTACATCTGAGCATACATTTCACATGATCACCATATTCATAACTTGGCTTCTAAAAATGTTCATACCTTCATTCATCATATTTCACACACCAACATGCTTCATATATAAATACACTTCAGTTAGACATGATATCTGTAAGTCAAACATTAATAACATTATAAGAGTACCACATGCATGTCATTCGAAATCATCTCTTCACTTCACATGTTATGCGTTCATTGGGAATAATCACAATAAACATATTCAAACATAGATTCATATGCTTTAAGAAAACACCTCCACAAAAGGTGGACCATACCACTCAAGATTACTTCACCATACGGACTAAGCAATATAAACCAACTTACTCTTCATCCAAGCTTTCAACACCTTTCATCAATTTGTCCAATAATTCATCATAAAATAGCATTTAATTCAGTAGCTAATCCTAATATAACCATAAAGAAGTCATAGTTCTACCATTATCTAATCATTTTCATTAAACCCACTTCATAAGCTAAAAGTTGGAAATATGCATGAGCATGGGTTCATCGGGGTTTCAATATTAAAATCATCATCTAACACTAAATATTAGAATATTTCAATCATTAAAACATTTTCATGAAATATTCATGCTTAGAGTCAAAGGTAAAAGAAATTGGAGTTCGAAACCCTTTTTAAAATCTCTTTGGAATGGTCTCCTTGAATGAAATAAGGCTCAAGGATGAAAAACCATACCTCAATGTGAATGAACCCATGAAATTTTGGACATGAAAATCTCCAAAACCTTCAGTCCTAGAAATTACTTGATTTCCAACTTCTATGGAGTTTGAAAGAGTCTTTTTTAAGAATTGGGGTTCTAATATTTGAAAAATGAAGTATAACCTAGGTATAGGAGTATAAACCAACTCATACCCTAAAAACATTAAAGAAACTTTCAAACACTTAAAAGGACTTGGGAAAATTTACTAAAACACCGTAAGTTAGGTCGCAGCTTGATAGTGTTGCACACCTCCCAATGACGCACCATCGACGAATTGTTGTTTACACGATGTCCATCAATGGGGTTTCCTAGTTTGGGTCTGTAGCTTTAAAATTTGCAAACTTGCAGGTCCAATCGATGGACCAAGTCAACGATCCATTGCTTGGTCAACTCGTCGTTGTTTGGCTCATCGGCTGACAATGTTTTGGCAGTTTTGCTGCAAATTCTTGGGTCCTTCTCCAGGGCCCCTTGTGGGTCCTATGTGGATTCGTACCTGAATTCGCACACTTAAACATGGTCATCTATGTCTTATGTTACTTCCCTATAAATTTGAACCTCAAACAACTCCCAAAACATACAAAGGCACACCAAAACACATGCAAGCACATAGACGTCTAGTCGCTGAACGTCTTGATCGTCCCTTGACATTTGACTTCCAAACATACCAAACTAACTTCAAACACTAAAATTCACCATTTTTATGCATTAATAACTCCAGAAATACATGTGATGCTCTAGTTCAACCGAGTTCATTATGAGGGTCACTACAACTTATTCACAGATTTATTCTAAAAAGAGGAATATGCTTGCACTATAGCGTCTCAATGATCTAGCATACAGTAAGTACAATATAACACTGAAACTTTGTTATGATGCTCGTGATATCATAGATCCATTTTGCTTGGATAGCATTGATGATTCAAGTGAGTAGTTAGTTGGATTCTATAAAATCAAGATGATAAAATCAAAATGATCAACAAGTATATAAGGATGATGATCTTACTTGGGGTAGTTTCCTCGGACAATTGAAGTGGATGAGAGAATTTATCATCTTAAGGGACTTGCTTCAAGATCAAGAGCACTTGACAAGGACAAAGGAGTAGAAACTACATCAACAAGTTCAACTTCAAGGATGTTTCCGACACTAATTGATGAAGAATATGAGGAGGAGGAAGATGAGGAGCAATATAATGAGGTAGAGGATATTAACCTTCCGGAGTTTGATAGTATTGAAGAATAATAGTCTTTTAAAGTTTTTAGTATTGTCTTTTGAATTATTGGGTCTTTAAAGTTCTAGACTTTTTAATATAAACTATTAGTTTTTTATTGAATATTTGTTAAAATATGTTATTGCTATTGAGATATTGGATATTTATACATGAAAATAAATATTTTTAACCTTCAGTATTAATATGTACCTTGATTCAAAAAGTTGAGAGCTTCGCCTCTCAGCGTCCAATAAACTGTCTGAGCTAAAGATCAGGAACTAGTCTATGCAAAATCTAAAAATTGAGGACGTGAACCTATATTATATAAAGATTTAATGTAGAGTATGTGTTAGTACATGAAAGATATTGAGTATGTAGAATAGAGTAAAGTTAACCAATAAACATAAATGAACAAATTAAGCATATAAATGAGCAATGTTTTGATATATCTATGAGTTATACTAAAAATACTGAACATGAACTAACCAAATATAATGACCATGATTATAACATGTTGAGAACATTGTTAATGCAATAGAATATGATTTTAAGGGAGCTACTAATAACCAAAACAAAACCATATCACCTAATTGTGGATTCTAATGTATACGCCCCATCGAGAGGACCCAATATACACTGCCAAATATATAGAGGTATCACTTGAGTGATAACTAAACAGATGCCCACAAATGGGATTTACAACATATTAGGCACATATTCTGGGACTTGATGGTGAACGACCCTGGTCCACTTGGTATTAAGCTACTCCAAATTGATTATGTAATTAACATTTTATGACTAACATTTTGTAATACTGGATAGCTCGAAATACCTACATGCTAGCTTAAAATGGAAAATTAATGTACTAATAATGAAAAATTGAAACCTAAGGCTTGTATATCTGAAATAACTGACCTAGAAGGTGTAAGTTATGAACTAAAAGAATTACATAGCTAGTGTTTGGAATTTATGAAAAAATCTATGCAAAACAGTACTTAAATTAGGATAATCTTATTAGAAACATTAAATTAACTAATTCATAATAATCAACTCAAATTCTAAAAAACCCTAAGCCTAGATAATATGAAGTGAATCAAGAATCTAACTGAATTCTAGGAACCTAACGGGTGAAAGAAACCCACTAGTGAATTTTCACATACCTGGTGATTAAAATACAATGAGAAATCTTTCAATTTGGTACAAGAATTGTAGAAAACTTGTTATGTTATTGTAAGGTGTTGGGTCACTTCTTTTCTCCTCTTTTGCTCTCGGTTGATGAATTTTTTTATTAATCAATTTGGTTAGATTTTAATTAGTCTACTAGGATAAACATACTAAAGTTACGTAGTTTACGGTTCCTACACAAGGAAAAGACAAAACAATCCCTAACTTAAAAGTCTGCCAAAAGCCACCAACGGATTGATTTACGGTCCGTGGACTGAACTACGATCCAACCTGTCAACCATTTTCTTGACTTCTGAGATTTTTTGGGGGGCTTTGATTCATAGGCTAGGACCAAGGACCGTGGCCTGACCTACTGTCCATAGGTTTGACCTGGATCATTCCTTAAAATAATTTCTGGGCTGATTATGTGGAGGGTTGATGGTGGCCATCCATGACAACCAGGATGGATCGTGGGTCACCCTACGATCCATAGGTTTCAACTGTGGGTTGCACCTACATTTTCTAGGAATATGCTGTTTAGTCTGTTTTTGGAAACATGGTTTTACAAAAATGCTCCCACGGTGTCTCCCACACAGAAAAGGGGGTGTCCTACTTGCTAAGGTAGAATCATGAACTTCTAGCTTAGGTGGATCCACTAGCTAATGTTTGTTGAGACAATCATCCTACTAACGAGAGAGCCTCCATCTCAATATCCTCTCGGTGCTAAGCATTTATCCCATTGATATTAATTTCTTACTTGACCTTATTATTCATGGAAAGACATATTTAGATAAGAATCAAATCTAGTTTCATTAGGATACATCATACTGTTTAATACAATTTGGTGGAAAATCATTTTAACCTAAAAATCATTTTATATGAGGAAAAAGTTTCACATCTTGATCTTATGTGTGCATGAGAAAATCCTTTCAATAATAAATCATGATTATCACTAGTACTTAAATCTCAAAGCACTCTTAAAACATTTTCATAGATTTCATAAGAAAATGCATAAATCTATAATTTACCTCTTTTGGCTAAAAACCTACTTTCAATAATTAACAATTATAAAATATGGGTTAGATAAGAATTTCATATGAATTCATGTAATACTTGCAATGCATGCTTAATTTCTTAAAACTCTTACTTTATACTCAAAATCTCACATCATATGATTGATCAATTGAAAAGATGGGACTACAGATGTTCATTGGGAAATTACAATACAATCATAGTATTTTATCAAATCATGCATAAGCGAAAATAAGTCAATCATTTAAATCAATAATAATAAGAACTCATCATTATTTAAGAAAACTGTAACTTAATTAGGGAATTTTTCCTTTAGAGATAGAGGAATTTGGGAACTCCATGGATGGAAGGAATCCATGGATGAAAACTATTATACCTTGAATCGAAATTCTAGCCTTCAATGGAGGAATCGAAACATTGACTTGAAACCCTAGGTTGAATCCTTCTTCTTCTTCTTTTCTTCTTTTATTCTTCTTCAAGTTTCTAGAGAGATAAATATTATGGAAAGTTCTTCTTTGTGTGAATCTGGAAGAATGAAGTGAATGGGTTAATTTTGGGGTTGAAAATACTTATATAGGGGTCTTAATGAAGCGTAAAATGACATAGTATAAGAACTGATTTTTTGGGGAAAATAAAACTGACCCTCAAGTTAACTCTTAGCTGCAACAAAACTACAAACCATAAACCCAAGTCGACGATGGTTTGACCTACCATCTGTCCTGATGGACCGTCATTAGTGGTTAGAAAGGTAATTTAAGGGATTTGGACTATAAAGTCTTCAATTATTGCTCGTGTTTTAACTAACAGTCCATTGGTTGGGCCTTTATTTTGATTCCTCAGACCACAGTTACGCAAGAAAACCATGGACCACACCTACAATTTGTGGTCCCTTCACCGGGTCATGGGTTGGCGACATGGGTTGCACCTATATAATCTACAAATCCTCTCTATTTCCCTTTTTCAGATACGATGTTTCGCACATAATAATGTTCAAACCTATGAAGATCATCTTGACAAGTTGATCGTTACCTTTGTAAATGGAAATGCCTTTGATAAGTATACGGATCTCGAGCCCAATTTTAACGATAGTTGGGAGCAACTAATGCACAAGTTTTTCAATCACTTTTATATCACAATGCATACTGTGATCATGGTAGAAGTCACGAATACTCACCAAAGAAGGGATGAACTGATTATAGACTTTATGAATTGATAGAGAAATGTAAAGCTAAATCGCAAAGATAGTCTTAGTAAAGCTTTTACAATAGAAATATGTGTAGTAGTAATACACTTGAAGTTTACTTATTACAATGAATAAAACAAAATCCTTTGAATATCTATTTAATCATGCTCATGATATTAAGCTGAAAATGTCCTCTACTAGAAAAGATATGATGTTTATCCATGATCCTCACAAAGAAAGGGACAAGAAAGAACCCAAGAAAAAGACAAAATTTGTCCCTAAGAATGATAACAAAAAATCCATGAATGTCAATGTGTCACATGTGAAGTTCACTATGAACGAAATCAAGAAACAAAGTATAAAAATTACTTTCTAATAATGTTAGGATCAAAAGTCAACATTGAGGGAGTGCAAGAAAAGGAATACCCTTTCTTGGATTCCAACATTTCTGATTCTTGTAAATTTATCATGTTAAAGCTCATTTAGTTTTCAGAGAAAAAGTGACCTAATGAATCTTTAAATATTGATGACCTAAAATATTGCAAGTATCATAGACTTATGAGTCACCCTCTTGAAAAGTTTTTAGTCTTCAAGGATAGAGTTATGTGACTGGTAATGAAAAGAAGATTGTCCTTGAATGTGAGAAGACTAACTCTAACCAAATCTATATCACATTCAACTTGATTAATCCGGTCCAAATATGTATCTCTGAAAATTGTAAAAAAGAGTCATGGGATATAAATGAAGATCAAGTTGTTAAAGATGGTGATGAAGCATGGATTCTTGTGACTGTGGAAAAAAGTAACAAATAAAGTTTAAAAAAAAGAATCATACGAGCAATACATTATAGGAATAATGGTGATAAAACTGGAGAAGCATAAATAAAAGGTCCAAAGTAGGGAAAGGTAGAAGTGATCACAATCAGAATTTGTAATACAATAAAAGTTTAAACTCAAAAAGGAAAGAAAAATACAAAATTTGACTATGAACAGTGAACAACGAGTCCCATTATGGACCATATGATGTACTTCAGCCATAGGATGTCAACCGTAGAAGTTCGTTTGATTTTTTGAAATTTATGTTTCTGAAGTTTTGCCCTATGATTTTAAAAGAAGAACCGTAAAATGATTGATAGACCACCGATGGCACCCGTAGGATTGATTTAGATATTTGATTTGAGACCTTGTCCTAACAAGTTTGATAGGCCTTAAATGGTGTATGAGTCGTTCGAAGGTCCCCTTAAAGGTTTAAAACTTACTGAAATTTTAAAGAAAAAATTAAGTTTTACGAATGGGTTTACAGAGCGTAAAAGATTTTATGAGCCATGGAAAAGTCTCGAACGAAATGATTGGTTTTAAACTATGTTCCCTGTAGGTTATACTTAATAGTCCAAGCTAGTGGATCCACATATAATGTATGATATGATGTAGAGTACCTTAGAAAGTAGATTCTCCCTTCTCAATGTGGGAGTTACATGAGATACCATGTTATATCTCTCATGGTCTAATGTAAATTAAGACTAATATCCTATAAAATTAACCAAGGTACTTACAAATATTATATGACTTACGACTATTCTTAAATTAGTTTACAAGGCTTAGCATGGTCATGCATATCATGTTTTCAATTAAGTCCCTTTATGATCATGTCTCATCTTTTATTACATTCCCATCATACTTAAAACAATCCATGTACCAATTCATACTTATATCTACATTTTTTCACTAATATATGGTGATATGATTGAACTACCTTTGTTCGTTGCTAGCTGATCTCATTAACAATTTGATGATCTAGAGTTTGGAGTCCTCATGCTCCAGGGACCATGTTTATTTTATTTGCTTTATTATGTTCTTAGGTTCCACACTTTGTATGTGGTATATGGGTTATGTATCAACCACTCCCTAATGTGGGTTTGTCTAGACATTGATGTACTTCCGCTTATATCAAACTCTTTACATTCTTATAGAATTTCTTACTTTTCTTGATTATGTTGTACTTAGAACCATTGTAGAATGTGTAAGGCTTTTTGGTATCTTATACACCATGTCACACTAAAGGTTTACCTTGGGTCATTAACAACTTGGTATCAGAGCACAAGGTTTAAGACTAGCGTCTTCAAAAGTCTGACTAGTCACGTTGAGTTGAGTTTTGTTCATGAATGTGAAGCGCACCAAATTTATGAATATATGGCTACAAAATATTTAGGTAGCTTGAATAATTTAATAAATCTAAATTAATTCCATAGAGTCTATATCTCTATTTTTCATTTTTTATAGCATGTTTGATCCTTTTCTAGAATTGGCCTCTTGACGAGCTTATATTAGAAGAAATACATGTGACAACGATTTGGAGCTTGACGTTTTTGAAATTGTAGTTGATCCATTTGTAGCGGAACAGACCTATGCTAATTTTTAAATTGTTTTCCAAGTGTTGGTTGAAGCTATGATGGCTCAAGACAATAGAGAGGCTAATTCTCTCGTGAACCAAAATATGGATACAATGACAACAGGAATAAAGAACTTCACTAGAATAAATCCTCAGTAATTTCATGGTTCTAAGGTTATTAAGAATCCTTAAATTTTCTTTGATAATTTTTACAAAATATTAGACATTACGAGGTCGACTACAATTAAGACCACAAATTTGATCGCATATAAACGCAACAACGTTGCTGTAGTGTGGTTTGAACAATACACTAGTGAGATGGTTGTTGTTGTTGATTCTCTTAATCAGGATAAACTAAAGGAAGTTTTACTTGATCATTTACTTCCTTTTGAAATGAGAGAAACAAAAGAGCTTCAATTCATAAATCTTTTCAAGGTGATTTGAGTATGAATGATTATCTTTTGAAGTTCATTCGATTAAGTATGCTCAAAGTATGATTGCTGACTTTAGGGGAAGAACGAGTAAGTTTGTATCAGGTGTGTTTGAATTTGTTATCAAAGAATTTTGTACCACCTTATCATTACTTTTCATCCTCGGAGTGATGGAAAAGACGAGCATATCATCCATACTTTTGAGGAAATGTTGAGATCTTTGTAATTGACTTCAAAGGAAGTTGGGATGATCAGTTTCCTTTGATTGTGTTTGCTTATAATAATAGTTATCATTCATGCATTGGGATGGAACGATTTGAGGTCGTTATGGTTGGAGGTATAGCTATCGTATTGTTTTGTTTGAGTTAGGTGATGTCTCTTTGATATGGCTTGAGTTGTTGCATGATGCTATGGAAAAGGTTTGACTTATTCAGGAAAGGTTAAAATGACTAAAAGTTGACAAAAGTCATATTTCTTTGTTAGAATAATAGAACTAGAATTTGATGTTGATGATTGGGTTTACATGAACATTTCACCCATGAAGGGTATCATGAAGTTTGAAAGGAAAGGGAGGCCTAGTCCATGATATGTGGGCCCCTATCAGATTTTGAGGCATATTGACAAGGTTGCCTATGAACTTGAGTTTCCTAATAATTAGCACCAGTGCATCCAGTATTCCATGTGTCTTTGTTGAAAAAGTGTGTTAGAGATCTGACATCTATTTTCCTTTCAAAGGTTAGGTAGTTCCAGAGCATCTTTCTTATAAAGAAGTTCATAGTTGAGAATTTCGACCGACAAGTTTAGTAGTGGAGAGACAAAGAAGTTTCTTTTGTGAAGGTTTTTTTTTTAGGAATCAATCAATTGAGGGTGCTACTTAGGAGGCTGAAGCTGATAAGATGCACCAATATCCTCATCTCTTTTCCTTATCTCCTACTCTATCTTGGGTATTATCCCATCATAGTCCATTCTCTTGGATTCATCTGTTTAAAAATTCTCAAGTTTGCATATGCATGTTTTTGAGGTTATGATATAGCTTGTAATGATTATCAATGTTTATGTGCATTTTGATGAAAATGTATTCATGTTGTGTTGTTAGTTTTTCTCCAACTCTATTCATGCAAAATTGAGTCCCATTCGTAGACAAATGTTTCCTAGCAAGAGATATTGTAATGCCCAAAAAGTTGTAAGTCAAAAAGGAAAGGAAAATGTTGAAGTTGATTGTCAATAGTGAACCACCAGTCCCATCTATGGACAGTAGGATAACCTATGGGTTGTAGGAGGGAAACCATAAAAGTTAGGTTGAGCTTTGGAAATTTAAGTTGACAAAGTTTTGACCTACGACTTGACAGGATGAACCGTAGTATAGTTAGCATGCTAAAAATGTCACCTATAAGATTTATCATGAGATTTGATTTTAAACCTCAATATTATGTAGAGGCTTGATGTGTCTTTATTTGGCCTACGATCCATAAGAGAGTCCCATAGAAAAGTACAAGACGTAGTAAAATATTGAAGTGTAAGTTGAGTTCTATAGATTTATTCTATGGACCATATAATGGTCTCGCGGGAAATTATTGGATATTTTGGTTTCTAAAGTTTGTTCTACGGTCCACCAAGACAGACTGTAGGAATTTGTACAAAATTTAGGTCGGAACCATAGGTCAATTCATCAATTATTTTAAAGGGTATTTGGGGCTTTTCCTATACACTTAATGCCTATGATACATAATGTTTACCCTAAATCTAATCTCTATAACTAAAACCTTTACGATTAGAAGTTCCCTAAATCCCTCATTCCATAAATCCCCTAATGGATAATTAAATATCTTGTCTCTACATCAAGGAAGAGGAAGCTAGGATTCTTGAATATCATGTCTTCTTTATTTATCATTTCTATGTCTTCAATAGAGGTATGTAGGGAGTTCATTAGGGTTTAGATTCCCCCATTGAGTCCCGAAAGATTCTTCTATTCTCCATTTAGTTTCAATTCAATTGGTTAGGGATTATATCCAATTCCTCATGGGTTCTATTTGCATGGATTCACTTGTTTGATTTTGATCAGATTATGATTATCTATCTGTCAATCAATATTTTTAATCAATTGCATGTGAACTCATGCTCTGATTATAGATTTGACTATGAACCATAATTTGCATGAATTTGAAGAAATAATATGAATCAATGAATGATGATTTATGAACTTATGAATGATTTGTAAAAAGGAATGATTTATGATATAGGTTACTTTGAGAATAACATCACTAAAATATGAAAGTATTCTCACATGTTAAAGGATCATGGGCTTCGTGAAATGTTTTCTTTCTTAGACTTAATTCAAAATTTAATACGCTACTTTATGTTGTTTTAACTTTGATTGTTTACTGAACTATACTTTTCCATGGATAATAATTACCTTATGAAAATGACTATTCTTTCAAGATTTAACTTAGTATCGGGATAACTTTGGGATGGAGGCTCAAATAGGGTAGTCTCTAACAGAAACCTCTTGTACCTACCTAGATACCCCCATAAGTGTGCCTGGATTGGCTTGAATAGTGGATCTTCATGTAGCATATAATATTGTACGGAGCTACACTTTTGCAAGTAGACTATTCCTTCTTGATATAGGAGCTACATTGGATTCCATGTTATAGCTTGCATGGTTTAATGTCTATTAAAACTAATATCGCATAAAATGAACCAAGTTACTAACAAATTCTTATTGGAGTTTTCTTTATGATTTTACTATGCAATTACCATGTTTATGACTTATGACTCTTCTTAAAGTATTTCACTAATCTTAGTTTTGTTGTGTATATCATATATTTAATTAAGTCCCCTTATGATCGTGTCTCAATTTTTATTTCATTCCACACATACTTAGTATAATCTGTGTAATATTGTATTCTTGTGCCTCTATTGTTTAACTAATATAGTGTGACATGATCCATCTCCCTCTGTTCGATCTCATTGACGATTCGAAGATCAAGAGTTGATGAGCACTTATGCTTTTGAGAGAACATTTCTTCTATTAGATTTCTTATGTTTTTATTTTTTAAACTTTGTATGATGTGTAACGGTTACCTCCCGACCACTCTCACTAATTTAATAGGGAAAAATGAGAAATATGCCTCAAACAATCGTAAATAGTATCCTAATACTATTTGTCATACTTTTCGGACATTGGCACCCCTTCCTTTAAAAAGCAAAGAATATTTGTCCTTCGCTCTAACGGAAGAATAATTAGGGGCAAGTGGCACAATCCTGCTTTTTATCCTGATTTGACCAATTAATTAACCCAAAATTCAAATATCCATCCAATGGCCCATCTAACCCACCTGATACACCCATTACTCACACTAATACTAAAATATGTAAAAACCTAATTTTTTTGTTTAATCCTTTATTTCATCATAAAAATATTTTACTATTTAATGAAAACGATGGAGTAAAATCATACTCCTAAAACCAAAGAATATTAACGATGGAGAACCAGTAAAAGCTGCAAACGGAAGGGAAATGAGAAGAAGAAAAATCCAACACCAATAAAAAGGGTCAATTTGAAATCATCACTAAAGAAATGCAAAAGTAACTAAAGAAATGTAAAAGTAATCAAACACACACTTCATATTCATTTCTTCATTTCTTCTCTTTCTTTGTTGGAGACTTTATAGTGTTAGGCTTCTTCACAACTTTCTTCGTTGGAATTTTCTTCACTTTAGCAACTACATCTTTCTTCATCATGGTTTCCTTTCTTTTAGCTGGAATTGTAATTATATTCTTTGCTTTCTTTGATGGTGTTGTTGCTGGTGATTTGGCTTTCTTCACTACATTATTCTTCTTTCGGGTTGTTTCTTTCGTCTTTTCGACATCAACTATGGTGGAGAAGGAGGTGGATTTGTTCTTCGTTGTTGATGTTGATGCTGATATTGACGCCTTCTTTAGCTTCATGAGAGTGGTTGATTTAAAATAGTTTAGTATCACTATGAGTAATGAGTATATCAGGTAGGTTAAACGGTTCGTTTGGTGGGTTATAAATGTTGAATTAGTTAATTTAACAAACCGGATTTAGACGTAGGATTTTCCCATGTGTCCTTTAGAGTAAAGTTCAAATATGCACTGATTATTTGATGGAAGGGGTATCAATTTACAAAAAGTATATTGGAGGCTATTTGTATACCATTTACAATAACTTTGGCGGTATATTTGTAATTTTTCTCATGTGATACATGGTTTGTCTATACTTTGATGTACTTTCTCTTACGTCAAATTATTTACATTCATATGAAATTTCTTGTTTTTTTCTATTATGTTGTGTAGATGTATGTCAAGTGGTTTGTGTGAGGCCATTGGGATTCTTATACGCCATATCACATATAGGGTGTTCCTTCAGTTGTGATGAAACCCCACTATCCCGTGACTCTACATGAATTATTACAAATTTTGTTCAACACAAAGTTTACTCAAGACAATGTCGAGGAATCATGTTTGAATGTCAACAAACAAGCAATAGCGAAGGAAACATCAGCAAAGGTGTCTTCTACTTAAAAAGAAGAAACAACAGTGAATCATCACCAAAGGTGTCTCCTATTAATGAAGAATAAACAATGAGAGAAGTATCATGAATGATGTCTCCTTTGTCTTCTGAAAAGCTTTTAAACCTTCTTGCCAAGAAGTACATACATGACATGCAAAAATCACATTGACATATAATGATCTTCTATATAGTGAAACATTACACAAATATCCTTTCAATATGGTAGGTCACGTGCTAGAGAAAAAGATAAACAAAATCTTAAAAGATGAAGGATCTGGAGTAAACATTCTTCATATCCACAAAATGAAGGAACTCGACTTAAGAATAAGGTACAGAGGCTCTATTAAATTAGAAATCCATATGAAAGATTTCTGATCAAGTGCATGTATGCATGTAATCAATGGAAAGAGTTCACACAACATATTACTCTAAAGGATTTGGGTACATGAGAATAAAATTGTTTTATCTTCTTACTATAACTGTGTGAAGCATCTCAAAGTTGGAATTAAAGTAAAATTGTTGTGGATGATAGTCCTCTCCTCGAAGTTGACACATACTTCATCATCCATAGTTCTATTTGAAGAATTACGTTGTTAAGGGGGTAAATAAAATGATGTTAAATCAATCAAGTCTTATAAAATTGAAAGAAAAAGATTAATGTGGTTGTCGAAAAGGCAAATGTTAAAACTAGAGAACTTTGTCCCATTGTGAATTAAGGAAGATCGTGACTGTCTTTGAATAAAAAGTTGATTTTTGTACTTCCGTACGGGCCAAAGATGGATAAAGAAGAAGGTCAATCATCTAACCTTCTAAAAAATGCATTTAGATTGATAAATCTTCCTATCAAATGATTGATGCAATAAACATTTCTTCAGAGCTACCAGGAAAGTCAATAACTCAAATCAAGTGTAAGATATGACACTCCTTACGAAGTGCACACTAGGAGGTTTTGATATAAATGATTATAAGTTATTTGTGAAGGTTTAATACAACTATAATGATTCATCAATATTAGAGAAGCTCCAATAGAAGATACTAATAGGCAAGCACTAAAGCTCTAGGCTATATCCAACCGCCACCAATTTCATCTATATAAGAAAGGAAAGAAATAACCATATCACTATGTCAGTGATTCCAATAAAAAGATTTCAAACTTTGATCGACTCTAAGAGATTTTTTGTTTGAAAGGTTAGATCTATTGAATAAAAATAATAACAAGCATAAAAGAAGTCATCTTAAGTGTTACAACAATTGTTTAACCTATGATCAAAAACTATTTCTCAAGTTTGATTCTTTCCAGAATGAGGTGACAATTGGAACTTGTGGTATCTTGTAAGGAGAAACTAAAGGCAAAGACTAACACTATGATTTACACAAACGAGAGTAAGGAACATGAAGAAAGCTTTTGCTCCTCAAATCAAGTTAAAGTAAAAAATAAGCATGATATTGTGCCTCAAACGAAGATTGATAAAGAGTTGGAAGATATTATCTAGTGTTATCACATGTTGGTCAATGACAGCGATCCTTTAAAAGAGAAAGATGTTGGATATGATC